>CM056729.1:69647498-70064390 GCA_029844215.1 Przewalskia tangutica
AAAAATGTCTTTGTTTTATTCATTATATTATGCGGAAGGTGGCCTTATCGGCTAACTGTTGTTATTTTATGTTTAAGCATTTTATAAGTTGTGTATGTTCATTGCTATTCTCGATGTATCTGAAAGGGAGTGCGGGTAGGGCACGATCGCGAGGCTTGAGTCGGGTCGTGACAAATGCTTCAGTCGTGAACTATCTGAGATAACCAGCGTTAACAACAGTCTGAGTTGACATTTTAGTATGAGTATTGTTATGTGACCACGTGTGAAATTATTGGTATGTAGGGGTTGTAAGGAACTATGTCGCTATCTTTAAGTTTGACTCCCAAAGAACATTCGGGACAAATGTTTCTAAGGGGAAGAATGTTACACCGGAATTCCGAGTATGTTTATAAGGCGTGCGTAAGAACTCAAAAATGTTAAGATTTGAGACGAGTAAAAATTTATCGGAATTATGGAATTGTCGGAAAACGAAATATTGCGACGAATGGGAGGGCGACACGTGTCACCCCTTAGTGTTCTTGGACGAATTGGACATGGCTAAAATGGTCATTTGACCATAATTTAAGATGACCAAGTCTTGCTAAGTCTTGGAGCTTGATATAATTGACTTAGTCAAAGGGCCACTTGGCTTGAGCTTTATTGAATTGTATCTAAGCCACCCATTTGTTTAAATCTTGACCATAGTGTTATATATGTATACTAGTAGCAAGACAACACACTTAGAAAAATTTCAAGAAATTTGAAGAACACTTGAGGAGCTCGGGTTTGGGTGTGAAGAAGAAGAAAAATTGTGTTTGTTGTTGATAAGCTCCACACTTTAAACGAAGGTTCCTAAGGGTATTGTAAAGGTATCTCGAAAGAAAGATCCGGAAAAGTGGGCGTTTTCGTATTAGTCGCATGGTGAAAACCTAGTCACTTTACTAGGTTTGGATTGGAAGTTAAAGGAAAGTTGTTTGTGATCTTCTAAGGGCTTCAGTGGCGGATTGGAGTGTCGAGGAGGCTCTAAGTTGCAAGGGAGCGACTTCGGATCTTGAAGTTGGATTAAGGCTCGTCAAGGTAACAATCTTGTTCTATTAAGTGTTATAAGATTACATATTGTTGTAGCCTTACATTTTTACTAGCATGAAGTATATGTATAGAAGATTGATAAGTGGTATGGATAGTGGAAGCCTAAAAATCCGAATTGACATGGCTAGCTATTTGAAATTGAAATACAATTTGGTCGATAATTAGAATCGTCGCATGTTACCTACTTGAAGATTGTAGTAGTTATATATTGATTGCGGCTTGATAACATATTATACTAAACAACTTGGATTGAAAAAGAATTGGAAAAGACTATGTATTGTTGTCCCTCAAATTGCCGAATGTGACTTTGTCTTTTGAACTAGTTTGATATAAATTGTGGGGCGGAATTTTATAAATCTTGTGGCGTATAATCTATTATTAACTACATTGTTGAGCCTTAAATGTGGCGTGTTTGGTTATTGAATTCGGGCCATGAAAAAGGTGGAAAAGTATGTAGAAACAAAGGAAGTCTTTGTCAGATTTTAAAGTAGAATTTAGTGACTTTTACACTTAGAATATTCTCACGTTGAAGCTAGAAGTTAATAGGCGTATTGTTATACCGTATTTCCAGTATATGCGTGAGGCGTCGTATAATAATTTGAGCCTTAAGTTAGGCAAGTTTCGAAATTTGTACACAACACCGATAGGAGTCGTTTTCGACGAAGCGTTTCCACACTTTCGTAGGAAAATTAGGCTATGGCATTTTATTTTTGCGGATTTTTAGAGAGGCGAAACATTTTGGACCAACGGGAGGGTGACATGTGTCACCTCGCATTGGAAGGACTTGGGCGACAAAGTGAGGCCACAGCACGTTTTTGTGTTGGAATTTTAGTCAAGGGTTAGGTAGGATATTTTGTGTAGATGGATAAGGTATACGTGGCTTAATCTTGGCCTTACACTTGCCTTGCACTTGGCCGTCTTGGCCCTTGGTTGGCCTTTGCTTGACTATAAATACAAGTTGATGAACTTATTCATCCAAAATTTCTCTAAGTGTAAAATCCCTCCTCTCCCTCAACCTGTTCTCGTCCAAACACCACCCCTCCCCCTCTTGAAGGCCCTCGTGAGCCCCACACGCTGAGTGGTTCTGGCGAGAACCCCTCCCAGCCTAGTTGTGCTAGTCGAAATACTACCCGCTTGGTAGAAATGTATTCTACAAGTATTGTTATAATGCCCAAAATACTTTAGCCAAATACCTTGTAGTACTTTCCAAAGTACCACTTTATCTGAAAAACCGGAGAATACGATTATACTTTCCTTTAGCCACTAAGCGAAACCACAAGGAAAATCTTCATTGTTGGTTGAAGTTATAAGTAGAAGTTACGTAGAACTTCTAAGGGTTTCTTGGAGCGGGTGGAGCGTACGGAGTAGGAGCTAAACCTTGCTCGGGAAGCGACGTATAACTTGGATAATTTTGGGCTTATCGAGGTAAATATCTTGTCCCCTATTGTAATTGGAAATTACATGGTATTAGAATATATAGAATGAATATTGAATAGAACTAGCGTAGTTCTTGACGTGTCTTTTGACTTAAGCTGAATAAGAATTGAACGATGTAATCACGTAGAAGGATAATAACGAGAGGAAGCTGTTTGTTATTACATAGGGTTGTATTACAGTAGACTTATGTAGCATTCTTTGTGTAGTAGAATTGTACACGTCAGGTTAGGCGTGATAACCCGCAGTTGGCTTGATGGCGACCTCGATAGAGGAGAGATTCTGTTGTTGCGGGAGAATCTTTGCCAAATTTTTGTAGAATATGGAGCGATGAGATCTAGAAGTTAATAAGCGCCTTGTGGCCTTATAGGTTGAAGTACTACGTGTGGTGCAATCACGTGGCAAGGAGTAGCCAAGCGGTTTGAAGTAGTTGGGCGTTTTGCTATTAGTCGATGCTCGTCGCGAGGTATGTGAACCTCTTCCTATCTCTTACAGCATGATATGTGTGAACTATGTAGTACGGTGACGATACATTGTGCTAAATGTATTTGATTGGTTTAAAACATAAAGTGTTATAACGGCTTTATGGGAAGTTGTTATAATAGCTTTATGTGGATAAGCAAATACTTTGTGGTTTTAAAGGTAAGCTGATTTGAATTATAAGCGGCTTGATATGTGTTAATAAAGAACTTGAAGTATTTCAAAGATTTATGAATCGTTTTGAAAGAATGAGTAATCTTGTGTTTGAAAGCTTAAGAGTTATACTAGCTTTATGGGAAGTTAGGTATAGCGGCTTAAGAATGTAAAAGGAATAATGTATGCGGATTTGGAAATGAGAACAAGTATCGAACAAACCAGCTGCGGCGTTAATAAAGGAAAATGTATTGACTAATGAATTATTGGTAAACCGATGAAACCTCCATCTGCATAGAAGCTAAGATAAGACAAAATGATATTACATTTTCTAGATCATGCTCTTTGTAATAAGAATGTTATAAACAAGAATAACCTCCTCATACGTAAGACGTATATTACTCAGTTGTTCTAAAAAGGAATTAAGTGATCAAGATTATGAACTATGAAATCTTTCAAATAAGGAACTTGAGTAATTGAAACTAGGCAAACTAGAACTTTAGGAAAAGGATGTTGTTACTTGATTTTGAAAAGGAATGTGTTCTGGTTTACTTAAAAACGTTGGTCATTCTATACTACGGGTATCGGGTGACTTTTATAAAAGGAATGAATCTCTTAAAGGAATTTAACGTCGTAGTCTTTAGGAGTTAAAATCGGACTTTGACATAAAATGAAAGTACCTTGAGTTGTGTATAACTTGTCTATACTTGTTGTTGTGAAACTTGACCATGTTACGTGTGATAGCCTTGTTGTGCAAGTACTGTGTTCTACTCGACTACCGGTTCATCCGGGAATGTATTTCACTCGACTACCGGTTCATCAGGAATGTATTTCACTCGACTCTGGTTCATCCGGAATGTATTTCACTTTCGACTCTAGGTTCATCCCGGAATGTATCCCTACGTTTCTATCTGGGTCCATGATGGGCGAGACATATTATCGTATCACATGATTTGTACCTAGGCTGCCGCGGTGAGAAAGAAGTTCAGGCGTGAGGATGACTTTGAGCGTGAGTCCACGACATACCTCTTACTTTTATGTTGTGAAGCGTAGTTTGGTTATCATACATGTCTCTGCTTTATATGACTATTATGATTTCATTTCTGATATTTTCTGATTTCACATACTTGGTACTGTTATCTTGACCTCGCCGAAGTGCGTTAATCTGTGGTAGAAATCAGTTTGTCGATCCGCGTTTAGGATCTCATTTAGCGTATTGGAAGCTCAGTTCCATCGGAGGCTTATCTTTGGTATGTTACCACTGATGCAGCAGGTTCTTGTACATTCGAGGTATGGCGGGGCCTGTCGTCATAGTTGTTAATATAAATCTTAGAAGTGCAGCCTTTATTGTAGGCGGGGTTGTAAGGATTATGGCTATTCGAATGTTTATATATATATATGTTGAAAGCAACCGTTTTGGTTGGCCTATTTTCTTTCATCTTGATCCATGTCTATTTAAATGTTTAAGTTTTTATTTCTGGTTTTTCTCGATGTTGTATCACTAGGGTGCGGGGTAAGGCACGATCACGGGCAGGTTCGGTCTTGACGACACGTATTATAGTCATTATAGGTTGACATACTATATGCGGCATATTGGACTTAGCAAGTGGATTGAGCAGAAGAGGTATGTGGAACTTTCTTATCTCTTGAGCATGAATAGTTGTGGCGTATGAAATGCGGTATCATGCTTTATTTGAATGGATTTAGTTCATTTGATATCCTTGACTTGTTTTCCTAGTTGGTTGAGTTAGAGAATTAACTCGCTCGTTTTTAAAGGATAGAAATGCCTTGGTTTCAAAAGCATAATGTTACACCGTAGTTCGGTATGTATGTGAGGACATACGTATGAGAATCTGAATGTGGAAAGGAAGAAAGATGTGATTTTTAACGGAAAAGTTTCGGTTTTGTGAAGGAAAAAGGTTCGTTAATGGGAATTGGATTCCCAGTTTGGTATTTGGACTTCGGATTATATTAGAATTATGGAATTTTATTTCGGATTTGGTCACGTGGGCCTGGGAAAATTCTGATTTTGTGGGGCCCAGCTTTGTTTTAGAGATTTTTGGCATTACGGATATTTTCGGATGATGAAATATTTTGGGCCAGTAGGAGAAGCGACACGTGTCACCCCAGGTGGCTTGTAGCGAAATGTGGTGCCAGTGTCTTGTGGCGAAATGGCCTTCAAGTGGCAAGCCACATCTTGTTTTGTGTGGACATGTGGTTGGTGGGACCCAAACACACCTGTCCCAATCTAGCCCACACACTTGCTTTGATATTGGCCCTTGCTTTCTCTATAAAAACCCCCCCCCCCCCTTTTGTAGTGAAGACTTCATACAAACTTGAGATAATTTCCAAGGCAAAATACTCCTCCTCTTGAGTGTAGATCTCGGCCATGGGCTGATTTTAGGAGCTAATGTTGTCCAAAAATTGTTAAACTTTTAAGTGTTCTTCCTTAGGGTGTTAGGAAGATTGTGTACCAAGAGTTGAAAAAGATTTCACACCCCTAGCCTAAAAGCTTTATTACACCGGAATTTGGGATATGTTTCTAGAGCGTGCGTAAGAACTCAAAAATGTTAAGGTTTGAGCGAGTAAAAATTTATCGAATTATGGAATTGTTGAAAAATGAAATATTGCGTGACGGGAGAGCGACACGTGTCACCTCTTTATGGACATGGATGAAATGTGCGAGGTGAAATGGTCATTTGACCGTAATTTATGATGAAATTCTTGCGAGGCTTAGAGCTTGACAACATTGACCAAGTCAATGACCCAGTAGCTTGATATTTAAATGAATCTCATCCAAACCACACAAGTGTTCTAATCTTAACCCTCAGTTTGGTTATATAATCATCCTTAGTAGCAAGATGAGGCCATTTGCATAGAAAAATTTGAAGAACTCTTTGTTCTTGCTAGCGTGCTCGGGTTTGGGCACTTTGCCAAGATTTTTTTCAATTGTTGTCGATAATCTCCCCACTTTAAACCAAGGTTCCTAAGGGTATTGTAGGGTACCTCGATAGAAAGATCGAGAAAAATGGAGTTTTCGTATTAGTATGGCGAAAACCTAATCACTTTCTAGGTTTTGTTTGGAAGATTGAAGGAAAGTTGTTTGTGTTATTCTAAGGGTCTCAGTAAGCGGATTGAAGTGTCTAGAAGAGGCTCTAAGTTGCTAGGAAGCGACTTGGTTGGAAGTTGGAGTAATAATCGTTGAGGTAATAATCTTGTCTCTTAAGTGTTCAAGATTATATATTGTTATTAGCTTTACATGTTGCTAGCATGAAGTATGTGTTGAAGTTTATAAGTATTATGGATTGATTGTAGCCTTGAAATGCGAAATGTCATTTAAGCCATGTGAAGTTGGATTAAAATTTGGTCGTTTATTAGAATCGTCGCGTATGTTACTTACTTGAAGATTATAGTAGTTATAATCGATTGCGACTTGATATCATGTTATGCTAACAACTTGGATTGAAATGGAAATTGGATAAGAATTGGTGTTATTGTACTCAATATGGCCGAATTGGACTAGTAGTTTGTATTAGTTTGGTATCTTGTGTGGGGCGGAATTTTACGTCTAGTAGGCGTGTAATCCTGTGTTAATTTCATTGATTGGGCCTTAAATGTGGCATGTTTGGTTATTGAATTCAGCCTTGAAAAGGTGGCAAAGTGAGTAGAAACAAAGGAGGTGTTGTCCGATTTTCAAAGTAGAATTTAGAGACTTTACACTTATAATATTCTACGTTTGAAGTAAGATGTTATTAGACGTACTATGGTCATTATAGGTTGACATACTACGTACGGCGAATTGGACTTAGCAAGTGGATTAAACCGAAGAGGTATGTGGAACTTTCTTATCTCTTGAGCATGAAAAAGTTGTAAATGTATAGTGCGATAGGCGTCTGAGAGTTTGACAATCTAGTCTATTTGATATCCTTGGCTTATTTTAAGAATGTCGAGTTGGTTGAGTTAGGGAGTTAACTCAACATGTTAAATATTAAGGATATCTTGGTTTCAAAATTTAAGAGACTTTAAGTATGTTGAAAGTATTATTGATACTTGTTTTGTTGGAAAGTTTAAGTCTCTTGGTTATAAAGAAGTATGTAAGTTGCTAATGTATAAAGCTAGTATAACGGCTTTATGGGAAGTTAGTTATAATAGCTTTATGGAAGGTTAAAAGAGTGGTTTACTCTAAGTAATTTAAGTATGTTAAATGACTTGAAATAACGAAAGGCAAATTGATTTAAAGGCATCAATTGCTTAAGGTTTTAAAGAAAGAAGTCACTTGATTTAGAAGCCCGAAAATGTATTTTCTAAAAAGGTATTGTGACTTGTCTTAAAATGAAGTTATGACTTGATACTACGGTTATTAGTAAATTGGAAGTTTTATTTGAAAATGAGTCATTTTAAAAGAATAGAAATCACGTAGTACTTTGGGTTAAACTCGGTTATAATGTCATGTTAGTGCCTTAAGTAAACCAAAATGAGAGTGTATATGAATAAGACTAATAAGAAGTTAGGGGGATTTCTTAACTTGCTTACTTATTGTGTGATAAGCCGGTAGTGCTTATGTTATGTATGATGGCAGATTGAGGTAGGGTAAGAGTATATCGAGGTAAGTCCCAGAGATAGTTATACCACTGTTTACCATACTCGGGGTAGAGTATATCGAGGGTAAGTCCCAGATAGTTATACCTGTTTACCGCTTCTCCGGGTAGAGTATATCGAGGGTAAGTCCCCAAGATAGTTATACCACCTTCTTTACCACGCTTCTCGGGGTAAGAGTATATCGGGTAAGTCCCGAAGATAGTTATACCACTGTTTACCACTTGCGGTAAGAGTATAAATGAGGGTAAATCCCCAAGATCGTTATACCGCTTTGTTTAGTGGATTTGCTACTTATACTTTTGATTACTCTCATTGTTAGTAAGGCCTTTGTTGCATTGGTGAGTTATCATACTGTCTCGATTTTATTATAGACTTATGATTTCATTCTGATGCTTTCGGTTTCACATATTTGGTACAAATTGTCTTGACCTCTGAAGTGCGTTAAATCTGCGGTGAAGTGCAGTTGTTGATCCTGCGCTCTTAGGATCATTGTTCATTTGTTGAAGCTCCTTTATTAGGAGGCTTATCCTGGTATTGTCGGTTGTTGTACATTCGAGGTATGGCGGGGCCTGTCTGCGAGTTGTTATTCTTCGATGTCTGTAGTCACTTTGTGGTTTGGGTTGTAACAAAAAAATGTGTCCCGTTTTATTTGTAGAGTTTACGGAAGGTGGCCTTATCAGCTAGTATGTTGTTGTTTGATGTTTCAGCATTTTTACCGTTGTGTATGTTCATTGCTATTCTCGATGTATACAGAAAAGGTGCCCAGGTAGGAGCACGATCACGAGCTTGAGTGGTCGTGACAAAAGTGGTATCAGAGCAGTTAGTCCTCGGAAAGTGTCTACAGACCATGTCTAGTAGAGTCTTGATTATCGGTGTGTTGTGCACCACATCTATAATCAGGAGGCTACAGGACATTTAGGATTGGTTTCCATTCTTCTCACTCTGAGATCGTGCGATAAATTTTGTATGGTTAGAATTCGCCTCTCCACTAACAAGTTATGTTGTTTGCATTCTGAGAAATCTGTGATGACCGGGAAAGATTATGTGGATTGCGTATCCAGGTTGGTAATGTTTGTAGTATAGTTGGTATTGGGACATACAACTATCTGATTTATGTATGGGGTCACGTATGTGTTGCCTAGGATGATTTTAGATTACCGAGGATTTGGTAAGGACTAAATAAATCTAGGGAAGGTATGAGCAGTTAAGGAACTCTCATGAGGTTTACGTGCTAATTTGAGATAATTAGGTAATGATGAGTTGTGTGAGAATGTAATGGACCCTTAAGAAGTTATTATTAAGGGAATTAATGGAGACTATGTTAATAGATTGAGCTACGTAGTAGGATTTCGAAAATGGTACGGGTGGGATCCGTATGGAGTAAGTATGGTTGTTGTGGTCTAGACAACACGATTATGGTATTACGATAAGTTTTGTACCCGTTCTGGGGCGATAAGGAAGGCATGGAGCATGGAAATTGCGAGCCTAAGAATGTGATAACCAGAGACCTTAGGTATATAAGGCCTACCGGGTAGTAAAAGTTAAGGCAGACCAAGGAAAAGAGTTAAATCGGCCTTGAGTTGGGTTGGGGACCTATTAAGTCGCGTGGCTTGAAATGAAATGGGATCAGTTGGAAGTAGTCACTTCGTGGCGAGTCACGGTACAAGGCAATCTAGTTGATCATTTACGGGTTCGTGGGCGTGTTCCACGGATCCGAGTGTGAGCCGGAAATGGCCTTATATTGTTTAGATATTTCTTTGGGCCCAAGAGGACCTGTGATTAGGGTTGTGACTCGAGGAAAGTTTAAGTAAGGAGATAAGTTCTCTCCCTGCGTAAAAAGAACGATTTACGTATTATGGGGTTGCGTGTACCCGTGTTGTTAGGCGAAGGATATGAGGTAGTAAAGTCTTGATGTCGCCCGTACCATAAGTTACAATTGTGGATAGCAGTGGGAAAAGTGTTGTGTTGGGAAATTAAGAATGGCGTGCGAATTGGTCGGGGAGTATCGTAAAGATATAAATGCAGTTATGCGCTCGTATGAAGCATGCGATTATGAATCAAGTTAGAAATACTTTTGCTAATAATAAGCCTAAGGTAAGGATATGGCCGGAATGATAAAGGACAATACGACTATGGTTATGTAAGTTGCACGAGATATGACTACCCCAGACTAGTGTAAAGACCATTAGTAAATAATGGGAAGTAAGAACATTTCGAGGAAATGTGGTAACACCTAGCTATAGGCTCTACCTGGGAAAGGAAAATCGGGTTACTCTTTCTGAGATCGAGAAACCTTCCACAAATTGTGATTGTGGAAGTCTTAGCCATGGGGCAAGCAAAGGAATCAAATCTAAGTTTAGTGACCAAGTTTGGTTGCAACAGAGAAAGGGAAACATGAACCATAAGTGAGATTAAGGATACCCGAATATTTCGCAGGAATGAGAAAGGCTTTCAGTTATTGGTGTTATGCCCCGTATTTCCAGAGTATGTACGTGAGGGCGTACGTACAAAAGTTTTTAGCCTTAAGTAGGCATTAGGGACGAAATTTGTGCACAACTAGCGAAAAGACTCGTTTTCCGACGAAACGTTTTCCGGACTTTGCAAAGGGAAAAATACGGTTGCAACATTTATTATTTTTGCGGATTTTAGAGATGAAATATTTTGGACCAACGAGAGGGTGACAAGTGTCACCTCAGTGAAGCGGAAAAAATAGGACGAACTTAGCACGTTTTGGCCTTCTTTTTGTTCAAGGATTAGGTAGGATATTTTGTGATATTTTGTGTAGTAGATGAGCAAGTGGTACCCACAACACTTGTCCAAATCTCCACCTCCACTTGCCCTCCAGCTTGCCTTAATCTTGGCCGTTGATTGGCTATAAATACTCGTTAGTTGAAGGATTTCTTCATCTGAATCATTTTCCAAGTCTAAAATCCCTCACTCTTAGCAAAGCTCGTCGAAACTCCACTCCTTTGTGAGGCCTTGGCGAAACCCCACTTTCCTAAGTTGTTTCGTAAAATACCCCTTGGTAGAAAAGTATTCTCAGTATTGTTACTATGCCAAAATACCTTGGCCCCAAATACCTTGTAGTATTCGAGTTACACCTATACTAAAAGCCAGAAATACTATTATACTTCCTTGATCACAAAAGCGAAACCCTAAGGAAAATCTTCATAGTCGGTTGAAGTGTTAAGTAGAAGTTGTGTAGAACTTCTAAGGGTTTCTTGGAGGCGAATTGGGCGTTGAGAATAGGAGCTAAGCGTTGCTCGGGATCGACATATAAACTTGGATAATTTTGGGCTTATCGAGGTAAATACTCTTATCCTTATTGTAATTGGAAATGCTTGTTATACCGTAGTTCGGGTATGTATGCGAGGGCGTGCGTGCGAGAATACAGAAAGATTGGAAAGGAAGAAAGAGGCGATTTTCCACGGAAAAGTTTCGGTTTTGTGAAGGAAAAAGGTTCGTTTTGGGAATTGGATTCCCAGTTTGGTATTCGGACTTCACGGAATATTAGAAATTATGGAATTTTATTTTGAAAATGGTCACGTGGGGCCGGGAGAAATTCTGATTTTGTGGGGCCGCTTTGATTTTGAGATTTTGGTAGTTTTGGATATTTCGGAAGGCGAAATATTTTGGGCGAATCGGGGCGACGCGTGTCACCCCGTATGGCACCTTTGGGCCG
Source organism: Przewalskia tangutica (assembly GCA_029844215.1). Taxonomy (NCBI): domain Eukaryota; kingdom Viridiplantae; phylum Streptophyta; class Magnoliopsida; order Solanales; family Solanaceae; genus Przewalskia; species Przewalskia tangutica. The sequence continues at coordinate 69,658,915 of CM056729.1, forward strand.
AAATATGTTTGTCTGTGACACGGTTAAGTCGTTTTTGGCGAAAGCGTTTTCTGACTTCGTAGGGAATTTCGGCTATGTCATTAAGTATTTTTGCGGATTTTTAGAGGCGGAACATTTTGGACCAGCGGGAGGGTGGCATGTGTCACCCTGCATTGGAAGCAAGTGGGCGACCTGATGGACGATTGGGAAGGCTTTGTGGGAGATATTTTTGGTAGATATTTTGTGTGCAAGTTGGCTAGGTACGTGGGTGAATCTTGGCCCCTTGCACTAACACTTGGCTAGATCTTGGCCGTTGGTTGGCCTTGGCTTGTCTTATAAATGCCCTCCCTTGGAAGACTAATTCGTTCTAAATTGCCTAAGTCTTGAAAGCTTCTTCCCACTTAGTGTGGTGTCTTGGCGAGAGCCTCCCTCCCCCTTGGTAGAGTCTCCCACAGTGGGGTAGGCGAGGTAGACACCCCACTCGCTGAGGTGCTAGCAGTGGGGTACCCACTGCTAGTTGCTTCGTATAATACCCAGCTGTGGTATAGAAATACTCTTCAGTATTGTTATAATGCCCAATTACCTTAATACATACCTTGTTGTATTCTAAGGTTATACCTATCTGAAAAGCCACGAAAATACTATTATACTTCCGTCGATCCTGGCAAGTAACCACAGGAAAATCTCCATAGTCAGTTTGGAGTATTGTGTAGAAGTTAGTTAGAACTTCTAAGGGTGGTTTAGGCGGGTTGGGCGCTCGGAGTTGGAGCTAAGCGATTGCCGGGATCGACTTTATACTTGGATAATTATGGGCTTATCGAGGTAATTATCTTGTCCTATTGTAATTGGATATTACGTATTTGTAGGAGTATATAGTTGAAGTATACTATATATATATAGCGAACATAGCTTGTGGCAATGTCCTTGGACTTAAGCTGAAGAAGAAGCTGTAATTACATGGTGTATTCTGATAGACTTGTGTAGTAGTGCAGTGGAGTAGAATTGTGCAGTTAGGGTTAGATGTATAAACCCACACGGTTGGCTTGGTAGCGGCCTCGATAGAGGAGGAGATTCTGTTGTTGCGGGAGGTCTTCTTGAATTTTACGTAGAAGTTCTACGATGAGACCTAAATGTTAATAAGCGCCTTGTGGCCTTATAGGTGGATGTACTACGTGTGGCGCGATCTACGTGGCTTAAGGAGTAATGGCGGCTTGAGTACTCGGGCATTTTGCTATTAGTCGATGTCGTCGCGAGGTATGTGAACCTCTTCCTATCTCTCTAGCATGATATGTGTGAACTATGTAGTGCGGTGAGCGTCGTGTGCTAAATGTATTCGATGGGTTTAAAGCATAAAGTGTTATAACGGCTTTATGGGAAGTTGGTTATATGACTTTATGTAGATAAGAAAACACTTTGTGGTCTTTAAAGGTAAATGATTTGTTTATAAGCGGCTTGATGTGTGATTATAAAGAACTTGAAGTATTTCAAAGATTTAAAATCGTTTTGAAAGAAGTAATACTTGGTTTTGAGAACTTAAGAGTTATACTAGCTTTATGGGAAGTTAGGTATAGCGGCTTAAACGTTTCTTGATTTTGGAAATCGGGATGTGTATCGACAAACCAACTGCGGCGTTAATAAAGGAAATGTTTTGAACAATTAAGTATTATTAAAACGGTGAAACTTCCATCTGCATAGAAGCTAAGATGAGACAAAATGATATTTCCTAGATCATGTTTCTTTGTAATAAAGATTGTTATAAACAAGAATATCTACTCACATATAAGGCTTATGTTTCTCAGTTGTTTAAAGAGAATTATATTCTTAAATGAATAAGACTATGACTGCGAAACCTTTCTAAAATAAAGCGTGAGCATTTGAAATTAGGCAAACTTGGGCGTTTGGAAAATAATGTTGTTACTTGATTTTACAAAGGTAAGAGTTTTAGTTTTCTTAAAAGGGATCACTCTATTTTATACTACGGGTATTGTGTGACTTATGTGAAAAAGCAGATCTTTTTTAAGATTTTAATGTGTGAAGTACTTTGGGGATAGATACAGAACTTGTTAGTAGAAAGTACCTTGTGTGAATAACTTGATTGTATTGGTTTGTGATAGCCTTGTAATACTTTCTTGTTGCTTTGATAAGTAAAAGTGTTAGGATGCTACGTGTGTTAGTATCTTGTGATGTTTGTGTAAGGGGTTTCCGCTTGATTGTGCTTATTAACTATCGGTCGTTATGATAGTATTGTGGCGTTAAATCTCTTGAGATGATTAGGGGATTAAGCGCCCTCCGATGCGGGGTAGACTTCGGTGATGCAGGACGTGATTGAGAATACCTCGTGCGGGTCTGAGGGCCTATGCGAACTACGAGAGTTCGAGTTAGTGTCGTCCTTTATGGGCATGCGGTCGCTTGGCGTGCGGTGCGAAGTCGGGGCGATGCGAGGGTAGCTACCCTCGATGCGAGAATACCTCATGCGGGCGATGAGATTGGCCTATCGCGGAGCTGCGGGAAGTTCGGGACTAGCAGCGCATTAGATCTGCGGGCAAGTGGCGGCTTTGATCATGTGGCGATGCAAGCAGATCTTATAATCTGATTTATGACCTTGTTGAGTACGGTGAGTGTTAGTAGTCGGCTATGCCTTCATACTTACCCTGTACTGGTTTATTAGGACATAGGTGGGACCTGGTGTTCATGGGTATTCCTGGGTGCTTGTCTATCCTAAACTGCCGGCAGTGAGGAAGGTATTCCACGGGCACGAGTGATGTTGTGGGCGTGAGACCCGTTGTTAAATTGAGTGATGACTTGAGGTGTGAGTCACGACTTGACATATTGCTTATTTATGGTGAGCGTAGTTTGGTTATCATCGTGTCTCTGCTTTGTATAGACTACTATGATTTCATTTCTGATATTTATTTTAGTTTCACATACTTTTTGTTATCTTGACCTCGCTTGAAATGCGTTCATCTGCGAGTTGAGGTACATCGATCGTTGATCCTAGCTCTCGAGTCCGCGATTCAGCGTTTGGGAAGCTCCGTTTCTCGGAGGCTTATCGGTGGTATAGTCCCGCATCGTAGTAAGTGTTTACATTCGGGGTTTGGCGGGGCCACTGTCGCCCGTTGTGTCGTATCATTCTTGAAGTGCATGCAAATCTTGTTGTGGCGGGGTTGGTAAAAGGATTAAAATTTGTTCATTTGTAAAAGAGTTGATGGTTATATATATGCGAAAAGCAAGTTTCCTGATTATTGTTTTATATTTACATTTATCTCGTATTTGTTGTTTATGTTCGTGATTACTGCGATGTTGTGTCACTAGGGTGCGGGGTAAGGCACGATCCGCGGGCGATTTGGTCGTGACAAAAGTGGTATCGAAGCGATTAATCCTCGGAAAGTGTCTGACCGTATCGATGAAGTCTTGATTATCGGTGTGTTGTGCATACGCGATAATCGAGGCTATAGGATATTTAGGATTGGGTTCTATTCTTCTCACTCGAGATCGTGCCTTAGAGGTGTGTTGTAAGTTGGACCCTCGGCGAAATTCTTTCCTTATCGTTATGCCTCGCGTGAGCGGCGAGCCCGGGAGAAGCGGCGGAGGAGGCTGCGGCGAGTTTAAGCATGGCGAGGGCGCAGGCCCGATCATTACCTAGGGTAGTGCCGTTCGGGGATTTCTGCGGCGTCGCTGCTTGAAGTTTAACGATGGCGGCGGTTCTACTGCGTCCGCGATATTTGAACCTTGATTCCACGGCCAGAGCGAGAATATAGATTGCGAGACAACGCATTACTAGTATGGATTTGGCTGCGGAGAGTATACGATGTATCGAAGTCTTGATGACTACCTAAGAGAAGGTTGTGCAAGAGTAGTCCTTGATTAGGCTTGAGCATGGCACGTATGCGGGCTTATGCGCTGTGGCAGAAAGCGTAGAGATCGGCGGGTTAACCAGGCGGCGAGAAGAGAGTCGAGCGGCCAGGTCGCGGTAACTTTCAAGGTGAGTATACCTTAAGTGCTATGTTACGATGGCGGTGTGTTAGTTGTGATTAGAATCGTGGTGGGTTAGCAGAGTAAGATTTTGGGGATAGAGAAGGTGTGAGCCTTAGAGTGTTATACGTAAAGACCTTAGAGGTAAGGCCGTCTCGAGAAAGGTGTAGTGTTATGTTTGACCCTTATAGGAGTGCATAGTGCACGTGAGCTATGTTCGTGGGATAAGTCACATGTAGTATGAAATGAAAGAGGGTAGTTGAGCTAAGAAGACCGCTAGGTTTTAAATAGCGTGTTAGTAAGATTGTTCTACGGGGAGATGGTATTTTGCGCCTTAGGGTCGGGTTGAGGCTACGTGCGGGTCAGCCGCGGTAGGTTTTAGTGGTGGGGTCGGTTGTGGTGATCCTCTTTGTGTTAGGGTCATGAGGGTGTTAGGCCCGTATTTGGTGCTTGCGTGCAAGTTCGTGGATGCGTTAGACCGGTGGTCGGGCGATGAAGCGACCTATCGTGTTCCCGGTCGAGTCGTTCCTCGGCGGTGTTGATGTTATACGAAAAGGTTGTGAGGTTGCAGGTGCCTACGCCGCCTTATGATGTGACAGTGGAGCCAGTGCTGTTTCTCTTCTGGGAGTTTGTACGAGCGGGGCTAGGAACTGGTGAGTCTCGTGTCGCGTTCGCCTCCGGGCGGTGTTTTGATTTGAGGGTATTTGTGAGGATCGTTGTCTCGGTTGAAGTGTTTAAGCTACCATTTCGGTGTTCGGATGTCGTCTTGTGCGCCTTGTAGAAGCGAAATGCAAGTTGCGGTCGATTGGTTCGATGTTGGCGGGGTTGAGATAGTTGGTTGAGCTTGTTCCGGTAATTTGTGGATAGTGAAGCTTGTCTAGAAGAAGTTACGGCGGCTCGGAGGAATCGTGCGGATAATCGGCGGCAGCTTAGAGTTCGAGTTGGCGGTCGGTCTTGAAAGTACCACCGGACGGTGTGACGAGTTGTGAAAGCGAAGGAACTTAGCGAGTCACTTTGGGCCTTGGTGAGTTCATGTGAAGAATAGGCGGGTTGCTATATGTTAGCATTCTTGCCGTCAGACTTAGGAAGAAGGGCGTCAGGTCTTCGTATTGTTATGTTCGGGAAAGTATCGAAGATCCGTCGAATGTTCCCGATTAATGATGACCACGTTAGAGATAGTAACCGAGTTTTGGAAGCGGCCGTATCGAGAATGTGGTAAGAGTCAAGTGTCTGGCGAACGGTGATCGCGTGCGGCCGGTACCATTTGTTGGGTCGTCGAGCAGGCTCGCGACAAAGTGACAAAAGTAGTATTATTTGTGGTGATGTTAGAGGTGTTTCCTCGTGGACTTGGATGTAAGTATTTCGTGGGTATTTACGTGGCGGTGTGGCGGGATTGTTTCGTAAGTATAGTAGTGAAGACTATCTTTGTCGCGTGTTCGTTTTGAGACTTAGAAGGAACATTCGGACGAATGTTTCTAAGGAAGAATGTTATACCAGTAGTTCGGGTATGTATGCGAGGGCGTGCGTGCGAGAATCTGACAGAAAGATTGGAAAGGAAGAAGAAGCGATTTTCCACGGAAAAGTTTAGGTTTTGTGAAGGAAAAAGGTTCGTTTTGAATTGGATTCCCAGTTTGGTATTCGGACTTCTGGAATATTAGAAATTATGGAATTTTATTTTGAAAATGGTCACGTGGGGCGGGGAGAAATTCTGGTTTTGTGGGGCGCTTTGATTTTGAGATTTTGGCGTTTTGGATATTTTGGAAGGCGAAATATTTTGGGCGAATCGGGGCGACACGTGTCACCCCGTGTAGCACCTTTGGGCGAAATATGTTTGTCTGTAGCCTTTGGTTAGAGTCGTTTTTCGGCGAAAGCGTTTTCCACTGACTTCGTAGGGAATTTCGGCTATGTCATTAAGTATTTTTGCGGATTTTTAGAGGCGGAACATTTTGGACCAGCGGGAGGGTGGCATGTGTCACCTGCATTGGGAAGCAAGTGGGCGACCTGATGGGCGATTGGGAAGGCTTTGTGGGAGATATTTTTGGTAGATATTTTGTGTGCAAGTTGGCTAGGTACACGTGGGTGAATCTTGGCCCTACACTAACACCTGGCTAGATCTTGGCGTTGGTTGGCCTTGGCTTGTCTATAAATACCACTCCTTGGAAGACTAATTCATTCATGAGTGCCTAAGTCTTGAAAGCTTCTTCCTTCCCACTTAGTGTGGTGTCTTGGCGAGAGCCCCTCACCTTGGCGAGAGTCTCCCACAGTGGGGTAGTAGAGGGTAGACACCCACTCGCTTTGAGGTGCTAGTAGTGGGGTACCCACTGCTAGTTGCTTTAAGTATAATACCACTTTGTGGTATAGAAATACTCTCAGTATTGTTATAATGCCCAATTACCTTAGCCACTATACCTTGTTGTATTCAGGTTATACCTATCTGAAAAGCCACGAAAATACTATTATACTTCCGTCGATCCTGGCCGTAACCACAGGAAAATCTCCATAGTCAGTTGGAGTATTGTGTAGAAGTTAGTTAGAACTTCTAAGGGTGGTTTAGGCGGGTTGGGCCTTCGGAGTTGGAGCTAAGCGATTGCCGGGATCGACTTTATACTTGGATAATTATGGGCTTATCGAGGTAATTATCTTGTCCTATTGTAATTGGATATTACGTATGTTGTAGGAGTATATAGTTGAAGTATACTATATATATATAATGAACATAGCTTGTGGATGTCCTTGGACTTAAGCTGAAGAAGCGAGCTGTAATTACATGGGGTGTATTCTGATGACTTGTGTAGTAATGCAGTGGAGTAGAATTGTGCAGTTAGGGTTAGATGTATAAACCCCACTGGTTGGCTTGGTGGCGGCCTCGATAGAGGAGGAGATTTCTGTTTGTTGCGGGAGAGTCTTTGCGAATTTTACGTAGAAGTTCTACGATGAGACCTAAATGTTAATAAAGCGCCTTGTGGCCTTATAGGTGGATGTACTACGTGTGGCGCGATCACGTGGCTTAAGGAGTGGCCAAGCGGCTTGAAGTACTCGGAGCATTTTGCTATTAGTCGATAATCGTCGCGGTATGTGAACCTCTTCCTATCTCTACAGCATGATATGTGTGAACTATGTGATGCGGTGAGCGTCGTGTGCTAAATGTATTCGATGGGTTTAAAACATAAAGTGTTATAACGGCTTTATGGGAAGTTGGTTATATGACTTTATGTAGATAAGAAAACACTTTGTGGTCTTTAAAGGTAAATGATTTGTTTATAAGCGGCTTGATGTGTGATTATAAAGAACTTGAAGTATTTCAAAAGATTTACGAAATCGTTTTGAAGAGAAGTAATACTTGGTTTTGAGAACTTAAGAGTTATACTAGCTTTATGGGAAGTTAGGTATAACGGCTTAAACGTTTCTTGATTTTGGAAATCGGGATGTGTATCGACAAACCACTGCGGCGTTAATAAAAATGTTTTGAACAATTAAGTATTATTAAAACCGGTAGAAACTTCCATCTGCATAGAAGCTAAGATGAGACAAATGATATTTCCTAGATCATGTTCTTTGTAATAAAGATTGTTATAAACAAGAATATCCTACTCGCATATAAGGCTTATGTTTCTCAGTTGTTTAAAGAGAATTATATTCTTAAATGAATAAGACTATGAGCTGAAACCTTTCTAAAATAAGAAGCGTGAACATTTGAAATTAGGCAAACTTGGGCGTTTGGAAAATAATGTTGTTACTTGATTTTACAAAGGTAAGAGTTTTAGTTTTCTTAAAAGGGCGATCACTCTATTTTATACTACGGGTATTCTGTGACTTATGTGAAAAAGCAGATCTTTTTAAGATTTTAATGTGTGAAGTACTTTGGGGATAGATGCAGAACTTGTTAGTAGAAAGTACCTTGTGTGAATAACTTGATTGTATTGGTTTGTGATAGCCTTAATACTTTCTGGTTGCTTTGATAAGTAAACGTGTTAGGATGCTACGTGTGTTAGTATCTTGTGATGTTTGTGTAAGGGGGTTCCCTTGATTGTGCTTATTAACTATCAGTCGTTATGATAGTATTGTGGCATTCATCTCTTGAGATGATTAGGGTTAAGCGCCCTCCGTCGGGGTAGACTCGGTGATGCAGGACCGTGATTCGAGAATACCTCATGCGGGTCTGAGGGCCTATGCGAACTCTGAGAGTTCGGGTTAGTGTCGTCCTTTATGGGCATGCGGTCCTTGTGGCCATGCGATTTGCGAAGTCGGGGCGATCTTAGGGAGTAGCTACCCTCGATGCGGGAATACCTCATGCGGGCGATGAGATTGGCCTATGCGGGTGCGGGAAGTTCGGGACTAGGCGCGCGCATTAGATCTGCGGGCAAGTGGCGGCTTTGATCATGTGGCGATGCAGGCAGATCTTATAATCTGATTTATGACCTTGTTAGTACGGTGAGTGTTAGTAGTCGGCTATGCCTTACGTGCTTACTGCAGTTTATTAGGACAGTGGGACACGGTGTTCATGTGTATTCCTTGGTGCTTGTATATCATAAAGCTGGCGGTGAGGAAGGTATTCCACGAGCACGATTGATGTTGTGGGCGTGAGACCCGTTGTTAAATTGAGTGATGACTTGAGGTGTGAGTCCACGACTTGACATGGCTGCTTATTTATGGTGAAGCTGTAGTTTGGTTATCATCGTGTCTCTGCTTTGTATAGACTACTATAATTTCATTCTGATGTTATTTTAGTTTCACATACTAAATTTTTGTTATGCGACCTCGCCGAGCTGCGTTCATCTGCGAGTTGAGTACATCGATCGTTGATCCTAGCTCGAGTCACGGTTCGGCGTTTGGGAAGCTCCGTTTCTCGGAGGCTTATCGATGGTATAGTCCATGCCGTAGTAAGTGTTTACATTCGGGGTTTGGCGGGGCCTGTCCGCCGTTGTGTCAAATATCATTCTTAGAAGTGCAGTAATCTTGTTGTGGGCGGGGTTGGTAAAAGGATTAAATTGTTCATTTGTAAAGAGTTGATGGTTATATATATGCGAAAGGCAAGTTTTCCTGATTATTGTTTTATATTTACATTTATCTCGTATTTGTTGTTTTATATTCGTGATTACTGCGATGTTGTGTCACTAGGGTGCAGGGTAAGGCACGATCAGACGATTTGGTCGTGACAATTACATACTGTAGTAGTATAGAATTAAGTATAAGATATATAGAAGGATGGTATAAGAGAAGAGAATTGAATTGAAATCACGTGGAAGAATATTAAAGAAGAAAGTGATTGTACTTACATAAATTGTATTCTGATGAACTTGTGTAGTTTGTGGGTAGGAAGTCTTGCTGATTTTAGTAGAATAAGGAATGCGTATCTATTATTCTCGAGTAGTCTAGGCGTTGATAGACTTATATGGCCGTTATAGGTTGAAATCTTGTGAGTGGCGTATTCTACTCAAAGGGTGAAAAAGGCTAGCGGGATTCTGATTACTTTGGAGCTATTTGCTAATAGTCGATAATCGTCGCGGTATGTGATTCTTCTATCCTCTTGAGCATGATATTTTAAAAGAATATATATAGTGCGATGAGCGTGCGTGTGTTAGCGAGCGTGGTTTTACTTCGATGTCTTTTGACTGGAGTTTTAAATAATAAAGAATCTTGAAGTATTTCAAAAGAATTAAGAATCGTTTTTGAAAGAAGAGTAATACTTGGTTTTGAAAGTTTAAGAGTTATACTAGCTTTATGGGAAGTTAGGTATAACGACTTAAGAGTAATAAAAAGAATGGTTTATTGATTTTAGAAGTTAAGAGACTTGATCTTAAAAGATAAGAGACTTGACTTAATTAAATTGATATGAATTTTGTTAAAAAGTGTGAAACCTCATTCGTGAGTAATGAGTACTTGGTTTTTAAAAGAATAATGTTTTACTGATTCGGAAAAGAGAATAAGTATCGAACGAACCACTGCAGCATTAATAAAGGAAAATGTATTGACAAATAAGTAATTATATTAAAATCAGTAGAAACCTCCATCTGCATAGAAGCTAAGATAAGACAAAATTGTATTACATTTCCTAGATCATGGCTGCTTTAATAAGATTGTTATAAACAAGAATAACCTACTCGCGTAAGGCATATGTTACTCAATTGTTTAAAAAGAGAATTACGTTAATAAGTGATTAAGACTATGAACTATGAAATCTTTCGAAAATAAGAGACGTGAATGTTTGAAATTAGGCAAACTTGAACTTTGGAAAAGAATGTTGTAACTTGATTTTAAAAGGAGAAGTGTTTTGGTTTAAAAAGGAAAGTATGGAAGTTGTTTTGGTTTACTTAAAAATGTTAGTCACTCTATTTTTATAATACGGGCATCGGGTGACCTTTGTAAAAGAAATGGATCTTTTAAAAAGAATATAACGTACGTAGTACTTTGGGGTTAAAACCTGGACTTTGGCATAAAATGAAAGTACCTTGAGTTGTGTGTAACTTGCCTATGTTTGCGTGTGATAGCCTTGTCGTGCTAGTATTGTATTTCTATACCACGCGTCTCTCGATGGAGGGTGGTGATTTGTTATGATCTTACTTGGGCGTCTGGCGGTGTGGAGGATTCCGCGGGTGCGCTCGCATTGATAGTGTTATTCCATGGACTAGCTCTCCGCGAGGTTTCTTGATTCGGCCTTGGTATCTGGTGGTTGGCTTTCGTACTTGCCCCGTCTCGTGGCTGATTCGGCCTTGGTACCTGGTAGTTAGCCTTCGCACTTGCCCCGTTCAGTTTAGTGGTGAAGTCTCGTGATACGATCTTGGTATCTGGTAGTTAGCCCCCGTACTTGCCCCGGTCAGCTACGTGACACGGCTTTGGTAACTGGTAGTTGGTTTTCGTACTTGCCGTGCTCGACCGTGGCGAAGTCTCGTGATCTGACGCTTGGTATCGGTAGTTAGCCACCGTACTTGCCGGTCAGCTCATTGACACGACTTTGGTATCGGTAGTTGGCTTTCGTACTTGCCGTGTCAACCGTGGTTTGGTTGTATAGTATTGTTAGTGCGACTTTGGTATCTGGTAGTTGGCTTCGTACTTGCCGGTCGATTGATGATCACGGCTTTGGTATCAGTAGTTAGCCTTCGTACTTGCCCCGTACGGTTTTATGACTCAGGTGGGACTTGGTGTTCATATGTACTCCTTGGTGTTATTATATCATAGACTGCCGGCAGTGAGGAAGGTATTCCACGGGCATGATTGATGTTGAGGGCGTGAGACCCATAGTTATATTTGAGTGATGACTTTGAGGCGTGAGTCCCTAACACATATTTGCTTATTTATTGTGAATTTGTAGTTTGGTTATCATACATGTCTCTGCTTTACATAGACTACTATGATTTCATTTCTGATATTTTCAGTTTCGCATACTTGGTACTGTTGTCTTGACCTCCTACAGAAGCTGCGTTCATGCGCGGTAAGTACGCGATTGTTGATCCTCGCTCATAGGATCACGATTCGTATTAGGAAGCTCCGTTTCTCGGAGGCTTATCTTTTAGTATAGTCCCCATCCTTGTAGAGTACTTGTACATTCGAGGTATGGCGAGCCACTGTCCGTCATAGGTGTTATTACATTCTTAGAAGTGCATAATCTTGTTGTGGCGAGGTTTGTAAAGGGATATAGCTATTCAAGATTTTATATATATATATCTAGAAGAAATTTTCTCGAGATAAGCTTGTTTCTCACTTCATATTGTTTCATGTATTGTTTTATATTCCGCTGGTTACTCTGATGTATGTATCACTAGGGTGCCCGGGGTAAGGCACCAGTCACGGGCCCGGGATCGGGTCGTGACAATTGGAAGATGAGTTGACCACGACTACAGTTCTAACCCCTCCTATGAGACTAGAGGGTTAGGTTATTATGATATACGTTGGGTGTTGGGCTAGGTTGTGTCTTGGCGAACCCGATAAGGATAGGGCTATGTTTTCCGGTAGTTAGGGAAGCGGGGAAAGGAAATTACGCCACTCATGATTTAGAGTTGGCGGCGATTAATCATGCCTTAAAGATTTAGGCGTGACTTGTATAGACCGTGTGGATATTTATGCAGCGGTAGAATTTCCGACAGCGACGGTGGTTAGAGTTATTCAAGGATTGTGATATCGATATCCTATACCACCCAGAGAAAGCCAAGACAGTTAAAGATACTTGTTATACCGTATTTCGGTATATGCGTGAGGCGTGCGTATAAAAATTTAAGCCTTAAGATTTGGCAAGTCTCGAAATTTGTACACAAGTGCAGAAAAGTCGTTTTCGGCGAAGCGTTTTACTAAACTGCGAAGGAAAAATACGGCTATGTCATTTTTAATTTTTGCGGATTTTTCAGAGAGGCGAAACATTTTGGACCAGCGGGAGGGTGACATGTGTCACCTGCATTAAACTTTGAAGCGGCATGGTGGGCGAAAAGGGTCGAGGAGTTGGTAGGATATTTGTGCAAGTTGTTGTGGTAGATGGATAAGGTGCGGCTTAAATCTAGCCTACACTTGCCTTACATGGATGAATATTGGCCATTGGTTGGCCATTTCTTGACCTATAAATACACTAAGTAATGAACTTCTTCGTCTAAAATCATTTCCAAGTCTCAAATACTCCTCTCCCTCTTGCTTGTCTCGTCAAACACCACCCTATCCATCTTGTAGGCCTCGGCGAACCCCTCCCACATGCCTAGTGGTTCTGGCGAGAACCCTCACTAGCCTAGTTGTGCTAGTCGAAATACTACCCGCTGTGGTATAGAAATCCTCTCCAAAGTATTGTTATAATGCCCAAATACTCTAGCCCAAATACCTTGTAGTACTTTCCAAAGTTACCTCTATCGTGAGGCAGGAAATACTATTATACTTTCCTTTAGCACTAGCGAAACCCTAAGGAAAACCTTCATAGTCGGTTGAAGTGTTTAGTAGAAGATGCGTAGAACTTCTAAGGGTTGTTTGGAGGATTGGAGCACTCGGAGTAGGAGCTAAGCGTTGCTCGGGATCGGCGTTAAACTTGGATAATTTTGGGCTCATCGAGGTAAATACTCTTGTCCTTCTTTTGTAATTGGAAATTACATGCGTAGTAGTATAGAAATGAATATAAGATTCATAGAAGAGAATTGAAGCGTAATAGAAGGATATTCTGAAAAGACTTGAGCGAAATCACATCGGAAGAATGTTTAAGTAGAAGTTTAAGTACTTACATAGGAATTTGTACTTACGGTGATAACCTTTATTGGTTGAATGTTACGCAAGTAGCATGTGCTACTTAGAAGGTGGACAAGGCTAAGCGGGTTATAGCCGTGGGCGTTTTGCTTATAGTCGATAATCGTCGCGAGGTATGTGATTCTTCCTATACTCTTGAGCATGATATTTTAAAGATATATATATATATATATAAATGCGGTGAGCGTCGTGTGCTAATTGAGCGTGGTTATGCGGCAATGTCTTTTGACTTAAGCTGAATAAAATATATATATATAAATGCGGTAGGCGTCGTGTGTTAATTGAGCGTGGTTATGCGGCAATGTCTTTTGACTTAAGCTGAATAATAAGAATCTTGAAGTATTTCAAAAGAATTAATAAACTTTTTTAAAGAAGAGTACTTGGTTTTAAAAAGAGTTATACTAGCTTTATGGGAGTTAGGTATAACGTCTTAAGAGAGGTAAAGAAAATGGTTTCTTGATTTATAGAAGTTAAGAGACTTGATCTTAAAAGATAAGAGACTTGACTTGAATGTATTAATATGAATTTTGTGTGAAACCTCGTTCGTGAGTAATGAGTACTTGGTTTTAAAAGGAATAATGTTTCTTGATTTGAAATCGAGCAGTATCGAACAAACCCTTTGCGGCGCTAATAAAGGAAAAATGTATTGAATAATGAAGTATTATTAAAACCGGTAGAAACCTCCATCTGCATAGAAGCTAAGATGAGACAAAATGATATTACATTTTCTAGATCATGTTGCTTTAATAAATGGTTATAAACAGAATAAGCTGCTCTTTTATGGCATATGTTATTGATTGTTTTAAAAGAGATTAAGACATTGAACTATGAAACCTTTCTAAAATAAAGAGACTTGAGCAATTGAAATTAGGCAAGCTGGGCGTAGGAAAAGAAAGGCATTGTTTTGTCTTAAATTGGTTTAAAGCGTAAAGTGTTATAACGACTTTATGGAAAGTTGGTTATAACGACTTTATGAAAACAAAAGAAGGGTTTTATCATTGGTTTTAATGTGGTAACTTGACTTTAAAAGGAAGTTGTTTTGGTTTACTTAAAAGATGTAAGTCACTCTATTTTTATACTACGGGTATCGGTGACTTTTATAAAAGAATGGATCTCTTAAAGGAATTTAACGTCGTAGTACTTTAGGAGTTAAAACCGGACTTTGTCATAAAATGAAAGTACTTTAAGTTGTGTGTAAATTGCCTATGTTTGCGTGTGATAGACTTGTTGTGCAAGGAATGTATTTCACTCGACTATCGTGTTCATGGGATGAGCAGGAATGTATTTCACTCGATTCAGTGTTCGTAGGATGAGCAGGAATGTATTTCACTCGACTAGTGTTCGTGGGATGAGCAGGGAATGTATTTCACTCGACTACGCGTTCGTGGGATGAGCAGGGAATGTATTTCACTCGACTACGCGTTCGTAGGATGAGCGGGAATGTATTCACTCATTCTGCGTCGCGGGATGGGCGGGAATGTATTCCATCCGACTCTGAGTTAAATGCGATGAGCAGGAATGTATTCCACGCGTTTCTATCTTTGGGTCCGTGAGATGGGCGAGGCATATTATCGTATCACATGATTTGTACCTAGGCTGGCGGTGAGGAATGAGTTCCAGGCGTGAGGATGACTTTGAGGCGTGAGTCACGACTTGACATATTTGCTTTTATGTTGTGAGCGTAGTTTGGTTATCATACATGTCTCTGCTTTATATAGACTATTATGATTTCATTTACGGTGTTCTGATTTCACATACTTGGTACTGTTATCTTGACCTCCTTGGAGGCTGCGTTCATCTGCGAGTAGAAGTACATCATTTGTCGATCCCATTTTAGGATCACCTTTCAGCGTATTGGGAAGCTCGTTCCTTGGAGGCTTATCTTTGGTATGTTACCACAGTGCATGGGTTCTTGTACATTCGGGGTATGGCGGGGCCACTGTCGTCATAGTTGTTGTAAAAATCTTAAGTGCATGCCTTTGTTGTGGCGGGGTTGTAAGGATTATGCTTGTTCAAATGTTTATATATATATATGTTGAAAGGCAGCCGTTTTGGTTGGCCTTTGTTTTCTTCATCTTGATCCGTATTTATTTATATGTTTAAAGTTTTTATTATTTCATTTGGTTTTCTACGATGTTGTATCACTAGGGTGTCGGGGTAAGGCACGATCCACGGGCAGGTTGGTCGTGACAAAAGTAGTATCGAGCGATTAATCCTCGGAAAGTGTCTGAACCGTGTCTAGTAGAGTCTTGATTATCGGTGTGTTGTGCACACGTCTATGTCGAGGAGGCTATAGGACATTTAGGATTGGTTTCCATTCTTCTCATTACGAGATCGTGCCTTAGAAGCGTGTGATAAGTTGGACCCTACAGCGTATTCCTTTCCTTTACGATTATGCCTCGCGTAAAACGAGCCCGGATAGGCAAAACGATCGAGGCACATTAGTGAATCTGAAGAAATGCGAGCGCGGGCACGTCGATACGAGCAGTGGTTCCGGCGAGTTTAGCGACTCGCGACACCAGCGAGTTTAGCGCGGCGATGGCTGCTGAGACTCTGATACTGAGCCTCGGTCCGCGGCTGGAAGGCGGATGAGATAAGTACAGAGATGGCGATTCTTGGCGAAGTCGTGGCGAATATGAGATAGGATGAATCACGGCGATTCAGTCCAGTAGCACCGTAGTTCACCCGGCGAGTGATTTGAGACTACGGGATTTTACGAGATGTAACGCATGAGTTTTATGGGTGAGGCACGAGGATGATCGCGAGAGTTCATCCGGCGATTCTGACGGATCGTGAGTGATCGAGGCATCGGAGACGAGTCGGTGGTCTAGGTTCGCATCGGTGCGTGATACATGATCGGCCGGTTTGATTCGTGGGGCGTCGGGAGAGAATGCACTTCCGACTTTATGGGGCGAGTTCTCAAAGGCATTTCTTGCACACTTGCCTCGCGGATGAGGAGGGCTCGGTAAACAATTTTTGGCGTTGAGGCGGGGCGGGTGGGCGGTTAGAAAGTACAATGTGAGTTCGACTCATTGCTCGGTATGTCCCATTGTAATGGCTGATATGGAGGGCCAGTACACGGCTACGTCAGGGCTAGATGATTACTTAGCGAGAGGCATGCGGGTGTAGCTCTTGTGCGGGAATGGACATTTCCGCGTCTGGCTAAATGCACTAGGATGTGAGCGCGGAGATGTCGGCGGAATGGCCGAGATCGGCGAGAAAGGGCGGGCAGCGAGGTCCTTTGGTAACTTCGAGCGGACCGCCTGTGGCGAGCTAGTTATGTACCTCCGTGATGCAGTGGTCCTCGCGATCTTGGGGCGTTCGGGTATTGGGGCTGATCGAGCTCGGGCTTATAGTTCCGCGGTATCGTGAGTTACAGCGGTGAGATTCGTATCCCCTCCGGTGTGCGCGATGTGGCGAGCATCATCCCGGGAATGTCGTCTTTGCGGTGCTTGTTTCACTGCGGCCGTCGAGCCATGTGACGAAGGCGTGCTTATAGTAGAATGCAGGCGGCAGCGCGACCTGCGGATCGATGGCGGGTTAGCCGCGCCTACGGTATCGCCTGCGAGTGGGCCTATGATTAGAGTGGAGGCGGTAGGTCGGTATATCCTTAACCCTCTAGAGTTTTACATGCTTGATATGATGATCTGTTGTTGTATGCTATGAACGGACAGCGTTGTGTTAGTTATGAGTTAGAAAACATGGTTAGTTGAAAGGATAAGTCCATGGGTAGTGTGAGATGGAAGTGGTAGCTTTCGCGGCTGTATAGGTAAGATTGTTCGGATCGGAAACAAGAGCTTGATGCGTTAAGTGGGTCGGGTTGGGGCCGTGTTGCGGGCCAACCGCGGCTGTTCGAGATGGCGTCGGCTCGGGTGGTCCGCCGGTGGTAGGGTTCTGAGGTGCTAGGCCCAAGTTTAGATGACCATCATATGAGTCCGTGGATGTGTTCGACCAGAAGCGGATCGTGAAGGCCGGGAATGGTCTTAAGGGTGATTGAGGCTAGTAAGATGACCAAGTTTGGAGGTGATGACTCCAAAGTTTTGGAAACTGAAGCGACGACTGAAGTGTGGTACGTATACTAGAAGAGTTCAAGTGTTAGAGAAGGGCGGCGAGTAAGGAAGGAAGAGAATGTGTGTTATTTCATGGCGGTGTGGCGTGGGCAACTTGTTAGAAGAACTTCATCGTTATCAGTCTTGAGAAGTAACATTCGGGACGAATGTTTCTAAGGAGGAGAATGTTATACCCGTATTTCAGTATGCGTGAGGCGTGCGTATAAAAATTTAAGCCTTAAGATTTGGCAAGTCTCGAAATTTGTACACAAGTGCGAAAGAGTCGTTTTCGGCGAAGCGTTTTACTAAACTGCGAAGGAAAAATACGGCTATGTCATTTTTAATTTTTGCGGATTTTTCCAAGAGGCGAAACATTTTGGACCAGCGGGAGGGTGACATGTGTCACCTCGCATTGGAAACTTTTGAGGAGGCATGGTGGGCGAAAAGGGTCGAGGAGTTGGTAGGATATTTGTGCAAGTTGTTGTGGTAGATGGATAAGGTGCACTTGGCTTAAATCTAGCCTACACTTGCCTTACACTTGGATGAATCTTGGCCATTGGTTGGCCATTTCTTGACCTATAAATACCACAAGTAATGAACTTCTTCATCCTAAAATCATATCAGTCTCGAATACTCCTCTCCTCTTGCTTGTCTCGTCCAAACACCACCTCTCCCCTCTTGTAGGCCCTCGGCGAACCCACTTGCCTAGTGGTTCTGGCGAGAACCCCCTAGCCTAGTTGTGCTAGTCGAAATACTACCCCCCTTTATGGTATAGAAATCCTCTCCAAAGTATTGTTATAATGCCCAAATACCTTGTAGTACTTTCCAAAGTTACCTCTATACGTAGAGCCCGGAAATACTATTATACTTTCCTTTAGCCACTAAACGAAACCCTAAGGAAAACCTTCATAGTCGGTTGAAGTGTTTAGTAGAAGTTGCGTAGAACTTAAGGGTTGTTTGGGCGGATTGGAGCACTCGGAGTAGGAGCTAGCGTTGCTTTCGGGATCGACGTTAAACTTGGATAATTTTGGGCTCATCGAGGTAAATACTCACATCCTTCTTTTGTAATTGGAAATTACATGCGTAGTAGTATAGAAATGAATATAAGATTCATAGAAGAATTGAGCTGTAATAGAAGGATATTCTGAAAAGACTTGGCGAAATCAAATCGGAAGAATGTTTAAGTAGAAGTTTAAAGCGTACTTACATGGGGTATGTACTTACGATGGTGATAACCTTTATTGGTTGAATGTTACGCAAGTAGCATGTGCTACTTAGAAGGTGGACAAGGCTAGCGGGTTATAAGCGTGGGCGTTTTGCTTATAGTCGATAATCGTCGCGAGGTATGTGATTCTTCCTATACTCTTGAGCATGATATTTTAAAGATATATATATATATAGTGCGGTAGGCGTCGTGTGCTA
The DNA here is from genome assembly GCA_029844215.1 of Przewalskia tangutica. NCBI lineage: Eukaryota > Viridiplantae > Streptophyta > Magnoliopsida > Solanales > Solanaceae > Przewalskia > Przewalskia tangutica. Next base: position 69,677,547 of record CM056729.1, read on the forward strand.
ATTGAGCGTGGTTATGCGGCAATGTCTTTTGACTTAAGCTGAATAAAATATATATATATAGTGCGGTGAAGCGTCGTGTGTTAATTGAGCGTAGTTATGCGGCAATGTCTTTTGACTTAAGCCTGAATAATAAGAATCTTGAAGTATTTCAAAAGAATTAATAAACTTTTTTGAAAGAAGAGTAGTTGGTTTTAAAAAGAGTTATACTATCTGTATGGTGAGTTAGGGATAACGTCTTAAGAGAGGTAAAGAAAATGGTTTCTTGATTTATAGAAGTTAAGAGACTTGATCTTAAAAGATAAGAGACTTGACTTGAATGTATTAATATGAATTTTGTGTGAAACCTCATTCGTGAGTAATGAGTACTTGGTTTTAAAAGGAATAATGTTTCTTGATTTGGAAATCAAAATGAGTATCAGACAAACCAACTGCGCTAATAAAGGAAAAATTTATTGAATAATGAATTATTATTAAAACCAGTAGAAACCTCCATCTGCATAGAAGCTAAGATGATACAATATGATATTACATTTTCTAGATCATGGCTGCTTTAATATATGGTTATAAACAAGAATAAGCGCTCACACTTTATGGCATATGTTATTGATTGTTTTAAAGAGATTAAGACATTGAACTATGAAACCTTTCTAAAATAAAGAGACTTGAGCAATTGAAATTAGGCAAAGCTGGGCGTAGGAAAAGAAAGGCATTGTTTTGTCTTAAATTGGTTTAAAGCGTAAAGTGTTATATGACTTTATGGAAAGTTGGTTATAACGACTTTATGAAAACAAAGAAGGGTTTTATCATTGGTTTTAATGTGGTAACTTGACTTTAAAAGGAAGTGGTTTTGGTTTACTTAAAAGATGTAAGTCACTCTATTTTTATACTCACGGTGTCGGTGACTTTTATAAAAAGAATGGATCTCTTAAAAGGAATTTAACGTACGTAGTACTTTAGGGTTAAAACCCGGACTTTGTCATAAAATGAAAGTACTTTAAGTTGTGTGTAAATTGCCTATGTTTGCGTGTGATAGACTTGTTGTGCAAGGAATGTATTTCACTCGACTACAGTGTTCAAGGGATGAGCAGGAATGTATTCACTTTCGACTCCGTGTTCATGGGATGAGCAGGAATGTATTTCACTTTCATTCGTGTTCAGGATGAGCAGGAATGTATTCACTCGACTACCGTGTTCATGGGATGAGCAGGGAATGTATTTCACTCGACTACGCGTTCGTAGGATGAGCAGGAATGTATTCACTCGACTACTGGCGTCCGGGATGGGCCAGGGAATGTATTCCATCCACTACAGAGTTCATGAGATGAGCAGAATGTATTCCACGTTTCTATCTGGGTCCATGAGATGGGCGAGACATATTATCGTATCACATGATTTGTACCTAGGCTGGCGGTGAGGAAGGAGTTCAGGCGTGAGGATGACTTTGAGGCGTGAGTCACGACTTGACATATGCTTTTATGTTGTGAGCGTAGTTTGGTTATCATACATGTCTCTGCTTTATATAGACTATTATGATTTCATTTCTGATGTTCTGATTTCACATACTTGGTACTGTTATCTTGACCTCGCTGAGGCTGCGTTCATCTGCGAGTAGAAAGTCATTTGTCGATCCACTTTTAGGATCACCTTTCAGCGTATTGGGAAGCTCCGTTCCTTCGGAGGCTTATCTTTGGTATGTTACCCTGAGCCTGTAGGTTCTCGTACATTCAGGGGTATGGCGGGGCCCTGTCCGTCATAGTTGTTGTAAAAAATTTAAGTGCATGCTTTGTTGTGGGCGGGGTTGTAAGGATTATGCTTGTTCAAATGTTTATATATATATATATGTTGAAGGCAACCGTTTTGGTTGCTTTGTTTTCTTTCATCTTGATCCATATTTATTTATATGTTTAAAGTTTTTATTATTTCCATTGGTTTTCTCACGATGTTGTATCACTAGGGTGCAGGTAAGGCACGATCAGCGCCGAGTTGGTCGTGACAAAACTCTGTCGCGGATCTAAGGGTAGTATGCGGATAGGTAGCGGATAGCGGGCGTGGTCAGTGAGATTTTCGATTCACGAGCCTAGGGGTTCGATTATTTGTTTCAAGGTTAATGAAGTTTAGATCAGAGAGGTTCCGAGTCTTAGTCATTGAGGAGGTAAAGAGGCGATATGAGGATCGATTATGATACGGTATCGAGATCGGCTCTCAGAAGAGAAGAGCTGTTTGAGTAGCCGGATGAGAGTCTTTGTGATATGAGGATAGGTTGTGTGTACCGGTCTTTGCAGGACTAGTCGGCGAGTTTTAGGGGAGGCATCTGGTGCTTATTGCTCAAATTATTAGTCGACTAAGTCGTGTCGTGACCTCGGATGTATGTATGGGTAAGATGGCGGAGAAGGGACATAAGCGGAGTTATTGCTTAATATCGAGTTAGTAGCGGTCATGGATGAACACGAAGCCAGTGGGCTATTCTGAGCGATTTAGACCCGACTTAGACATGGGAGGTATTTAAAATGGATCTTATTCTGGTGGCATCGTACTCGAAGTGCGACTCGCAGGTCGTAAATAAATATCTTGTGAGACCGGTGTGTTCTTAGTTAGGACCACTTACTCGGCTAAGGTTCGTGCTAGCTTTTATAGCAGGGGGATTGTGAGACTGCACGAGGTTCCTACGTTGATGATGTCAGATAGATGAGCTCGATTACAGATAACACGGAGGTTTTTGAAGAAGGTTTTAGGGACACGGTGAGTATCGGTGTTGCATTACACCTCGAGGCAAGCGGACGAGCGGGCGTACTATCCGAGCGCGAGGATAGGTTGCGGGCGGTGTTCTTAATTTGAAATAACGGGAGGTTAATTGCCTCTTGTTGTATTACGTGCGATAACGAGATACCGCTTCGGTATTGGATGGCCTGTATGAGGCCTTGTGTGTAGAAAGTTTAGATCGCCGGTTGGATGGTTCGACATAAGCGAGTTCGATTATTTAGTCGGACTTGATTGGCGGGTTGTGGATAAGGCGGAGCTTATCAGAAAGATTATTAGTAAGCTTAAGTCGGTAGAAGCTTTATGCGAGATAGCAAGCGTTGACATATGGGGTTGACTTGACATCTTTGTGTGAGCATTGTTATGTGGCCACGTGTGGCATTATTAGTATGTAGGGGTTGTAAAGAAGACTATGTCGCTATCTTTAAGTTTGACTCCCGAAGGAACATTCGAGGCGAATGTTTCTAAGGAAGAATGTTACACCGAAATTTGGGATATGTTTCTAACAGCGTCGTAAGAACTCAAAAATGTTAAGGTTTGAGGCAGTAAAAATTTATCGAATTATGGAATTGTCGGAAAATGAAATATTGCGACGAGCGGGAGGCGACACGTGTCACCCCTTTATGGACATGGGCCCGAAATGTGCAAATTTGAAATGGTCGTTTGACCATAATTTATGATGAAAGACTTGCGAGGCTTAGAGCTTGACAACATTGACCAAGTCAATGACCCAGCGTAACGATATTTAAATGAATCTCATCGAACCACCAAGTGTTCCAATCTTAACCCTCATTTGGTTATATAATCATCCTTAGTAGCGAAGACAAGGCCGTTTGCATAGAAAAATTTGAAGAACTCTTTGTTCTTGCTAGCATGCTCTCGGGTTTGGGCACTTTGCCAAGACAAAATTTTCAATTGTTGTCGATAATCTCCCAGCTTTAAACCAAGGTTCCTAAGGGTATTGTAAGGGTACCTCAATAGAAAGATCCCGGAAAAATGGCGTTTTCGTATTAGTCGCAAGGCGAAAACCTAGTCACTTTCTAGGTTTTGTTGGGAAGATTGAAGGAAAGTTGTTTGTGTTATTCTAAGGGTCTCAGTAGAGGATTGAAGTGTCTAGAAGAGGCTCTAAGTTGCTAAGGAAGCGACTTGGTTGGAAGTTGGACTAAGAATCGTTGAGGTAATAATATTGTCTCTTAAGTGTTACAAGATTATATATTGTTGTTAGCTTTACATGTTGCTAGCATGAAGTATGTGTTGAAGTTTATAAGTATTATGGATTGATTGTAGCCTTGATATCCGAAATGTCATTTAAGCCATGTGAAGTTGGATTACAATTTGGTCGTTTATTAGAATCGTCGCATGTTACTTACTTGAAGATTATAGTAGTTATAATCGATTGCGACTTGATATCATGTTATGCTAACAACTTGGATTGAAATGATAATTGGATAAGAATTGGTGTTATTGTACTCAATATGGCCGAATTGGACTAGTAGTTTGTATTAGTTTGGTATCTTTTGTGGGGCGGAATTTTACACGTCTAGTAGGCGTGTAATCCCCTATTGTTAATTTCATTGATTGGGCCTTAAATGTGGCGTGTTTGGTTATTGAATTCGGCCTTGAAAAAGGTGGCAAAGTGAGTAGAAACAAAGGAGGTCTTTGTCAGATTTTCCGTAGAATTTAGAGACTTTACACTTATAATATTCTACGTTTGAAGTAAGATGTTAATAGACGTACTATGGTCATTATAGGTTGACATACTACGTACGGCGAATTGGACTTAGCAAGTGGATTAAAACGAAGAGGTATGTGGAACTTTCTTATCTCTTGAGCATGAATAAGTTGTAAATGTATGATGCGGTGGCGTCTGAGTTTGACAATCTAGTCTATTTGATATCCTTGGCTTATTTTAAGAATGTCCAAGTTGGTTGAGTTAGGGAGTTAACTCACTTGTTAAATATTATGGATATCTTGGTTTTCAAAAGTTAAGAGACTTTAAGTATGTTGAAAGTATTATTGATACTTGTTTTGTTGGAAAGTTTAAGTCTCTTGGTTATAAAGAAGTATGTAAGTTGCTAATGTATAAAGCTAGTATAACGGCTTTATGGGAAGTTGGTTATAATAGCTTTATGGAAGGTTAAAAAGAGTGGTTTACTCTAAGTAATTTAAGTAAGTTATATGACTTGAAATAACGAAAGGCAAATTGATTTAAAGACATCAATTGCTTAAGGTTTTAAAAGAAAGAAGTCACTTGATTTAGAATCCCGAAAATGTATTTTCTAAAAAGGTATTGTGACTTGTCTTAAAATGTAGTTATGACTTGATACTACGGTTATTAGTATCTTGGAAGTTTTATTTGAAAATGAGTCATTTTAAAAGAATAGAAGTACGTAGTACTTTGGGTTAAACTCGGTTATAATGTCATGTTAGTGCCTTAAGTAAACCAAAATGAGAGTGTATATGAATAAGACTAATAAGAAGTTAGGGGGATTTCTTAACTTGCTTACTTATTGTGTGATAAGCCGGTAGTGCTTATGTTATGTATGATGGCGATTGAGGTAGGGTAAGAGTATATACGAGGGTAAGTCCCAGAGATAGTTATACCACTGCTTTACCATACTCGGGGTAAGAGTATATCGAGGGTAAGTCCCAGAGATAGTTATACCACTGCTTTACCACTTCTCGGGGTAGAGTATATCGAGGGTAAGTCCCAAGATAGTTATACCACCTTTACCACCTTCTCGGGGGTAGAGTATATACGAGGGTAAGTCCCAGATAGTTATACCACTCTTTACCATGCTTGGGTAAGAGTATAAATGAGGTAAATCCCGAAGATCGTTATACCACTTTGTTTACGTGGATTTGCTACCTATACTTTTGATTACTCTCATTGTTAGTAAGGCACTGTGTACTGTTAATTGAGTTATCATACATGTCTCCAGTTTTATTATAGACTTATGATTTCATTCTGATGCTGATTTCACGTATTTAGTACATGTTGTATTGACCTCGCCGGAAGTGCGTTAAATCTGCGACTAGAGTACAAATTCTTGATCCTCGCTCTTAGGATCATTGTTATTGTTGATAAGCTCGCTTTATTAGGAGGCTTATCCACAGTATTGTCGGTTGTTGTACATTCGGGGTATGGCGGGGCCTGTCACTTGAGTTGTTATTCTTAGAGGTCTGTAGTCACATTGTGGTTTGGGTTGTAAAAAAAATGTACTGTTTTATTTGTATAGTTTACGGAAGGTGGCCTTATCGGCTAGCCTGTTGTTATTTTATGTTTCAGCATTTTTATCAGTTGTGTATGTTCCGCTGCTATTCTCTGATGTATACCGAAAGGGGTGCCCAGGTAGGGCACCAGTCCCGGGCCCGGGGTCGGGTCGTGACAGAAACCTTGCCTTGGCCGAAACTTGCCATAGTTTGAGCCTAAGTGTTCTTCACTTTTTGGAGTTGGATCTTGAAGAGGAGTTGGTTAGGAGCTTCTAAGGGTTGCTTGGAGCAGGTTGGAACGTAAGGAATTGGAGCTAAACTGTATTTACATTGGACTGTATTTATAGTAGACTTGTAGTATTATTGTGGGGCATTGTTGTACACGTCCGGTTAGACGTGTAACCCCCTTGGAGTTGTTGGCTTGGTAGCGGGCCTTGATAGAGGAGGAGATTTATGTTGTGAGGGGAGTCTTGCCGAATTTTAGTAGAATAAGGAACCTTGTACTTGGAAATGTTCTACGAATAGATCGAGAAGTTGATAGACGTTTTGTGGCCTTTATAGGTTGAAATACTACGAGTAGCGTATTCTACTGGAATGGTGGAAAAGGCTAGCAGGGTTATAGTACTATGGAGCTTTTTGCTAATTGTCGATAATCGTCGCGAGGTATGTGAACCTCTTCCTATCTTTTCTAGCATGATTGTTGTGAACTATGTAGTACGGTAGACGTACGTGTGCTAAACGAATTTGGTTTGGTTAAAACATAAAGTGTTATAATAGCTTTATGGGAAGTTAGTTATAACGACTTTATGTAGGTAAAAGAATGGTTTGTTGATTTTAAAAAGGCAAGAGACTTGACTTATATTTGACTTGTGATAATGTTAAGAACTTGAATTATGTTAAAAAGTTGTGAAACCGCATTCATGAGTAATGGGTACTTGGTCTTAAAAAGGATAATGATATATTGATTTCGGGAATGAGAATAAGTATCGAACAAACCACTGCAGCGTTAATAAAGGAAAATGTATTGACTAATTAATTATTATTAAAACCAGTAGAAACCTCCATCTGCATAGAAGCTAAGATAAGACAAAATTGTATTACATTTCCTAGATCATGGCTGCTTTAATAATATCATTAATAACAAGTATTGATTTTTCTTAAATTCCAAAGTAAGGAACTTGTTTTCTAAAAGAAAAGAGACTTGAGGAATTTGAAGTATTTTGGTTTAAAAGAAAGGCATGGTTTTGCCTTAAGATGGTTTAAAAAGAAGGTATGGAAATTGTTTTGGTTTACTTAAAAAGACAGTTACTCTATTTTGATACTACGGGTATCGTGTGACTTTTTGTGAAAGAAATGGATCTTTTAAAGAGTTAAAGTACGTAGTACCTTGGGGTTAAAAATTCGGATTTGTTGTAATAAAATGAAAGTCTATGAGTACGTTGAACTTGCCTATGCTTGTTGTGATAGCCTTTTTTTTGTGCAAGTGTTTTGATTTTGTGCTACCGAGTCTCTCGGTGGAGGGCCGACTATCTGGTTGATTTGACATACTGACACGTTAGGTGGCCCACGAGTATGCTTCCACTATGAGTGCTATATTGTTAATTCCTTTGGACATACTGACACGATGGGTGGCCCATGGGTATGCTTCCACTAGGAGTGTTATCTTGTTATATCCTTGGACCTACTGACACGTTGGGTGGCCCAAGGGTATGGTTCCATTAGGATTGTTGTTCCATGGACTAGCTCTCCATGAGGTTTCTTGATTCGCCTAGATTACGGTAGCTAGCCGTACTTGTCGGTCGTTCTTGATGCGAGTTGGTTCTGGTAGTTGGCTTTCGTACTTGCCTCGTTCAGTGTTTGTGGCGAAGTCTCGTGACTACGGTTGTGATCTGGTGGTTAGCCTGGTTACTTGCCCCCGTCAGCTATGTGGCGCATGGAGGATCTGGTAGAGGCTATCGCACTTGCCACGTGTCAGCTTTGCGGGTCAGTGTTAGGAAGAAGTCTCGTGATGCAGGGTGGATCTGGTGGTTAGCCTATGTACTTGCCCCGGTCAGCGACGTGATGCAGGGTGGATCTGGTAGAGGCTATCGTACTTGTCCCGGTCAGCCGTGGCCGATTTTGATTTTAGAACGAAGTTTCGTGATGCAGGGTGGATCTGGTAGTTTGGGTAGGTATTTGCCCCGGTCAGCGACGTGATGCAGGGTGGATCTGGTAGAGGCTATCGTACTTTCCCCGGTCGACCGTGATCTGATTATATAAATCTTGTTAGTGCGGTAGGTTACAGTAGGGCTTCGTACTTGCCGATCGATTGATGATGCAGGTTGGTTCTGGTAGCTATGCCTTCGTACTTTCCCCATACGGTTCTTATGACACAGGTGGGACCTTGTGTTCATGTGTACTCCTTGGTGTTATTATATCATAGACTGCCGGCAGTGAGAAAGGTATTCCACGGGCATGATTGATGTTGTGGGCGTGAGACCCATAGTTATATTTGAGTGATGACTTTGAGGTGTGAGTCACGACTTGACATGGCTTATATATCGTGGTGTAGTTTGGTTATCATACATGTCTCTGTTTTATATAAGTTATGATTTCATTCTGATATTTTGATTTCACATACTTAGTACTGTTATCTTGACCTCGCTTGAAGTGCGTTCATCTGCGGTAGAAGTGCGATCGTTGATCCTCGCTCATAGGATCACGATTCAGCGTTTTAGGAAGCTCCGTTTCTCGGAGGCTTAAGCGTTGGTATGATTCCACGAGATTGTAGGTTCTTGTACATTGAGGTATGGCGAGCCACTGTCATGAGCCAGAAGGGCGGGGCAGCGAGCCTCGAAGCGATTTTAGCGGGCGGCCTCGGCCGAACTAAGTCCACCGGTAGCGCGAGTTCCCGCTTCGGTTTTTACGGCGGGAGGTTGATCGGCAAGTCTTCGAAGCGGTCGGGCTCGGAGACCGTGGTTTGAGGAGGAAGAAGGCGTCGTCGTCGAGACCACCGGCGTCTCGGTGTGTTTGATCGGTAGATCTCGCTGGCGAAGTGCGTATGGCCGAGCTTGTTTCTATTGTAGCGGCGGGGCCATATGAAGAGGATTATCAGACGAGCGGCGGGAGTGTTATGGTTGGTAAGCGAAGTCGATTCTTTGAATCTTCTTAACCTTACGTGGTTATGCGCCACGGAGGCGAGGTGTTCCGCGGGCCGTGAGGCCTCAGCGGTCGAACGAGATATTCCTTGGCCAGCCGGGGATCGGGAGAGCTTCCCGGACGTCGTCACGGGTATATTATTGATTTCATGCGGTAGCGTTTATGCTTTGATAGATCGAGTTCTACCTTGTCCTATGTGTCCCCTCTTATTCTTTGGTAAAATTGGGATAGGCTAGGTGTCGATAGAGCCTTTTGAGGTAGCTATGCGATGGGTGATTCGGTGTATCTTTGGCGGGTGTCTGATAGTTGCGGTGTTTATTCTGATCGTCGGACCTAGCGAACTTGATAAAGTTGGAGATAGTGATTTTAGCGTCATTATGGATATGGGTGGTTGGCTTCTTGTTATGCCAGCGTTGGTATGTAGAATAGGTTAGTCGGTTCGATTTCTGGTGAGCGATTATCGAGTGGAAGGACAACACCGTCGTCAGAGGTAGGTTTATTTCTTACCTCGAGGCGGGAAGATGGTGCGAAAAAATGCATCTATCATTTGGTTCGGGTATTACGTCTGGTGAGTGCAGTTCTTGATCGATGCGATGGTTAGGGAGTTTCCAGATGTGTTCCCAGACGATCTCCCGGGTATCCCTCCTGAGAGGAAGATTGAGTTTTGTATTGATATGTTGCCAAACACTCGACGTATATCTATTAGCCATACGTGATGGCTCTTTGAGTTGAGGAGTGAAGGACGGTGAAAGATTTGCTAGAAAAAGGCTTTATCGGGCCTAGTGTTTCTCCACAGGGGCCCGGTTTTGTTTGTGAAGAAGAAGGATGGGGCCAGCTGCGTATGTGTGTTGATTCTGAGCGGTGAATAAGGTAACCGTCGAGAATAGATACCCTCCCGGGATTGATGATTTGTTTGACCGATTTGCGAGTGCGAGTGTTTCTCGAAGATAGACTGTGATGCAGTTATCATCAGTCTGCGAGTTAGAAAGCGAATATCCCAAAGCGCATTCGGGACCGGTATGGGCACTATGAGTTGGTGATGTCTTTCGGTTTGACAGCGCTCGGTATTTATGGATTTGATGAGCGGGTGTTCAAGCCATTTTGGATACTTTTGTTATAGTATTCATTGATGATATCTGGTTTATTAGCGTCTGAAGCGAGAGCATGCGGATCAGCTTAAGGAAGGTACTTGGGGTCCTCGGGCCGGCGGTTGTTCGCGAAGTGTGAGTTTTGGTTGGCCTCGGTGGCATTCTGGGAGCACGTGTTATTGGGGCTGATGGTGTTGAGTTGTCGACAAAGATTGAGGTGGTCAAGTGCGGGCGAGACCTACTACTCGGGCGAGGTCGCGATTTCTTATGGATGGCGAGTTATTATCGTAGGTTTGTGGAAGCGATTTGCTTGATATCGCCGCAGATTGACTAGGTGACTCGAGCGGCTAAGTTCCGGTGGATAGAAAGCTTGTGAGAAGGGCTTCGATTCTTGAAGGAAAATTTGGCAGCGACTCGGTTCTTACTCTTCACGAGGGTTAGAGGATCGTGATTTATTGTGATGCCTCGGGTATCGAGTTTGAGTGCGTATTGATGCGGCGGTAAGGTAATAGCCCGTGCTTCCGGCTACGGAAGCATGAGAGAATTACCTACTGCGACTTAGAGTTGGCGCGATTATTCATGCCTTGAAGATTTTGAGACATTATTTATATGGGTTCATGTGGATATTTATCTGAGACCACAAGAGCCTCGGTATATCTTGAGAGAGAGTTGAACTTGCGGCGAGGCGGTGGTTAGAGTTGTTGAAGGATTATGATGTTGATATTCTATACCATCAGGGAAAGCCAGCGTGGTTGCGAGATGCTTTGAGTCGTAGATCGATGGGAGTGCTGCCGGAATGCGGCGGAGAGGCGGGACATGGTCGTCGAGATCCGTCGGCTAGCGAGCCTTGGGGTTGGTTGGTCGTCTGATGATAGTGAAGTGCGGGTTCGTGAGATTGCGAGTCTTCCATCATTGATGAGGTGAAGAAGCGGCGATGAGGACGGTGATGATGCGGTATCGATATGCGACTCTTGGGAGGAGAAGAGTCTATTGAGTGGCGCTGATGGGGTGCTAAGATTTGAGAGTCGGTTGTGTGTTCCGATGTTGCGAGGACCGTCGTGATTGCAGGGAAGCGCAATGCTCGTTATTCTATTCATCAAAGTCGACTAAGATGTACCATAACCTCGGATGTATGTATTGGTGGGATGACACGAAGAGGGACATAGCGAGTTTTGTTGCGATGTCTAATTGCGAGTCGAGTTGAGCACGAAGCGGTGGGCTGTGCGGGCTATTGATATTCCGACATCGAAGTGGGAGGTGATCAGCATGGACTTTATTCTGAGGTTACCTCGTACTCGGAGGAAGTATGACTCCATCAGGTTATTGTTGTGGTGAAATCAACCCACTTTCTTCCGATCGGGACTACGTATTGGTGAGATTATGCAGTGTATATCGGGGAGATTGTGAGGCTGCGAGTCCTATATCGATTATATAAGACATAGGAGCCCAGTTTATGACTAACTTCTGGAGGTCTTTCCAGAAGGGACTAGGGACAGGTGAGTCGATGCGCGTTTCATCCTCGGGTGGCGGCGGTAGATCGTACTATCCGGACAACGAGGATATCTTTGCGAGCCTGTGTGATTGATTTCAGGGGTAGCTAGGAGGATCATTTGCCTCTTGTGGAGTTTGGTTATAACAACAACTACCATTCTAGTATACAGATGGCGCCATATGAGGCTTTGTATGGGCAGAAATGTAGGTCGCTGATTGGTTGGATCGACGTGGGCGAGTGCGATTAGTTGGCGGACTTGATTGGTGTGGGTAAGGTGAAACTTATTGTCACGACCCGACCTCGGGCGTGGTGGTGCCTTACGGGCACCTAGTGATACAACATCGAGAGAGAAAAACGTGAAATAAAAACTCATAAAGAAAAAGCGATGGATAAGCGGCTAACAGCGGTTATCTTTTTGTACATAAATGAAAACTTGAGCGATTACATCACTTACAAACTCTGCCAGATCTTTCTGGACCTGCAGAATTTTAAAACCATAATGGCGGGCGGGGCCCGCGTGCCTGAATGTACAAAGTCTACTACTTGAGGAGGCGTACCACGGGACAAGCCGAAGATATGGAGCTTTCAGAAGCCGAACAGCGATCCTAGAGTGCGGATCGGCAAGCTATGTACCTCGACTGCGGCGTGAGCGGCCCAGAAGGAGTCGATGCAGTACCAAGTATGTGGCGAAAAATGCGTAAATGAAATCATAATAGTCTATATAAAGCGGAGACATGTATGATAACCAAACTACGATTACCTGACACACATGATCATGTCAAGTTAGGGACTCGTGCGTGAAATCATCACTCAAATACAACGGGAATTTAACGCCTGATGGCGCGTGCCGGCATCGCTCGGTATAAGCATGGCCTGGAACCGTCCTAGTGGGCCCGTACAGTGGACCATCAGCGTGTCGGTATGCCCGAAGGAGATAACAAGATAACAATCCTTGTGGAAGCGTACGTGGGCTACCCAGCGTGTCGGTATGTCGAGCAACTAACAAGATAAAACTCATTTGTGGAAGCATGCGTGGGCTACAGCGTGTCGGTATGTCCAATCAATAACAAGATAATACTCGTGGATGCATACAGTGGGCTACCCAGCGTGTCGGTATGTCAAACAATAACAAGATAATACTGTTGTGGAAGCATGCGTGGGCTACCCAGCGTGTCGGTATGTCGAACAAATAACAAGATAGTCGGCCTCGTGAGAGACTCGGTAGCACAAATCAAACCCTTGCATAACAAGGCTATCTCGACCAAGCACAGGCAAGTTACACTGACTCAGTACTTTAAACACCTTAACACAGCGTCAAATATACATTTCAAACCCAGTAACCAACGCTTTTAATATCAAGGTACTCACTTTAAAAAAGCAGGCCACTTATATTTTTTCATCACAAAGTTTAATATTTGAAAACAAGTTACTTCTCTTTTCCCAAAATCAAGTTACCATTCTAAATCCAAAAATGAGTCCATTTCTTTATTTTCCATAAAGTCGTTATAACTAACTTCCCATAAAGCTATTACAACACTTTATGTTTAATAAAACAAATCAAGACAAAATCATGCCTTTCTTTTAAACCAAAACACTTCAAATTCTTAAGTCTCTTTTCTTTTAGAAATCGAGTTCCTTACTTTGGAATTTTTAAGAAAATCAAAACTTGATTACAATGATTCTTTTATCAACAGTACTCATTTCTCACGAAAGAGGTTTCACACTTTTCAACACCATTTAGGTCAATTATAAGTCAAGTCTCTTATCTTTTGAAATCAACAAACCATTCTTTTACCTACATAAAGTGGTTATAACAAACTTCCATAAAGCCGTTATAACACTTTATGTTTTAAACTCAACCAATTACAACTATAAGCCCTTATGAGACCAAGAGGGCATTAACTTTCTCAAGTACTTATTACTAACGAATAAGATTTTCCTACTTTTCAAACAATCAAGACCTTTACACTTCATATCAAGTCAAAGGCTGACAAGAAATCAAATTCCTTTAACATGCGTCATCTTGCACTATATATTTCACAAATAATCATCTTTGAAGAGGATAGGAAGAATCACATACCTCGCGGCGATTGTCGACAATAAGCAAAATGCTCCACGATACTATCTCCTTAGAGGAATATGCTACGTAGTACTTGATCTATAAGGGTAAAGCGTCTATCAATCTCTGGCCGTGCGTAGAATAAACTAAGTGCAAGGTCCACATGTTCTACGGAAATTTGGGACACTTCCTTTGTTTCTACTTACTATGCCACCTTTTCAAGGCGAATTCAATAACCAGCGCCACGTTTAAGGCTCGATTAATCCGGCAAAAACAAGGGGATTACGGCCTAACAATACGTGTAAAATTCCGCCAACAATACAAAAATAACCCAATACTTTCCATGCCATTCTTGGCCAACAATATAACCAATCTAAATCTTTTCCAATTATCTTCTCAATCCAAGTTATTAGGTCTAACGTGATATTTAGCCTAGACATCTTGACAACTACAATTTCCCTTTTACATCGGCGACCAAATTAGAAATCGATTGAAGTTACAATCTTAAGGCTAACATGCCCATTTCGGTTTTCAACAAGACAACAAGATCCAAATCTATTTAAACTTAAATATAACGACCTCGGGCTCGTTTCTAAACTACTATAACAAGTATTAACTCATATCGAGAAGAAACTTTTACCTTTGGAGAAGCCCAAAAGCCACTTTCTTCCACTTCTTTTCAGTCAAACTCGTCCAGCGCTTCCCACAAGTTTACCCACACTTTTCCTTCTTGCGCGCTCGACAATTTCTCTAAGGCAGGTTTTCTTAAAATCTAGAGAGAAGGAGAGGATTTTCTTGGGAGGTTTTGAGATGAAATGGCCATGTCTTCAAGACTTGGCCTAAAATAAACCCCTTTCTGGTAAAGGATGGGAGGACACTTGTCACCCTCCCATAGGCTTTTAACAAAATATCCCGATTTCGCCACTTTCTGTGAAAAATCCCGTCGGCGGCAGCGGCCCACTTGTGTATGGCTCCTCTTCGAAAAGTTCCAGCATTCGCGCGCAGCGTTCGGCGCAGCGGCTTCAGCCATGGACTCCAGTACAACGGCGCGCGGCGCAAATCCGGCGCTTGGCCTGTACCTGACAAAGCTGCTTTGCATTTGCGCGCAAACTTGAAACTTTCATAACTTTTGACTCCGATGTCCTATCGACGAACGGTTTGTTGCGTTGGGATCTAGATTTAACGGACTACACACTAGGCTTTTAAAACACCTCGAAATTCTTAACAACTGGGGTACAACACTCCAGGTAGACTCAAATCCATCAACACGTGTTTTCCACTTATCTTTCCACTTTCAAATCTTAAATTCCTTGGTATGTTCTTATCTTAACTTCTTGAATTTACGGGTGTAACACTTATCCGAGAGAGGCATTTGCGGCTCAGTCGTGAAGTCTTATGCGGATGTCGGCGTCGACATTTGGAGTTTGGGTAGACGATTGGGTCTTCTTGAAGATATCGCCCATGAAGGGTGTGATGAGATTCGGAAAGAAGGGGAAACTTAGCCCAAGGTACATTGGGCCCTACCAGATCATCCGTAGAGTAGGCAAGGTTGCCTATGAGTTGGATCTGCCATCAGAGTTAGAGGCGGTACATCCGATCTTCCATGTTTCTATGTTGCGGAAGTGTATCGGAGATCCATCGAGAGTTTTACCAACTAGAGAGGTCCAGGTGACAGAGGGGTTATCGTATGAGGAGAGTCCCATAGCGATACTCGATCGCCAGGTCAGGCGACTGCGGACCAAGGATGTTGCTTCCGTCAAAGTCTTGTGGAGGAATGATAACAGGGAGGAGATGACGTGGGAAGCGGAGGAGGACATGTTGAGAAAGTATCCTCACTTATTCCCTACAACTTCAGGTAATTCATTTTCCCTTACTTGTCAAGTTTTAATTGAAGTATTTTTGCGTAAGTGTTATTGTGTGGCATTATTGGTATGTCGGGGTTGTAAAAGGAAACTATGACGCTAATTATAAGTTTGACTCCGAAAGAACATTCGGGGACAAATGTTTCTAAGGGGGAAGAATGTTACACCCCGTAATTACAGGACATGTTTTAAGAACGTACGTATGAATCCCAAATGTTAAGATTTGAGACTAGTAAAAAATTTATCGGAATTATGGAATTGTCGAAAAATGAAATATTGTGATGAATGGGAGGGCGACACGTGTCACCCCCTTTAAGTGGTCTTGGACGAAAATAACATGGGTAAAAGGGTCATTAGACCATTATTAGGATGACCAAGTCTTGCTAAGTCTTGTAGCTTGATATTGTTGACTTGTCAAAGGGCCACTTGGGCTTGATCCTAGTGAATTGTATCTAAACCACACATATGTATTAATCTTGGCCCTCCATTGTGCTATATAAGTATACTAGTAGTGAGACAAGCTTCCACACTTAGAAAAATTTCAAGAAAAATTTGGATGAACTTTGAGGGGCTCTCGGGTTCAAGCATTTCAAAAGAAAAAAAAATTTGTTTGTTGTCCAATAATCTCCCCACTTTAAACCAAGGTTTATAAGGGTATTGTAAGGGTATCTCAATAGAAAGATCCCGGAAAAATATCATTTTCGTATTAGTCGCAAGGTGAAAACCTAGTTGCTTTCCTAGGTTTTGATTGGAAGATTAAAAGAAAGTTATTTGTGATCTTCTAAGGGTCTCAAGGGGCGGATTGAAGTGTCAAGAAGAGGCTCTAAGTTGCTAGGGAGCGACTTCAGATCTTGGAGTGGATTAAGGCTCGTTAAGGTAACAATCTTGTTCTCTTAAAGTGTTACAAGATTACATATTGTTGTTAGCCTTACATTTTTACTAGCATGAAGTATATGTATTGAAGATTAATAAGTGATATGGATTGTTGTAGCCTAAATCCGAAATGACATTCTAGCCATTTGAAATTGAAATACAATTTGGTCGTTTATTAGGATCGTCGCATGTTACCTACTTGAGGATTGTAGTAGTTGTAATCGATTGCGGCTTGATATCATGTTATACTAAACAACTTGGATTGAAAAGGAAATTGGATAAGAATTTGTGTTGTTGTATCTCAAGTTGCCGAATTGACCTTGTAGTTTGTACTAGTTTGATATCAATTGTGGGGCGGAATTTTACACGTCTTATAGGCGTGTAATCCCCTATTGTTAACTACATTGTTGGGCCTTAAATGTGGCGTGTTTGGTTATTGAATTCGAGCCTTGAAAAAGGTGGTAAAGTATGTAGAAACAAAGGAAGTGCTGTCCGATTTTCCGTTGAATTTAGTGACTTTGCATTTATTATATTCTACGTTTGAAGTAAGAAGTTAATAGACGTATTATGGTCATTATAGGTTGACATACTACGTGCGGTATATTGGACTTAGCGAGTGGATTGACCCGAAGAGGTATGTGGAACTTTCCTATCTCTTGAGCATGAATAGTTGTACCTATATAGTGCGGTGAGCGTCTGAAGCCTTTGATATCCTTTACTTGTTTTAAGAATGTCCAAGTCGGTTGAGTTAGGGGATTAACTCACTTGTTTAAAAGTAGTAAGAATGTCTTAGTTTTCAAGGTTAAGGGACTTGAAGTACTTTAAGTATATGATACTTGTTTCGTTTTAAACGTATAAGTTCCTTGGACATAAGGAAGAATATAATTACCTAAAGTATAAGGTTAATATAACGACTTTATGGGAAGTTGGTTATATTAGCTTTATGGAAAGTTAAAAAGAGAGATTTACTCTAAGTAAAATAAGTAAGGATAAATGACTTGAATTAATGAAAGGCAAATTGATTTTAAGGCATCAATTGCCTAAGGTTTTAAAAGAAAAGAAGTCACTTGATTTAGAAGCCTAATAATATTTCTAAAAGGTATTGTGACTTGTTTTGAAAAATAGTTGTGACTTGATACTACAGTTATTAGTATCTTGGAAGTTTTATATGAAAAAGAGTAATTTTTAAAAGAGTAGAAGTACGTAGTACTTTGGGTTAAATTCCCGAATTTTATAAAGACATGTTAGTGCCTTAAGTAAACTAAAATGAGAGTGTATATGAACAAGACTAATAAGAAGTTAGGGATTTCTTAACTTACTTATATTATGTATGATAAGCCGGTAGTGCTTATGTTATGTATGATAGCTAGTTTGTGCTAGTGATATATTATTCATTACGGGGTCATTCCCCGGGTTTGTGGCATTTGCATATTCCGTGGATTTGCTACCCATGATGCAAGGAATACCTCATGCGGTCGTAAGGACTTATGCGAGTGAAATAGTCCCGTGCGGGCGGACCGATCCTATGCGAGAATACCTCATGCGGGTTTACACGACCTATGCGGCGTATCTGATCTATCACGAGAATACCTCATGCGGGTCCACCACGACCCTTGCGGGTGAAATAGTCGAGGTAGGATTGCTTAATGATCTGCGGGCGGGTGGACTGCTTTGATCATGAGCCTCTATTTTTATGCGATAAAGTATACTACAGTTTACTCATTGTTAATAAGGCACGATGTCTTGTAATTTGATTATCATACATGTCTCGGCTTTGTTTTAGACTTATGATGTATTCTGATATTTTTCGATTCGCATACTTAGTACATAATGTGTCTTGTTATTACACCGTAGTTGAGACATGCTTATGAGAAGCATACGAAAAATTAAGATTTAAATTTTTGAAAGATAGGTCGCGGAATGTTTGGACGAGTTGTTAGTCAACTTTGAGCGGTTTATGTCGATTGCATTGAAGTGTCACGACCATTCAGGGCATGCGGTGCCTTCTGCAGGGCACCCAGTAGTCATACATCAGTGTCGTGGAAATACAAAAACAAGACATGAAGCAGATTTAAAAATGAGACACGATTTATGTGAACAAGCGTCGCCTTCGGCATATATATATAAACAAGTTTTAGCGATTACATCAAACAACTGTACAACATGACTACAGACCTCTGAAATATACAACTATGGCGGGACGGGGCCCGCCATACCTGACTATACAAAACTATCTACAACGGGAGATCATACGAAAGAGTAGAGCCTCGGAAGAGATGGAGCTCAGGCACCAGCGTAGAGATCCTAAGGATGCGGATCTAGCACTGCTTGCCCTTACCTGCGGCATGAGCGGCCCCGAAGGAGTCGATTACAACGGTACTAAGTATGCGAAGCGTAAAGTACTTAAATGAAAACATATCATTTTAAATCCGGTTTACAAATATGTGTGAAACAACGAGAAACGCGCGTAGTGCGCATCACAAACAAAACAACAATAGGTAAGCGTAATAGGTTTTGTCTAGGCTGCGAATGATCGAAAGCAGGGCCACTCGCCCATCGTCGATACGCAAGCCTAATCACGAACTCGAGTCGCGTAGCCACTCGCGTGGGCGCGTGAGGCGTAACCCGCGTCGAGGTAGCTACTCCTCGGCGGCGTCACGGACTCGTTGTCGCATGGCCACATAGACCGCGTGAGGCATAACCCGCATACTAACACGGAACTCGTAGCTCGCGCAGGCCCCACTGGACCCGCGTGAGGTATTCTCGAATCATGGTCCCGGACCGCTGAGTCTACCCGCGTCGGAGGCGACAACCCGGTATCATCTCGAGGTGAGTGATATAGTACTAACACAACGACTTATAGTTCAAACAACATAAGCATAAGTAAAGTGACCTCTTTACACAAGCGTTACAAGATACTAGCACATGGCGTCACAATATGTCTACTACTTGAAAACCATCTTATAATACCTTTGAAATCAATACAAGTCTTTTATAAAACACGTAAGTAAAGCTGTTCCTTTTATAAAACTTAAGCGTTATACTTGACTTCCCATAAAGCTAGTATAACCTTAAGCTTCTTGTTTTAAAAACAACTATTCTTCTTCTTTCAAAGCGTATTATAATTCTTTTGAAAGACTTTTAAGATCTTTATTATTAGGGCTTAAATCATGAGACATTCTGTAAGTATTAATCGGGCTTAAGTCAAAAGACATTGCCGTAGTTATTATTCGATTAACACGTATGCGTCTAGTACTATATATATATATTTAAAATATCATGCTTTAGGAAGAATCACATACCTTCTCGGCGAAAACCGCTTGCCAAGTTGAATATGTCGTGTATGAAGAATCGACTATAATAGTCGAACACGTCTAACAGCGTTAGACTACTTTGCTTGATTCTAAGCAGAGAGTTCTATATCTACGGAAAATTGGGCGTGCTTCCCTACGGTGAGCTACTCAAGTCTCTGTGAAAGCGATCTATGTAAGTATAGTTTGATTATTCTTCTTTTAAACCCTTCTCTTTGTGGTATGATTCAATTCGATACGTGATATTCTTACAAGTATTTAATACTTATTCTTATACTTCTACAGTATGCATTCTACAATACAAAGAGGTTAGGATTATTTACCTCAGTAAGCCCGATAATATCTAGATAAAGTCGCGCTGAGCAAGGTTTTGCTCTAAGTTGTATGCGCTCGGTAGCTCGAAACCTTAGAAGTTCTTCTGAACTCTCTACTAAGGACTAAGGGATTTGGGCTAGAGTATTTTGGGCATTATAACAATACTAGAGGCAACTTTTCTACGAGGAGGGTAGATTTTTTTGGCTAGGCTAGGGGCCTCGGCCAAACTACTAGGCTAGAGGGGTATTCGGCCAGGGCCTTCCTGAGGGGAGGGGAGGTTGGGCGAAAAGGCTACAAAGGGAGAGGAGAGGATTTTCAAGACTTGGAAAGATTTGTGGATGAAGAACTCTTCGTCTCTAAGGGTATTTATAGGTCAAGAAGTGGCCAGCCAATGGCGAAGATTAAGACAAGTGCAAGGCAAGTGTAGGGTGAGGATTAACTATACACAAATATCCTACCAACTCCTTGACTTGTGCCTGAGGCACAAAAAGCGTGCCATTGCTCTCGATTTCGTCAATGGGCGATTCAAATCCATCGATGGGAGGTGCCAAGTGTCGCCCTCCGTTGGTCAAAATGTTCGTCTCTCGGAAAAATCCATAAAAATTAGAAATGGCATAGCGGAATTTACCAACAAAGGCGTGAAAGCGTTTGCGTCGGAAAGCGATTCTTTTAGCGAGTTGTGTACAAATAAAAGCGTTTTGCCTAAACTTTAGGCTAGACTTTTATGCGTATTCCCTTACGTACATACTGCAAATACGAGGTATAACATTCTCCCCACAGAAACATTCGTCGAATGTTCCTTCCAAACGATTAACGATAAGATTCTTCATAACTTAACGATTGCAAATGCCACGCACGGCCCGCGAAACAACACTTGGCGAAATGATAGCGAAAATTTACAAGTAGGAAAGTGAATTACACGGAGGTGTGGGAATAGGTGAGATATACGCCTCGTGTCCTCGCCGGCTTCCGCGTCATCTCCACGAGCTCGTTCGCGCAAGACTTTGTGGAAGCCCGTCCTTGGTCGCGAGCGCTAACGACGATCGACTATCGCTATGGGAATCTCCTCATCGATAACCCGCCGGTCACTGGACATCGTCAATCGGGTGTACCACTAGATGGATCCGATACATCTCGCCGGCGTAGATCGTGAAAAACCGGATGCCGCGCCTCCGGATCGGACGGCGATCCAACTCGTGAGCAACCTTGCCTACCTGCGGACAATCGAAGCGGCCCGATGTACCTGAAATTTGAGTTTCCCCTTCTAGAATCTCATCCACCGCCGTGGGTGGCGCTAGGAAAACCCAATCATGAACCTCGAACTCAAGATGTCGGCAGCGATGATCTGCATCGACTTACATGCGACTACGGTGTCGATAAGCTCTCGGATAAACCGCCTTATCCGGCTGCTTTGTACCAAATCTGGTCCCATTTGCACCTCGCCCACGTCGAACCAACCTATAGGCGTCTGCACTTCCTCCATACAAGGCCTCGTAAGGCGCCATGCGAATCTTGGGTGGTAGCTATTATTATCTGCGAACTCAACTAGAGGCAAATGATCCTCCCAACTACCTGAAGTCAATAACGGGCTCGCGGCATATCCTCGAAGTGCGGATAGTGCGCTCTGCTGTCCGTGCATGCGTGGATGAAATGCGATTACTCGAGGCTCACTGCGTCCTAAACCCTGCGGAAGGACCTCGGAAGTTAGCCTAAGCGGGCTCCTGCATGCGATATGATCAGTAGGGACTCATGCGATCGGCGATCTCTCGGATGTAAAGTCGGCATAATCCTCGGTAGAAAAAGTCGTCTGGCGGGAAGAAAGTGGGCTGATTTCGTCGACTGTCGGCGATAACCCATATAGAATCATGTCTCCTGCGAGTGCGAGGTAATCTGTGATGAAGTCCATGTTGATTACCTCCCACTTCCGGTCGGGATCTCGATGCTGCAACAAACCACGGGCCTCGGTGCTCTGCCTTCGCTGCGACAACACGGGCGCGAGCTACGAACTCTGCAGCGTCCTCTTGAAGCCGTCCACGATACACGGATCTAAGGTCGTGGTACATCTTGGTCGACCGGATGGATGAGTAATGCCTTGTGTGTGTGCTTCCCCAAGAACCTGCTGCGAAGTCTGAAACATCTGGAACACACAATCGCCCTCGAGCCTTAGCACCCGTGGTGCTACCTCAGAGACCGCTTGCCTCGCGAAGAGGCGTATCGCGATATCGAATCAAAGTGGATCCTCGGCTGTTGCCTCTTCGCCTCCTCGGCGATGGAAGACTCGGCAACCTCGCGAACTCTAACTTGCTGCTATCGAGAATCAATCAAGCGGGCGCGAGGCTCGCTAAGCGATGCAAATCACGAACCATGTCTCTCTCTCTGTTGCGCATCGATGGGCTCCCCGTCGACCTACGACTAAGGCATACGCCTGACATTGGCCTTCCGGGTGATACGGGATATCAACATCGTAATCCTTAAGCAACTCTAACCACCGTCTGCCGTAAGTTCGGCTCCTCTGGTGAAGATATCTTGGAAACTCTTGTAGTGCGTAAAAATATCACGTGAACCCGTACAAATAGTGCCTCGGATCTTGGCGTGAATCACGGTGCGACTCCAAATCATGGGTGGGGTAGTTCCTCGTGTTTCTTGGTGTCGGGATGCGTATGCTATAACTACTGCCATCTGCGTCAACACACATCCCAACCGATGCGGCGGCGTCACAATACGACATAACCATCTGGACCTGCGGAAGAGTAAGAAGCGAGGCGGTCGTCGGTCTCTCTTTCAGCAATGGAAACCACGCTCCTGACATCGATCCGCTGAAACTTGGCTGCCTTACGAGTCGGCCTAGTCAATGGTGCGAGATAGAAGCAAACTTCTCCACGAACGTAGATAATATCTGCAAGGCCCGAGCTGCGAACCTCTGCCGGATAGTAGGTCTAGGCAAGTCATTGCGCCTCGATCTTGGCGTATCCACTCGAATGCCATCGGCCCGACAATATGCCCAAGCGCATGCGAAGTCAGCAAAACTCACGTTTGGAAAACTTGGCGTCAAGCTTTAGTCTGGAAGCTGTCGGCCTGATCGCCAAATGCTCGCGTACTCACTGCTCTGGCGAGAATAAACCAAGATATCATCGATGAACACTATCACAAGCGTGTCCAAAATGGTTTGAACACTCGGTTCATCAAATCCATGAATCTGCGGGCATTGGTCGACCAAAGACATGACCACGAACTCATAATGCGTGCGGGTCACGAATGCGATCTAGGGACATCCGCTCTCGACTACTTTTGATGATAGCGGCCGTAGATCAATCTTGGAGAAACACCTCGCGCCTGCCTGGTCGAACAAATCATCAATCACAGGAAGGGTATCATTCTTAATGGTCACCTTGTTGGTGCTGTAGTCAACACATGCGCGGCGTCCGTCCTTCTTCCGCGAACAATCTGGCGCTCCCGGGGAGAAACACTAGGCTGATGAAGCCGCTTCTCGGCAAATCCCTCGGTGGTCCTTGACTCTCTCAACTCGGCGGGTGCCATTACGTATGGCGGAATGGAAATAAGCGAGTGTCTGGCAACTGTCTATACAAAACTCAATCTCCTCTCGGGAGGATGCGGAAGGTCGTCAGGAAACACGTGCGGGAACTTCGTGACTCTTTGGGGTGGTGAAAATCAGGCTGCGACCTCGATATCAAACACGAGCGAGATGGTAGATATACCGCCACGCACGTCTTCCTAGCGAGGTAGGAAATAAACCTACCGCCGGCGTCGTGCTCCTCCCGCTCAGCAACCGGCTCGCCGAAGCTGGAACCGTACTACTCTCTCTCTGCGGTCTATATTGGCGTAGCAGAAGCTAGCCAATCCGTCCCAATAATCACGTCGAAGTCAATCATCTCGACTCTATCAAGTCGGCTGAGGTCAGACGGTGTAAATAGTCACGGGACAAGCTCTATATACGTGAGCTACCACGAATCACCATTTGGCGTAGCTACCTCGAAAGGGTCTATGGACTCGGGCTCTATCACTATCCTACTAGCAACAAGGGGATATATGGGGCCAGTAGAACCGGATCTATCAAGCATATCATCAAACCCGGCCCGATAAGGTACGCGTGGCGACATCGGTGAGGCCTCACGATCTGTCGGTGGACAAAGCATAAATGCGGTTACGAGGACGCTAGAAGCTGAGACGAGCACGACCTCTGCGCGACCTGCTGACCCGTGTGTACCACGCCTCGGGGCGAGTAGCGTAGGAGATGATGGCGGCAGCGAGAACTGAAGGTGAGCCTACCACGGTTGCCCCGGTCGGACGATCCGCCAAAGTGACCTGCTGGCCCTGGCGTAACAAGCTCCAAAAATAGTACCACACTTCCGTAATGGGATCTGCATCGGCCACGCTTGAGGTGGTCGTCGGCGATACCTCTGCTACTACGGGCGTGCGAAGCCACAGGGCCACAGTGCGCCCTCGAAAACTCTGGTGTCTTGAGGGCGGTGCGGGAGTGCTCTGGTGGTGTGGTGCAAATCTAGGCTAGCTTCTTGAGGCCGCCCACGATAGCCACGGAAGACCCTCGTCTGGCGCCTTAACCTGCTGCTGTCATCGCTCGTCGACCTCTGCGCTCGCCGCATCGAGGCGTGAGCTGCGTGCGGGTAATGTCCATACGGTGAAGAAAACACCGCACGTGACTCGGCCATGTAATCATCTAGCGGTGGCGTGGCGGTGTACCTATCCTCCATATCTGCTACCAATCTTTGGGACATGCTCGAGCCAGCGAATCAAACTCGGCGTTGTACTCACTAGCGGTGCGTCCTCTGCGCCTCGGCGTCAGAATCTATCGGCCGCGCCCTCGCCATGCGTGGGGTAAAAGTGAGTGAGAAAGCCTGCGAGAACTTCGTCCCAGTGGTGGGGCGCGTGCTCTCCCGGGATAACTCCGTGAATCAAACCAATCGGCTGCGGTATCACGCGGCCGTCTGACGAAAGTCCACGGACTCTGTCTCGAGGCCTTGATCACCTCGTGATCCTCTGTGGCGGCGGATGAACTCTGCGGATCATCCTCGGCCTCGACGTAAAACTCTGGCGGGCTCTGACTCAAGAAATCTCGTAGCCTCGGACTATACGCCTCGGGTGTACCACAGGTGCGGCCGGCTGGAGGCTGGGCCAGGCTGCGCGTCCGGCCTCTCGCCGTGTCGGGCCACAACTTTGCCAATAGTGGGCCATCTCCTTGTACCCTAACTCCTGCCCGGTGTGGGACGGGAGGTGTGGATGCGTGGTCTCTTTGGGGTGGCGGCGTCATAGAACTCGCCGTCTCTGGTATAGGCGGGCACGAGCCCTCGTGACTCTGGGTGTCTGCTAGCGACTCCTCATTTGCCTTGCCGCCACGGGCGGGTTGCCTGCGTGGAGGCATAAGCGATACGGGAAAGGAATCGTTAGAGGTCGACCTATAACACGACTCTAAAGCACGATCTCGGAATGAGAAAAATGAAACCAATCCTAAATATCCTATAGCCTCACGATTATTGGTGTAGTGCACACGCTAGATAATCAGATTCTAGATCGATGCATAGACACTTTCAGGATTAGCGCTCACGATACCACTTTTGTCACGACCCGTTCGGGGCGTGGCGGTGCCTGCAAGGCACCCAGTAGTCATAAATCAGAGTAATCAGCGGAAATACAAAAACAAGACAACAAACAGTTTAAAAAATGAGACACAGTTTATGTGAACAAACGTCGACATTCGGCATATATATATAAACAAGGTTTAGTGATTACATCAACCATGCAACGTGACTACAGACCTCTGAAATATACAACTATGGCGGGACGGGGGCCCATACCTGACTATACAAAACTATCTACAACGGGAGATCATGCAAAAGTAGAGCCTCGGAAGAGATGGAGCTCGACACCCAGCGTAGAGATCTGAGATGCGGATCGCACTGCTTGCCACCTGCGGCATGAGCGGCCCCGAAAGTCGATTACAGCGGTACTAAGTATGCAGCGTAAAGTACTTAAATGAAAACATATCATTTTAAATCCGGTTTACAAATATGTGTGAAACAACGAAGAAACCGCGTAGTGCCACATCACAAACAAGAGCAACAATAGGTAGCGTAATAGGTTTTGTCTGGCTGCGAATGATCGAAGCAGGGCCACTCGCCCATCATCGTCTGCAAGCCTAATCACGGACTCGGTCGCGTAGGCCACTCGCGTGGGCGCGTGAGGCATAACCCGCGTCGGGTAGCTACTCCTCGGCGGCGTCTGGACTCGTTGTCGCGTGGCCCGTAGGCCGCGTGAGGCATAACCCGCATACTAACACGGAACTCGTAGCTCGCGTAGGCCCCCTGGACCGCGTGAGGTATTCTCGAATCATGGTCCCGGACGCTGAGTCTACCCGCGTCGGATGCGGCAACCCCGGTATCATCTCAAGAGGTGAGTGATATAGTACTAACACAGCGACTTATAGTTCAAACAACATAAGCGTAAGTAAAATGACCTCTTTACACAAGCGTTACAAGATACTAGCACATGGCGTCACAATATGTCTACTACCAAAACCATCTTATAATACCTTTGGAAATCAATACAAGTCTTTTATAAAACACATAAGTAAAGCTGTTCCTTTTTATAAAACTTAAGCCGTTATACTTGACTTCCCGTAAAGCTAGTATAACCCTTAAGCTTCTTGTTTTAAAAACAACTATTCTTCTTCTTTCAAAAGCGTGTTATAATTCTTTTGAAAGACTTTTTAAGATCTTTATTATTAGGGCTTAAGTCGCAAGACATTCAGTAAGTATTAATCGAGCTTAAGTCAAAAGACATTGCGGTAGTTATTATTCGATTAACACGTATGCGTCTAGCATTACTATATATATATATTTAAAATATCATGCTTTAGGAAGAATCACATACCTTCTCAGTGAAAACCTTTGCCAAGTTGAATATGTCGCGAGAGAATCGACCTATAATAGTCGAACACGTCTAACAGCGTTGGACTACTTTATGTGATTCTAAGCAGAGGGTTCTATATCCTACGGAAAATTGGGCGATCTTCCCTGCAGGTGAGCTACTCAAGTCTCTGTGAAAGCGATCCTATGTAAGTATAGTTTGATTATTCTTCTTTTAAACCCTTCTCTTTGTGTGATTCAATTCTATTACGTGATATTCTTCTAAGTATTTAATACTTATTCTTATACTTCTACGGTATGCATTCTCTAATACAAAGAGGGTTAGGATTATTTACCTCGGTAAGCCCAATAATATCCTAGATAAAGTCGCGCTGAGCAGGTTTTGCTCTAAGTTATGCTCGGTAGCTCGAGAAACCTTAGAAGTTCTTCACAACTCTACTAAGGACTAAGGGATTGGGGCTAGAGTCTTTTGGGCATTATAACAATACTAGAAGGCAACTTTTCTACCAAGGGAGGGGGGGTCGATTTTTTTGGCTAGGCTAGGGGGGGGCCTCGGCCAAACTACTAGGGGAGAGGGGGGGGTATTCGGCCCAGGGCCTTGCAAGGAGGGGAGGGTTGGGCGAAAAGGCTACAAAGGGAGAGGAGAGGATTTTCAAGACTTGGAAAGATTTGTGGATGAAGAACTCTTACGTCTCTAAGGGGGTATTTATAGGTCAAGAAGTGGCCAACGATAGCGAAGATTAAGACAAGTGCAAGGCAAGTGTAGGGTGAGGATTAACTATACACAAATATCCTACCAACTCCTTGACTTGTGCACAAGGCACAAGCGTGCCATTGCTCTCAATTTCGTCGATGGGCGATTGAGTCCATCGATGGGAGGTGCCAAGTGTCGCCCTCGTTGGTCAAAATGTTTAGTCTCTCGGAAAAATCCATAAAAATTAGAAATGGCATGGCGGAATTTACCAACAAAAGGCGTAAGCGTTTAGTGGAAAACGATTCTTTTAGCGAGTTGTGTACAAATAAAAACGTTTTGCCTAAACTTTAAGGCTAGACTTTTGTACGTATTCCCTTACGTACATACTCTGGAAATACGGGGTATAACAGACAGTTCCTAGGTGTTTCAAAGGCCTAGTACGTAGTTCGTTGAGTCTAGTTACCAACGCAACCAACCGTTCGTCGATAGGACATTGGAGTAGAAGGTTATGGAAGTTGCAAGTTCGGTCTGTGTTGAGCATAAATGAATTTCCGGTCGGGGGCATGTGCGTGGCGCGGATCTGAGGCAGCGGCGCGGACACTGAAAATTCTCTGAGGTTGCAGCGTCGCGGCGCCGGAAGTTCCGAAAGTTTGCAATGGTTTATTGTGGCCGCGAGGCGGAGTTTTGCGAGCGAGGAAAAATCGGATATTTTCTTTTAAAAGGCAATGGGAGGTGACAAGTGTCCCCCCATCTGATTTTTGCATGTCCTATTTATTGACTAAGTCTTGAAGACTTGGTCATTCTTAGCTCTCCCTTCTCTCTAAAATTAAAAGCTCTCCGCCTGCAGAAATTAAAGCTCTCCCTTCTCTCTAGAAATTCAAGAAGAAACCAAGGCCTAGAGGAAAATTTCAGAAAAGTGGCAAGAAGGAAACTTGTTGGCAAGCTTGTAGGAGTTTTATGGAGGTGATTGTGGAAAGAAGACAAGTGAAGATTGTTGGATTAATTTGGGTAAGCTCTAAGGTAACAATCCTTTCTCTTTTGCTAGTAAATTATGTTGCATGTGTGGAAGAAAGGACTTATAGTTGTCAATATTACCTTTAGAAGTATTGCATGTAGGAATTGGATAAGAAATTAGATTAAAAAGGAATTGAATAAGAAGTTATGTTGTTATACCTCAAAATTGCCAAATTGGACCTTGTAGTTTGTATTAGTTGTTATGTATTGTGGGGCAGAATTTTACACGTCCAAGTTAGGCGTGTAATCCCCTTTGTGTTGATTGGATTGTTGAGCCTAAAAGGTGGCGTGTTTGGTTATTGAATTCGGCCTTGAAAAAGGTGGCAAAGTATGTAGAAACAAAGGAAGTGCTGTCCAATTTTCCGTAGGAATAAGGGATTTTTCAATTAGAATGTTCTACGTTGAAGATAGAGGCTAATGGACGTATTATGGTCATTATAGGTTGACATATTGCGCGTGGTATATTGGACTTGCGAGTGGATTGACCCGAAGAGGTATGTGGAACTTTCCTATCTCTTGAGCATGAATAGTTTTACCCATATAGTACGGTAGACGTACAAGACCTTGGTATCCTTTACTCGTTTTAAAAGTATCCAAGTCGGTGGAGTTAGGGGATTTACTCACTTGTTTCAAAGTAGTAAGCATGTCTTAAGTTTTCAAGGTTAGGGGACTTGAAGTGTTTTTAAGTATATGATACTTGTTCCGTTTTAAATCTACAAGTCCATTGGATATAGGAAAATGTAATTTACTTATAGTATGAAGTTAATATAACGACTTTATGGGAAGTTGGTTATATTAGCCTTATGGAAAGGCAAATTGATTTTAAGGCATCAATTGCCTAAGGTTTTAAAAGAGTAGAAGTACATAGTACTTTGGGTTAAATTCACGGATTTCATAAAGACATGTTAGTGCCTTAAGTAAACTAAAATGAGAATGTATATGAACAAGACTAATAAGAAGTTAGGGGATTTCTTAACTTCCTTATATTATGTATGATAGCCGGTTTGTGCTAGTGATATATTATTCATTACGGGGTCATTCCGGGTTGTAGCATTGCATATTAGTGGATTTGCTACCCGTGATGCGAAGAATACCTCATGCGAGTCGTAAGGGCTTATGCGGTGAAATAGTCCCGTGCGGGGTACAACCTATGCGAGAATACCTGCATGCGGGTCCATGCGACCGTGCGGGTGAAATAGTCGAGTAGGATTGCTTAATGATACTGCGGGTGGGTGACCTTGCTTTGATCATGAGCCTCCTATTTTCATGCAGTATAGTATATGCTTGATATTCTCATTAGTAGTAAGGCACAGTGTACTGTAAATTGATTATCATACATATCTCCAGTTATTTTAGACTTATGAGGTATTTTCAGTATTTTCCAGTTTCGCATACTTAGTACATATTGTGTCGACCCCTTCCTCGGGGGCTGCGTTCATCCGCGGTAGGAGTAGCGGTGGTGGATCCTCGTTCTTAGGATCAGTGCAGTGTCGAAGCTCCATTTCTCGGAGTTTGTTTTGTTGATGCAGTTTTCCACGATGTTGTAAATATTAGGTACATTCGAGTATGGCGGGCCACTGTCCACGATTGATTATTCCTAGAGGTTTGTAGTCACGTTTGTGGTTTGGGCTGTAAGAACAAAGGTGTACTGTTTTACTTTTTGTTAAGTATATTCTATGGTAGGCGGCCTCGTCGGCTAGTCGGTGATGTTTACTATTTGCATATTTATGTGTTATGTGAGTTCATTGCTATTCTACGATGTATACGGATCGGGGTGCCATTGAGTACGGTCATGATCTAGGGTGAGTCGTGACAAAAGTTGTATCAGAGCAGTTAGTCCTCGGAAAGTGTCTACAGACCGTATCTAGTAGAGTCTTGATTATCGGTGTGTTGTGCACCATATCTATAATCAGGAGGCTGCAGGATATTTAGGGTTGGTTTCCATTCTTTCACTCTAAAGATCGTGCAATAGAGTTGTGTTATAGGTTGGACTCCTACGACATATTTTATGTATCGATTATGCCTCCGCAAGGCAACGCGGCCCGAGAATAGCAAGGCAGTGAGGAGGCGCTAGTAGGACACGGAGGTTACAAGGGCACGATCCGATCTTTACGAGATGATGTTTGAGCGGCGATTCCACGATGTCGTGATCTCAGCAGTTCGGGAAGCGGCGGCGGCTGCGAGACGCGGTACGAGCCTCGGTTCCTGACGAGTGATATGCTCGAGATTACGAGGAAGTCCGATTATTGGCCAGCATAAGTAGCGAGCGGCAAGCAGAGCGGCGGCCAACCAGAGCCGGCGATTCTGGTTCGAGATTTCACAGGTTGTCATCCACGAGTTCTATGGTTCGAGATCAGGAGGATCTCGGGAGTTTGTTGGCGATTCTGACGGACTATCACAGTGCTTAGGGCCTCGGAGTCAGTCATGCTAGCCTCTTCCGGTTCTGTGATATTGCGTTGAGCGGTTTGAGTCATGGGAGTTGTCTAGAGGTGAGGTGCTCTTCCCGGCCGGTTTGGGAGGAGTTCACGAGGCCTTCTGGATCACTTCTTGCCTCTGAGATGAGAGAGCCGCGTGGATAGATTCTTGACCTTGAGGCGAGAATGGGAGGACTATCGAGAAATCGGACACAGAGTTTGACTCATTGGCGGTATCGCCACTATTGTAGCGACATGGCGAGCGAGTTCATCGCTATGTGATGGGGCTGGGCCGTCATATGATTCTGCATGCTTGGGGGTGGCCGTTCGGCCGGTATGGATATTGCCGGAGATGCGGCGTATATGCGAGGATAGAGGGCGAGAGAGGAGGACCGGCTAGACTCGAGCCAGCCAAGAGCGCCCGGGATAGCGAGTCTCGAAGCGATTTTGAGGCGGGCGGCCTCGGCGAACTAGGTCCACATTTGGCCCGGCCTGAGTGCTCCTTCTCTGTTTTCGGCGGGAGGTACGATCAGTGGTCATTCGGGAAGCGGTCGAGCTCGAAGAGGTTTCGAGGCGAAGGCGTCGCGTCGAGACCACCCACATCTTGGTGTGCTCGATGCGGTAAGTCTCGCGGCCAGTGTCTTGTTCCTCCAGGAGCTTGTTACTCTTGTGGCCAGAAGGGCCATTTGAAGAGAGATTGTCCGACCAAAGGTGGCGGGAGTGTTATGGTTCAGTAAGCGAAGTCGATTCTTTGAATCTTCGTCTTGATGGTTATGCGCCGGGCGAGGTGTTCCGCGGACCAGCGAGGCGCGGCGGGTTACGTGGTAGAGTCCCAGTTCGGGTCCTCGAAGCGCATTTATGCTATGTCAGTAAATCGAGGACGGAAAGCGTCACGGATGTCGTCACGGTACATTATTGGTTTCATGTTGTGATGTATATGCTTTGATAGATCCGAGGTTCTACCTTGTCTATATATCTCCTCGTATTCTTTGGTAGAATAGGGATAGAGCGAGTCCATAAAACCTTTTGAGGTGGCTCGCGATGGTGATTCGGTGGTAGCGGCGGGTATATAATGCTTGCCCGGTGACTATATCGATCGTCAGACCCTAGCCAACTTGATAGAGTTGGATATGACGGACTTTGATGTGATTATGGGTATGGATTGGCCAGCGTCTTGCTATGCCAATGTGGATTGTAGAGAGAGATTGGTACGGTTCCAATTTCCTGGGGAGCCGGTTATCGAATGGAAGGGGAATACAACGTCGCCAAGGGGTAGGTTTATTTCTTACCTCAAGGCTAGGAAGATGGTGCGGAAGGGATATATCTACCATATGGTTCGGGTATTAAATCTTGGTAGAAGTACGGACCTTGATCGATTCGGTTGTTAGAGAGTTCCCGACGTATTCCCGGTATTATACCGTAGTTCGGTATGTATGCAGGGCGTGCGATGCGAATCGAAAGATTGGAAAGGAAGAAAGAGGTGAATTTTCCACGGAAAAGTTTAGGTTTTGTGAAGGAAAAAGGTTAGTTTTGGGAATTGGATTCCCAGTTTGGTATTCGGACTTCTGGAATATTGAGAATTATGGAATTTTATTTTGAAAATGGTCACGTGGGGCCCACGGGAGAAATTCTGATTTTGTGGGGCAGCTTTGATTTTGAGATTTTGGCCGTTTGGATATTTTCGGAAGGCGAAATATTTTGGGCGAATCGGGGCGACACGTGTCACCCCATGTGGCACCTTTGGTAGAAATATGTTTGTCTGTGACACGGTTAGAGTCGTTTTTCGAAAGCGTTTTCCACGACTTTCGTAGGGAATTTCCGGCTATGTCATTTAGTATTTTTGCGGATTTTTAGAGGCGGAACATTTTGGACCAACGAGAGAGGCGGCACTTGCACCTCTCGTTGGTGGGCAAGGTGGCGATTCTTGGGCGAAAAGGGGATGTCCAGTGGGAGATATTTTGGTAGATATTTTGTGTGCAAGTTGGCTAGGACACTTGGGTGAATCTTGGCCTACACTGCTAGGCACTTGGCTAGATCTTGGCCGTTGGTTGGCCTTGGCTTGTCTATAAATACCCTCTCCTTTGATGAACTTCCGTCAAAATGCCTAAGTCTTGAGAGCCTTCCACTCCCGTGAGGCCCCTTGGCGAGAGTTCCACAGTGGGGTAGGCAGAGGTAGCCACCCACTCCTTTGTGGTGTGGCGTGGGTACACACACTAGCCTAGTTTGTTTCATATAATACCCACTCTCTTGGTAGAAATACTCTCAAAAGTATTGTTATAATGCCCAATTACCTTAGCCATATACCTTGTAGTATTCTAAGGTTATACCTTTACAAAAAGCCAGTTATACTATTATACTTCAAATCAGTCACAAAACCGAAACCCTAGGAAAATCTCCATAGTCAGTTGGAGTTTTGTGTAGAAGTTAGTTAGAACTTCTAAGGGTGGTTTAGAGCGGGTTGGGCGCTCGGAGTTGGAGCTAAGCGATTGCCGGGATCGACTTTAAACTCGGATAATTATGGGCTTATCGAGGTAATTATCTTGTCCCTGTTGTAATTGGAAATTACATGTTGTTAGATTGTATAGTAGAAGTATACTATATATAGTCTTGTTGTAATTACATGGGGTGTATTCTGATGAACTTGTGTAGTAGTCAGTGGGTAAATTGTGCAGTTGGGGTTAGATGTATAACCCACAGGTTGGCTTGGTGGGCCTCGTTAGAGGAGGAGGTTTCTGTTGTTGCGGGAGAGTCTTCGAAATTTACGTAGAAAGTTACGATGAGACCTAAATGTTAATAAGCGCCTTGTGGCCTTATAGGTTGAAGTACTACGTGTGGCGCGTTCTACTTGGCTTAGGAGTGGCCAGGCGGCGAGGTACTCGGAGCATTTTGCTATTAGTCGATAATCGTCGCGGTATGTGAACCTCTTCCTATCTCTACAGCATGATATGTGTGAACTATGTAATGCGGTAGGCGTCGTATGCTAAATGTATTCGATGGGTTTAAAACATAAAGTGTTATAACGGCTTTATGGGAAGTTGGTTATAACGACTTTATGTAGATAAGAAAACACTTTGTGGTTTTAAAAGGTAAATGATTTGTTTATAAGCGGCTTGATGTGTGATTATAAAGAACTTGAAGTATTTCAAAGATTTACGAAATCGTTTTGAAGAGAAGTAATACTTGGTTTTTGAGAACTTAAGAGTTATACTAGCTTTATGGGAAGTTAGGTATAACGGCTTAAAACGTTTCTTGATTTTGGAAATCGGGATGTGTATCGACAAACCAACTGCGGCGTTAATAAAAATGTTTTGAACAATTAAGTATTATTAAAACCGGTATAAACTTCCATGCATAGAAGCTAAGATGAGACAAAATGATATTTCTAGATCATGATTCTTGTAATAAAGATTGTTATAAACAAGAATATCCTACTCGCATATAAGGCTTATGTTTCTCAGTTGTTTAAAAGAGAATTATATTCTTAAATGAATAAGACTATGAGCTGAAACCTTTCTAAAATAAGAAGCGTGAGCATTTGAAATTAGGCAAACTTGGGCGTTTGGAAAATAATGTTGTTACTTGATTTTACAAAGGTAAGAGTTTTAGTTTTCTTAAAAGGGCAGTCACTCTATTTTATACTACGGGTATTGTGTGACTTATGTGAAAAAGCAGATCTTTTTTAAGATTTTAATGTGTGAAGTACTTTGGGGATAGATACGAACTTGTTAGTAGAAAGTACCTTGTGTGAATAACTTGATTGTATTGGTTTGTGATAGCCTTGTAATACTTTCTTGTTGCTTTGATAAGTAAAAGTGTTAGGATGCTACGTGTGTTAGTATCTTGTGATGTTTGTGTAAGGGGGTTTCCCTTGATTGTGCTTATTAACTATCGATCGTTATGATAGTATTGTGGCGTTCATCTCTTGAGATGATTAGATTAAGCGCCCTCCGATGCGGGAGTAAACTTCGGTGATGCAGGACGTGATTCGAGAATACCTCATGCGGGTCACAGGGGCCTATGCGAACTACGAGAGTTCGAGTTAGTGTCGTCCTTTATGGGCATGCGGTCGCGTGGCCATGCGGACTGCGAAGTCGGGGCGATCTTAGAGGGTAGCTACCCTCGATGCGAGAATACCTGCATGCGGGCGATGAGATTGGCCTATGCGGAGTGCGGGAAGTTCGGGACTAAATGCGCGCATTAGATCTGCGGGCAAGTGGCGGCTTTGATCATGTGGCGGTGCAGGCGAGATCTTATAATCGATTTATGACCTTGTTGAGTACGGTGAGTGTTAGTAGTCGGCTATGCGCTTCGTACTTACCTGCAGTTTTATTAGGACACGAGGTGGGACACGGTGTTCATGTGTATTCCTTGGTGCTTGTATATCATAAGCTGGCGGTGAGGAAGGTATTCCACGAGCACGATTGATGTTGTGGGCGTGAGACCCGTTGTTAAATTGAGTGATGACTTGAGGTGTGAGTCACGACTTGGCATATTTGCTTATTTATAGTGAGCGTAGTTTGGTTATCATACATGTCTCTGCTTTGTATAGACTACTATGATTTCATTCTGATGTTATTTTAGTTTCACATACTCGGTACTGTTATGCGACCTCGCCGAAGTGCGTTCATGCGCGAGTTGAGGTACATCGATCGTTGATCCTAGCTCTCGAGTCACGATTCGGCGTGTGGGAAGCTCGTTTCTCGGAGGCTTATCGGTGGTATAGTCCATGTCGTAGTAAGTGTTTACATTCGGGGGTTTGGCGGGGCCTGTCCGCCGTTGTGTCGTATCATTCTTAGAAGTGCAGTAATCTTGTTGTGGGCGGGGTTGGTAAAAGGATTAAACATTTGTTCATTTGTAAAAGAGTTGATGGTTATATATATGCGAAAGCGCAAGTTTTCCTGATTATTGTTTTATGTTCGTGATTACTCGATGTTGTGTCACCAGGGTGCAGGGTAAGGCACGATCCAGGCGATTTGGTCGTGACAAAAGTGGTATCGAGCGATTAATCCTCGGAAAGTGTCTATGACCGTATCGGTGAAGTCTTGATTATCGGTGTGTTGTGCGCCATCGATGTCGAGAGGCTATAGGATATTTAGGATTGGTTCTATTCTTCTCACTCTGAGATCGTGCCTTAGAGGCATGTTGTAAGTTGGACCCTCGGCGAAATTCTTTCCACTTATCGTTATGCCTCGCGTAGCAGCGACCCGGGAGGCAAAGCGACAAGGAGGCTGCGGCGAGTTTAAGCATGGCGAGGCACGGGCCCAATCATTACCTGGGTAGTGCCGTTCGGGGATTTCTGCGGCGTCGCTAGCCCACGAGTTTAGCACGATGGCGGCGGTTCTACTGCGTCGCGATATTTGAACCTTGATTCCACGGCCAGGAGCGAGAATATAGATTGCGAGACAACGCATTGTTACTAGTATGGATTTGGCTACGGAGAGTATACAGATGTATCGCAAGTCTTGATGACTACCTAAGAGAAGGTTGTGCAAGAGTAGTCCTTGATTAGGCTTGAGCATGGCACGTATGCGGGCTTATGCGCGTGGCGAGAAGCGTAGAGATTGTGGGTTAACGAGGGCGAGAAGAGGCGGGCGGCCAGGTCCCCGGTAACTTTCAAGGTGAGTATACCTTAAGTGCTATGTTACGATAGCGGTGTGTTAGTTGTGATTAGAATCATGGTGGGTTAGCAGGTAAGATTTTGGGGATAGAGAAGGTGTGAGCCTTAGAGTGTTATCGTAAAGACCTTAGAGGTAAGGCCGTCTCGAGAAAGGTGTAGTTTTATTTTTGACCCTTATAGGAGTTCATAGGGCACGTTAGCTATGTTAGTGGGATAATTCCCTATGTAGTATTAAATGAAAGAGGGTAGTTGAGCTAAGAAGACCGCTAGGTTTTTAAATAGCGTGTTAGTAAGATTGTTCCTGCGGGAGATGGTATTTGCGCCTTAGGGTGGGTTGAGGCTACGTGCGGGTCAACCGCGGTAGGTTTAGTGGTGGGGTCAGTTGTGGTGGTCCCTCTTTGTGTTAGGGTCATGAGGTGTTAGGCCCGTATTTAGTTAGCACGTGCAAGTTCGTGGATGCGTTCGACCGGTGGTCGGGCGATGAAGCGACTATCGTGTTCTTGGTCGAGTCGTTCCTCGGCGGTGTTGATGTTATCGAAAAGGTTGTGAGGTTGCAGGGTGCCTACCTTCACCTTATGAACTGACAGTGGAGCCAGTGCGGCTGTTTCTCTTCTGGGAGTTTGTACGAGCGGGGCTAGGAACTGGTGAGTCTCGTATCGCGTCGCCGCCGGGCGGTCGTGAATTTGAGGTAGTTGTGAGGATTGTTGTCTCTGTGGAGAGGCGTTTGAGCTACCATTTGATGTTCGGATGTCGCCTTATGAAGCCTTGCGAGGCGGAAGTGTAAGTTGCGGTCGATTGGTTCGATGTTGGCGGGGTTGAGATAGTTGGTTGAGCTTGTTCCGGTGATTTGTGGATAGTGTGAAGCTTGTCTAGAAGGAGTTACGGCGGCTCGGAGGAATTGTCGCGGATAATCGGCACGGCGCTTAGAGTTCGAGTTGTGGTCGGTCTTCTGAAAGTACCACCGGGCGGTGTGGCGAGTTTTGGAAAGCGAAGGA
Organism: Przewalskia tangutica; assembly: GCA_029844215.1. Lineage (NCBI taxonomy): Eukaryota > Viridiplantae > Streptophyta > Magnoliopsida > Solanales > Solanaceae > Przewalskia > Przewalskia tangutica. The sequence continues at coordinate 69,715,291 of CM056729.1, forward strand.
ACTTAGCGAGTTACTTTGGGCCTTTGTGAGTTAAGTGAAGAATAGGCGGGTTGCCTATATGTTAGCATTTGCGTCAGACTTAGGAGGAAGGGCGTCCGATCTTCGTATTGTTATGTTGGAAAGTATCGAAGATCCGTCGAGAATGATCGATTAATGATGACCACGTTAGAGATAGTAACCAGAGTTTTGGATACTAGCGATGTCGAAATGTGATAAGAATCAGAGTGTACAACGGTGATCGCGTGCGACCGGTGCCGTTTGTTGGAGTCGTCGAACAAGGCTCGCGACAAAGTGACAAAAGTGACAAAAGTAGTATTATTTGTGGTGATGTAGAGGTGTTTCCTCGTGGACTTAGATGTAAGTGTTGCGCAGGTATTTCTGTGGCCAGATATGGCAGGATTGTTTCGTAAGTATAGTAGTGAAGACTATCTTGGCGCGTTTGTTTTGAGACTTAGAAGGAACATTCGGGACGAATGTTTCTAAGGAAGAATGTTATACCCGTAGTTCCGGGTATGTATGCAGGGCGTGCGTGCGAGAATCTGCAGAAAGATTGGAAAGGAAGAAAGAGGTGAATTTTTCCACGGAAAAGTTTAGGTTTTGTGAAGGAAAAAGGTTCGTTTTGGGGAATTGGATTCCCAGTTTGGTGTCGGACTTCTGGAATATTAGAATTATGGAATTTTATTTTGAAAATGGTCACGTGGGGCCACGGGAGAAATTCTGATTTTGTGGGGCAGCTTTGATTTTGAGATTTTGGCGTTTTGGATATTTTGGAAGGCGAAATATTTTGGGCGAATCGGGGCGACACGTGTCACCCCATGTGGCACCTTTGGGCGAAATATGTTTGTCTGACACCGGTTAGAGTCGTTTTTTGAAAGCGTTTTCCACGACTTTCGTAGGGAATTTGGCTATGTCATTTAGTATTTTTGCGGATTTTTAGAGGCGAACATTTTGGACCAGCGAGAGCGGCAGCACCCTCGTTGGTGGGCAAGGTGGGCGTTCTTGGGCGAAAAGGGGATGTCAGTGGGAGATATTTTTGGTAGATATTTTGTGTGCAAGTTGGCTAGGACACTTGGGTGAATCTTGGCCTACACTTGCTAGCAACTTGGCTAGATCTTGGCCATTGGTTGGCCTTGGCTTGTGCTATAAATACCCTCTCCTTTGATGAACTTCTTCCGTCAAAATGCCTAAGTCTTGAGAGCCTTCCACTCACTTTCGTGAGGCCCTTGGCGAGAGTTCCCTGAGTGGGGTAGTAGAGGTAGCCACACTCCTTTGTGGTGTGGCGTAGGGTACCCACTGCCTAGTTTGTTTTCATATAATACCCACTCTCTTGGTAGAAATACTCTCAAAGTATTGTTATAATGCCCAATTACCTTAGCCATATACCTTGTAGTATTCTAAGGTTATACCTTCTAAAAAGCCCGGTTATACTATTATACTTCCCGTCGGTCACAAAGCGAAACCACAGGAAAATCTCCGTAGTCAGTTGGAGTTTGTGTAGAAGTTAGTTAGAACTTCTAAGGGTGGTTTAGAGCGGGTTGGGCGCTCGGAGTTGGAGCTAGCGATTGCCCGGGATCGACTTTAAACTTCGGATAATTATGGGCTTATCGAGGTAATTATCTTGTCCCTATTGTAATTGGAAATTACATGTTGTTAGATGTATAGTAGAAGTATACTATATATAGTCTTGTTGTAATTACATAGGGTGTATTCTGATGAGACTTGTGTAGTAGTGCAGTGGAGTAGAATTGTACAGTTAGGGTTAGATGTATAACCCACTGGTTGGCTTGGTAGCCAGGCCTCGTTAGAGGAGGAGGTTTCTGTTTGTTGCGGGGAGAGTCTTCTAGAAATTTACGTAGAAAGTTCTGCGATGAGACCTAAATGTTAATAAGCGCCTTGTGGCCTTATAGGTTGAAGTACTACGTGTGGCGCGTTCTACTTGGCTTAAGGAGTAGCCGGCGGCTTGAAGTACTCGGAGCATTTTGCTATTAGTCGATGTCGTCGCGAGGTATGTGAACCTCTTCCTATCTCTCTAGCATGATATGTGTGAACTATGTAATGCGGTGAGCGTGCATGTGCTAAATGTATTCGATGGGTTTAAAACATAAAGTGTTATAACGGCTTTATGGGAAGTTGGTTATAACGACTTTATGTAGATAAGAAAACAACTTTGTGGTTTTAAAGGTAAATGATTTGTTTATAAGCGGCTTGATGTGTGATTATAAAGAACTTGAAGTATTTCAAAGATTTAAAATCGTTTTGAAGAAATGTAATACTTGGTTTTGAGAACTTAAGAGTTATACTAGCTTTATGGGAAGTTAGGTATAGCGGCTTAAACGTTTTCTTGATTTTGGAAATCGGGATGTGTATCGACAAACCACTGAGCGTTAATAAAGGAAATGTTTTGAACAATTAAGTATTATTAAAACCGATTATAAACTTCCATCTGTAGAAGCTAAGATGAGACAAAATGATATTTCCTAGATCATTTCTTTGTAATAAAGATTGTTATAAACAAGAATATCTACTCACATATAAGGCTTATGTTTCTCAGTTGTTTAAAAGAGAATTATATTCTTAAATGAATAAGACTATGAAGCTGAAACCTTTCTAAAATAAGAACGTGAACATTTGAAATTAGGCAAACTTGGGCGTTTGGAAAATAATGTTGTTACTTGATTTTACAAAGGTAAGAGTTTTGGTTTTCTTAAAGGACAGTCACTACATTTTTATACTACGGGTATTGTGTGACTTATGTGAAAAAGCAGATCTTTTTTAAGATTTTAATGTGTGAAGTACTTTGGGGATAGATACGAACTTGTTAGTAGAAAGTACCTTGTGTGAATAACTTGATTGTATTGGTTTGTGATAGCCTTGTAATACTTTCTTGTTGCTTTGATAAGTAAAAGTGTTAGGATACTACGTGTGTTAGTATCTTGTGATGTTTGTGTAAGGGGTTTCCGCGATTGTGCTTATTAACTATCGGTCGTTATGATAGTATTGTGGCATTCATCTTGAGATGATTAGGGAGTTAAGCGCCCTCCGATGCGGGGTAAACTTCAGTGATGCAGGACCGTGATTGAGAATACCTCATGCGGGTCTGAGGGCCTATCGGGCTCTGAGTTCGAGGTTAGTGTCGTCCTTTATGGGCATGCGGTCCTTGTGGCGTGCGGTGCGAAGTCGGGGCGATCTTAGAGGAGTAGCTACCCTCGTCGGGAATACCTCATGCGGGCGATGAGATTGGCTATCGCGGAGTGCGGGAAGTTCGGACTGACGCGCGCATTAGATCTGCGGGCAAGTGGCGGCTTTGATCATGGCGGTCTAAGCGAGATCTTATAATCTGATTTATGACCTTGTTGAGTACGGTGAGTGTTAGTAGTCGGCTATGCCTTACGTACTTACCTGTCTGATTTTATTAGGACACGGTGGGACACGGTGTTCATGTATTCCTTGGTGCTTGTATGTCATAAAGCTGGCGGTGAGGAAGGTATTCCACGCACGATTGATGTTGTGGGCGTGAGACCGTTGTTAAATTGAGTGATGACTTGAGGGTGTGAGTCACGACTTGACATGGCTTATTTATGGTGAAGCGTAGTTTGGTTATCATACGTGTCTCTGCTTTGTATAGACTACTATGATTTCATTTCTGATGTTATTTTAGTTTCACATGCACTAAATTTTTGTTATGCGACCTCCTTGAGGTGCGTTCATCTGCGCGGTTGAGGTACATCGTCGTTGATCCTAGCTCTCGAGTCACGATTAGCGTGTGGAAGCTCGTTTCTCGGAGGCTTATCGGTGGTATAGTCCCATGCGTAGTAAGTGTTTACGTTGAGGTTTGGCGGGCCACGCCATTATGTGTCGTATCATTCTTAGAAGTGCATAATCTTGTTGTGGCGGGAGTTGGTAAAAGGATTAAAACATTCATTTGTAAAAGAGTTGATGGTTATATATATGCGAAAGGCAAGTTTTCCTGATTATTGTTTTATGTTCCGATTACTACGATGTTGTGTCACTGGGTGCAGAGGTAAGGCACGATCCAGGCTGATTTGGTCGTGACACAGACGATCTCCCGGGTATCCCTCTTGAGATGGAGATTGAGTTTTGCATTGATACATCGCCAGACACTCGACCTATATCTATTCCACCATACAGGATGGCACCTGCGGAGTTGAGGGAATTGAAAGATCAGCTGAAGGACTTGCTGGAAAAATGATTTATCAGGCCTAGTGTTTCTCCCTAGGGAGCGCCAGTTTTATTTATAAAGAAGAAGGATGGGACACTGCGTATGTGTGTTGATTCTGACGGTGAATAAGGTAACTATCGAAGCAGATATCCTCCCGGGATTGATGATTTGTTTGACGATTTGCGGCGAGTGTTTTCAAGATAGACTGCGATGCAGTTATCATCAGTGCGAGTTAGAGAGCGGATATCCCAAGGCGCCTTGGGACCGGTATGGGCCCTATGAGTTCGAGGGTGATGTATTTTAGGTTGACAGCGCCCCAGTATTTATGGATTTGATGAGCGGGTGTTCAAGCCCTTCTTGGATATGTTCGTTATAGTATTCATTGATGATATCCTAGTGTATTCGCGCCTGAGCGGGAGCATGCCAATCGTTTGAGGCGGTGTTAGGAGTCTCGGGGGCCGTGATTGTATGTCAAGTTCGAAATGCGAGTTTTGATTGGCTTGATGGCTTTCTTAGGGCATGTTATCGGGTAGATGGTATTTGGGTTGATCTGACAAAGATTGAGCGATCGAGACTTGGCCTAGACCAGCTACACCAGCGGAGTCTTGCGACTTTTGGGCACTGCGAGTTATTATCGGAATTTGTGGAGAAGTTTGCTTCCATTTGACTCTCCGATCGGAACAATCTTACCTATTCAAGTCGGAAAACCTAGTGGTCTTCTTAGCTCAACTACCTCTTTCATTTCATACCACTCGAGACTTATCACACAAATATATCCTACATTATCTTATGCTTTGACAAAGGTCAACATAACCGTAGATCTTTTACTCAAGATGGCCTCGCGTCTAAGGTCTCGTATGAAACTCTAAGGCTCACTTTCCTGTCTGACTACCCTTAACCATGCTTTCTAAACACAATTTTAACATAATGCTATCTGAACATAATACTTAGCATGTCATATCATCTCGCATACTAGTCTCTAAAGGGGTAAGAATATACACCCATGCTCCGCTCTAATCATAGGCACGCCTGCGGTGCATGCGTTGTAGATGGCGATGATCCTGCTCTTGACGGTAGGCTGCGTCGATCGCTGCACCCTTCCTATAAGCGGTCTCTCGTCACATGGCCACGGCGCGGTGAAACAAGCACGATGAAAGGCGACAATCCGGGATGGCGCTTGCATCGTGCCTGCCGAGGGCGTGAATCCTGCTGGCTAGAACGGTGTATATCACGTAAACGAAGCCACGGAGCTCGACCAGCTCGAATACCGAGCGTCTAAAGGCGCGGAGGACCACTGCATCTTGGCGGACATAACTAACTTTCTTCTTGGCGATCGCCTCGAAAGTTACCAAAGGACCTGTTGTCACGGCACCTGGCGATCTCGGTCGTTAGTCGACCTCTCGCTCTCGCATCCCGATTGCATAAGCACGTATGCGGGCAATGTCCATGCGGTGAAGAGCTACACCGAACAAGCCTCTGCTAAGTAGTCATCAAGCCGGTGGCGTGGCGGTGCACTCTGTCCTCCATGCCGGCTGATGCGGGGGCGTACCAAGCTAATGAGTCAAACTCCACATTGTACTCGAACCGTCGCCGGTCTTCTTGCGTCAAAAATCATCGGCCGAGCCCTTCTCATCTGTGGAGGCAAGAAATGTGCAAAATGCCCACGAGAACTGCGTCCCCGGTGGAAGTGCATACTCTCCCGGGGCAGCTCAATGAATCAAACGGTCATTGCGGTATCACGCGGCCGATGCGAACCTAAGACCACCGACTCGGTCTCGAAGCCTTGATCACTCTCATGATCCATGGCTGTCGAATGAACTCCTGCGGATCATCTCGGGCCTCGACGTAGAACTGCGGACTCTGACTCGAAAGTCGTAGCCTCGAACTATCCGATCTAGGGTGAACCATGGGTACTCTTTGGGCTGGGGCTGCATCCGGCCTATCCTCGTATCAGCCCACGATCGGCGATGGCGGGCCATCTCTTTGTAACCCGTCTCCTCTGCTCCAGTGTGGTGGAGGCTGGTCTTGTAGTCTCGACATTGTTGCGGCCTAAACTCTCTTTGGCGTGGCGTCGCAAAACTTCGCCGTCGAAGCACTATCTCGGTAAGGCGGGCTGCACCCCGTACTCCTCTGTATCCTACTAGCGGCTCCTCATTGCCTTGCCCATCTGGGCGGGTTGCCTAGCGCGAGGCATAGCGGTAAAAACGAAATCGTCGGAGGGTCGACTTATCACAGCGGCTCTAAGGCACGATCTCGGAATGAGAAGAATGGAAACCAATCCTAAATGTCCTGCGACCTCACGATTATAGATGTGGTGCCTGACAGCGATAATCAAGACTACTAGAACACGATCTGTAGACACTTTCAGAGATCAGCGCTCGATACCACTTTTGTCACGACCGTTCAGGGCGTGGTGGTGCCTTACGGGCACCCAGTAGTCATACATCGGAGAAATCGTGAAATAAAACATAAACATGAAACAAGAAATATGATAAATAAGCAGGAAACCAAAGCGGTTGCCTTACGTATATATATAATATAAAAAACGACAGTTATCCTTTTTACAAACTACGCCTGGCGGTACTACGGACCTCAGAAAGTGACAACAACTATGGCGGGGCAGGGCCCGCCATACCACGAATGTCTGAGAACCTACGGGCTCGGGTAGCATACGAAAGATAAGCCTCAGAAGAAGCGGGGCTTTGACCTGAGCTGATCCTGGCGAGGATCCTGGCCGATGTACCTACACTGCGGCATGAGCGGCCCCAGAAGAGTCGATCACAACGGTACCAAGTATGTGAAACTGAAAAATACGTAAATGAAATCATAACGATCTATATAAAGCGGGAGGCATGTATGATAACAAAGCTACGATTCGCGATATAAAAGTAGTTATGTCAAGTCGGGGACTCGCGCCTCAGAAGTCATCACCATGCGTGGAACTCCTTGCTCACTATCTCGATCTAGGTATTAGTTATGTGATCGTGTAATATGTCTCGGCCCATCTCATGGACTCGAGGTGAAATCGTATGGAATACATTCGGTCCGTCGTGGACTCGATATCGAATCGGTGGTATACATTCGGTTCATCCCGTGAGCGGTGTCGCGTGAAATACATTCGGTCCATCGTGGACTCGGTATCGTGGTGAAATACATTCGGTTCGTCCCATGAAGCGGTAGTCGAGTGAAATACATTCGGTTCATCCGTGAGCGCGGTGGTCGAGTGAAATACATTCGGTTCATCCATGAGCGGTGATCGAGTGAAATACATTCGGTTATCTCGTGAGCGGTAGTCAGTGAAATACATTCGGTTCATCCCATGAGCAGCGGTGTCGTGGTCATAACATTTAAAGCGCTCATTTAAGATAGATTAAGATAATACCATATTTTCCCTTTAAAACAACTAAGGTAATATTATGCCCTTCATTAAACCAAAACACTTTCATTCAAAAGTCAAGTAACATTCTTTTTCAAAAGTTCAAGTTTGCCTAACTTGATTATTCACATCTCTTATCTTGAAGGTTTCATAGTTCATAGTCTTAATCATTTAATAACATAATTCTCTTTTAAAAATAGTTGAGTAATATATGCCTTATGTGTGAGTAGGTTATTCTTGTTTATAACAATCTTATTAAAGAAGCCATGATCTAGGAAATGTAATATCATTTTGTCTCATCTTAGCTTCTATGCAGATGGAGGTTTCTACTGGTTTTAATAATACTTTATTAGTCAATACATTTCCCTTTATTACATTTCTTGTGGTTTGTTCGATACTTATTCTCATTTAAATCAGTAAAACATTATTCTTTTCTGAACCAAGTACTCATTACTCACGAATGAGGTTTCACGCTTTTTAACAAAATTCATATTAAATCAATTAAGTCAAGTCTCTTATCTTTTGAGATCAAGTCTCTTAACTTTTAAAATTAATAACCCATTCTTTTTATCTCTCTTAAGTCGTTATACCTAACTTCCCATAAAGCTAGTATAACTCTTAGCTTTTAAAACCAAGTGTTACTCTTCTTTCAAAAAGGTTTCTTAATGATTTTGAAATACTTAAGATTCTTATTATTGGGCTTAAGTCAAAGACATTGCGTAAAACTACGTTCGATTAACACACGTCGTCTAGTACTATATATATATATATACCTTTAAAATATCATGCTCGAGTATAGGAAGAATCACGTACCTCGCGACGATTATCACTATTAGCAAATAGCTCGATGTCTTGTAATCTGCTAGTCTTATCCACCCGGTAGAATCGCTACTCGCGATCTTGAACCTATAGCGGTCATAAGTCTATCGATGTCTGAGCGACTCTGCGAGAATAATTCTAGATCTGATTCTTTATCCTACGGAAAATCGGGACTTCCCTACCAGCCAAACTACACAATTCTCTGTAAATACGATCTATGTAAAATCTGATTCGAGTCTTCTTTAATATTCTTACGATGTGATCTATTGATTCTTTTCTGTAATATCCTTCTATTACAGTTCAATTCTCTTCTGTAATATCCTTTTATGAATCTTATATTCAATTATATACTACTACAGTATGTAATTTCCAATTACAATAGAAGGACAAAAGTATTTACCTCGGTAAGCCCAAAATTATCCAAGTTAAATGTCGATCCTGAGCAACGTTTAGCTCTACTCAGACACTCCAACCCGCTCCAAACAACCCTTAGAAGTTCTATGCAACTTCTTCTTAATACTCAATGGCTATGAAGTTTTTCCTAAGGGTTTCGTTTTTGTGACTGAAGGGAAGTATAATAGTATTTCTGGGCTTTTAGTATAGGTGTAACCTTGGAATAACACAAGGTATTTGGGCCAAGGTATTTGGGATTTATACAACAATACTTGGAGAAGTATTTTTCTACCAAGGGAGGGGTATTTCACGAAAACAACAAGGCAAGGGGAGGGGGGTGTACTTCGGCCGAGGGCCTCACAAAGGGGGAGGGTGTGGCGGACGAAAACACTAGAAGGGAGGGAAGGGTTTTTGCCTTGGAATTTATCAAGTGAGGATGAAGAATAAGTCTTCAACTAAGGGGGTATTTATAGGACAACCAAGGGCCAAGATCAAGACAAGTGGTAGGCAAGTGTAAGGTCAAGATTTGGGCAAGTGTACCTTATCCATCTACCACCAAAATATCCTACCAACTCTTTGACTAAAAATGGTGCAACAAACGTCCACCAAATCGTCCACTTGAGGGTGACACTTGTCACCCTCTCGTTGGTCCAAAATATTTCATCTCTCGGAAAAATCCGCAAAAATTATAAATGACATAGCCGCATTTTTCCCTTCGCGAAGTCCGGAAAACGTTTCGTCGGAAAACGACTCTTTTCGCTAGTTGTGCACAAATTTCGCCACTTTTCCTACTTAAGGCTTAAACTTTTGTACGTACGTCCTCACGTACATACTCTGGAAATACGGGGTATAACACTTCTGGGCCCGGGTTGCCTTGCGTGGAGGCATAACTGGTAAGGGAAAGAAATACGTTAGAGGGGTCCAACTTATAACACAGCTCTAAGGCACGATCTGATAGTGAGAAGAATGGAAACCAATCCTAAATATCCTATAGCCTCCTGATTATTGGTGTGGTGCACAACACACCGATAATCAAGACTCTACTAGATACGGTCTGTAGACACTTTAGAGGATTAAGCGCTCGATACCACTTTTGTCACGACCAGAACGGGCGTGGTGGTGCCTACGGGCACGAGTAGACATACATCAGGTAACGGCGGAAATAAAACAAGACATGAAACAATATGAAGTGAAAGCAGTTTTTACGAGAAAAGTTGCCTTTCGGCATATATATACATAAACTTGAGCAGTTACATCACTTTTACACCCGCCTACATGGCGGTACTACAGACCTCAGAATGTTATAACAACAATGGCGGGACGGGGCCCGCCATACCACAGATGTAAGTACCTACAGGGGACTATACGAATAAGCCTCAGGAGACACGGGCTTCCCAAAGCTGAGCTGTGACCACATGGCGAGGATCAACAAGCGGTGTACCTACCTGCGGCATGAGCGGCCCGAAGGAGTCGGTTACATGGTACCAAGTATGTGGCCAGAAAATCACGTAAATGAAATCATAATAGTCTATATAAAATAGAAGACATATATGATAACCAATTTACGATACACAATATATGCGATCATGTCAAGTCGAGGACTCACGCGCCAAAGTCGTCACTCAAATATAACCATGGGTCTACGTGCCACAATATCAATCATGCGTGGAATTCCTTCCTCACGGCGATCCATGATATAAAAGCACGAGAATACACATGAACACGAGTCCCGCTTTGTGTCATAATAAAGCATGCGGGGTAAATGCGAAGGCATGGCGACTACTAAAACACAGTACCAACAATGCTATAAAACTCTATCAAGAGGTCTTTCTGACCGCGCCACGTAATCGAAGTTGGCTCGCCCTCGGTATCGATATGCGCGTCAAATCCTGGAACTCGCGACTCCGCGTAGGCCACCTAGGCGCGTGAGGTATTCCGCGTCGGTGGCTACTCCTCGGCATCGATCACGGACTCGTAGTCGCGTGGCCATATAGACGCGTGAGGTATTCCCGCGCACTAACACGGAACTCGTAGCTCGCGTAGGTCCCTGGACCGCGTGAGGCATCCGCCGCGTCGAGTGACAACCCGGTATAACATGTCAAGAGGTGAGTGGTACAATACTAACATAACGGCTTATCGTTAAACAACATAAGCACAATCAGAAACCCTTTACACAAACATCACAAGACACTAACACACGTAGCGTCTAACATGTTTACTTATCAAACCAACAAGAATGTATTACAAGGCTATCACAAACCAACATAGTCAAGTTATTCACACAAGGTACTTTCTATTTTATGTCAATAAGTTCGGGTTTTTATCCCCAAAGTACTTCATACATTAACTCTTTAAAAAGATCCGTTTCTTTCACAAGAGTCACACGATACCCGTAGTATCAAAATAGAGTGACTATCTTTTTAAGTAAACCAAAAAAATTTCCCTACCTTCCTTTTGAACCAACTTAAGACAAAAACATGCCTTCCTTTTTAAACGAAAACACTTCAAATTTTCAAGTCTTTGTCTTTTTATAAATCAAGGCCTTACTTTGAAATTTTAAGAAAATCAAAACTTGTTATTAATGATCTTATTAAGCGACCATGATCTAGGAAATGTAATACAATTTTGTCTTATCTTAGCTTCATGCGGATGGAGGTTTCTCTGGTTTTAATAATACTTAATTAGTCAATACATTTTCCTTTATTAGCCTGCGATGGTTTGTTCGATACTTATTCTCATTTCGAAATCAATACAAGGCTTTCGTAAACAATTAAATGTAGTTCCTTTTATCTCTCTTAAGTCGTTATACCTAACTTTCCATAAAGCTAGTATAACTCTTAAGCTTTAAAACCAAGTATTACTCTTCTTTCAAAACGATTCTTAATTCATTTGAAATACTTCAAGATTCTTATTATTTAAAACTCAAGTCAAAAGACATGAAGTAAAACCACGTTGATTAACACACGCGTCTCATAGTACTATATATATTCTTTTAAAATATCATGCTTTCGAGAGGATAGGAAGAATCACATACCTCATAAGTGAAATCCACGCCAAGTCGAATATGTCGCTCGCGAGTATCAACCTATAATAGTCAAATCGTCTATCAGCGTCTAGACTACTCGTAGAATATTCTAAGCGAAGGTTCTTATTTCTACGGAAATTTGGGCAGCACTTCCCTTCAGTAAAGCTACACAAGTCTCTGTAAATACAGCCCAATGTAAATGCAGTTCAATTCTCTTCTTTTATACCATCATACATATCTTATACTCAATTATAAACTACTATATGTAATTTCCAAGTAAAATAGAAGGACAAAGATATTTACCTCGATAAGCCCAAAATTATCCAAGATTAAAGTCGATCTGAGCAAGGTTTAGCTCCTATTGCATGCGCTCCAATTCGCTCCAGAACCCTTAGAAGTTCTAAACAACTTCTACTTAATACTTCAACCAACTATGAAGATTTTCCTAGGGCTTCGTTTTGCGACTAAAGGATATAAAGTAGCATTTCCGGGCTTTTTGTATAGAGGTAACTTGGGAATACTACAAGGTATTTGGGCTAAGGTATTTTGGAATAACAACAATACTTGGAGAATATTTTTCTACCAAGGGGTGTGTGTCTCGGAGAACACAAGGAGGGAGTGTTGAACGAGAGCCTTACTAAGGGAGAGAGAGTTTTGAGACTTAGAAAAATGTTTAAGGGATGAAGAATAAGTCTTGAACTTAAGGGGTATTTATAGGCCAATCAATGGCCAAGATCAAAGCAAGTGGAGGGTGAAGATTTGGACAAGTGTTGTGTGGGTCCCACCTTATCTATCTACTCCACAAATATCTACAAAACATTGACCAAATGTTTTAGGGCTTTAAAATGAAAAAAACGTGCCAACTATTTCGTCCACCAATCCGCCCACTTGAGGGTGACACATGTCGCCCTCTCGTTGGTCCATAATATTTCATCTCTCGGAAAAATCCAAAATAAATAAATTCCTGAAAACGTAAAATTCCTTTAAAAGGTTCGGAAAATTTTCCGTCGGAAAAACAAATCTTTTTCGTGGATGTGCACAATTTCGTCCTTAACAATAATTCGGGCTTACAAAATTGTACGTACGTCCTCACATACATACTCTGGAAAAATACGGGGTATAACAGTATGTAGAAACAAAGGAAGTGCTGCCCAAATTTCCTTAAGAATTAGTAACTTAAACTTGGAGTTTCTACATTGAAATTGGGGGTTAATAAACGTATTATGGTCATTATAGGTTGACATATTACGTGCGGTATTTCGGACTTAGCAAGTGGATTAACCGAAGAGGTATGTGGAACTTTCCTATCTCTTGAGCATGAGTAGTTGTATCTATGTAGTACGGTAGACGTACAAGATTTGATATCTTTCACTTGTTTTAAAGTATATGATACTTGTTTCATTTTAAAAGTATAAGTCCCTTGGATTTAGGGAAAAATGTATTTGACTAAGGAATAACGCAAATATAATGACTTTATGGGAAGTTGGTTATATTAGCTTTTGAAAGGTTAACAAAGAAAGGTTTACTCTAAGTAAAACAAGTACGGGTAAAGGATTTGAAACTATGGAAGGTGAATTGATTTTTAGGCATTGATTGCCTAAGGTTTTAAAAAGGAAATGAAGTCACTTGATTTAGAAGCCTATTATATTTCTAAAAGGAAATGTGACTTGTCTTGAAAAGAAATCGTAACTTGATACTATGGTGATTAGTATCTTGGAATTTTTGTATAAAAAGAGTTAGTTCTTAAAAGGTTAGAAGTACATGGTACTTGGGTTGAGTTCCCGGATTTTCTATTAAAAGACATGTTAGTGCCTAAATGAGAGGATATATTAATAATGCTAATAAGAAGTTAGGGGATTTCTTAACTTGCTTATGTTATGATAAGCCGGTAGTGCTTATGTTATGTATGATAGGCCGGTAGTGCTTATGTTATGTATGATAGGCCGGTAGTGCTTATGTTATGTATGATAGGCCGGTAGTGCTTATGTTATGTATGATAGGCCGGTAGTGCTTATGTTATGTATGATAGCCGGATGAGCTATGTTATATATATATATATATTATTACGGGGTAAACCCAGGGTTATTACTTATGCCATGGATTTGCTACCCATGATGCGAGTGCGGCGCTTGTACTCATGCGGATCCGGACCACAGGATCCATGTGGGTGAAATAGTCCCATGCGAGTACGGCGATGGTACTCATGCGGGTCCACAGGATCCATGCGGGTGAAATAGTCCCATGCGGGTGAAATAGTCCCATGACGAGGCGGATGACCTCATGCGGGTCCACAGGACCCATGCGGGTGAAATAGTCCCAGGAGTAGGATTGCTTAATGATACTACGGGCGAGGTACCCTGTGTTACACCCCGTAGTTCCAGAGTATGTATACGAGGACGTACGTACGAGAATACGACACAAAAATTGGAAAGGAAGAAAGATGTGATTTTTCGACGGAAAAGTTTCCGGATTTTGTGAAGGAAAAAGGTTCGTTAATGGGAATTGGATTCCCAGATTTGGTATTCGTACTTTGTGGAATATTTGAGAATTATGGAATTTTATTTCCGAAATTGGTCACGTGGGGCCACGGAGAATTCTGATTTTGTGGGGCCCACTTTATTTTTGGATTTTTGGCATTACAGATATTTTCGGAAGATGAAATATTTTGGACGAGTAGGGGGGCGACACGTGTCACCCCCATGTGGCCATGTTGGCCGAATTGGTGAAGGACATGTGTCAAGGGACGGTTGTGGTGGACATGTGGTTGGTAGAATCCACACCCACATGTCCCCAATCTACACCACACACTTGCCTAGATCTTGGCCCTTGATTTTTCTATAAATGTCACGACCCGACCTCGGGCCCGCGACTGGTGCCTTACCCCGGGCACCCTAGTGATACAACATCAGAGAAAATCAGCGGAAATAAAAACTCATGAAAGAAAAACAGGGAAATAAGAAAACAGGCTAACCCAACGGTTACCTTTTTGTACATAAATGAAAACTTGAACAGTTACATCCTTACAAACCCTGCCCACAATAAGCATGCACTTAAGAATTTTATAACAATAATGACGGACAGGGCCCCGCCATGCCCCAGAATGTACAAAGTCTACAACCAGGGAACCGTACCACGGGACATGCTTCCGAGATATGGAGCTTCCGAGAAGCGAGCAAATGATCCTAAGAGTGCGGATCGGCCAAGATATGTACCTCAACTGCGGCATGAACGCAACCCCAGAAGGAGTCGATAACAGTACCAAGTATGTGAAATCGAAAAATCGTAAATGAAATCATAATAGTCTATATAAGCGGAGACACGTATGATAGCAAATTACGATTCACAATATATATAGCAATCATGTCAAGTCGTGGACTCGTGCGTAAACTCATCACTCAAGTACAACCCGAATTTAACCTACGCAATAGCGCGTGCCTCAAGATCTCGCCTCGGTATAAGCATGGCCTGGAACCATCCTAGTGGGCCCATACGTGGACCGTCCAACGTGTCGGTATGCCCAAAGGAGATAACGAGATAATAATCATCAGAAGCATACCCGTGGCCACCCAACGTGTCGGTATGTCCAAACAAATCACAAGATAATACTCGATCGGACGCATACCCGGGCCACCCAACGTGTCAGTATGTCTAAACAATAACAAGATAATACTCACTGTGGACGCATACCCGTGGGCCACCAAACGTGTCAGTATGTCCAAACAATAACAAGATAATACTTATCGTGGGCGCATGCGTGGGCACCCAACGTGTCAGTATGTCCAAACAATAACAAGATAATCGGCCCTCCATCGAGAGACTCGGTAGCACAAAATCAAACACTTGCACAACAAAGGTTATCTCAACAAGCATAGGCAAGTTACACACAACTCAAGGTACTTTCATTTTATGTCAAAGTCCGGGTTTTTAACCCCCAGAGTATTACATACTTTAATTCTTTCAAAAAGAAGATCTCCTTCTTTTCTTACGTAAAAACAACTCAGTACTAATATTTGTAATACCAAACACGTTCATGTTTAAATCAAGTACTTTAAACACTTTAAACACAACGTCAAGTATACCATTAAAACCCAAGTAACTAACCCCTTTAAGACCAAGGTACTCCTACCTTTTAAAACCAAGCCACTTATTTTCTTCCATCAAGAAGAGTTACACGACCGAATCGGGCGTGATGGTGCCTACCGGGCACCTAGTGACACAACATCCAGTAATCGGAACGTAAAACAACAACATGAGATAACAGAAATATAAACAATAATCTGTGAACACTTGCCTTACGGCATATATATAACCATCAACTCTTTTACAAATGAACAGCTTAATCCTTTTTACCAACCCTGCCCACAGCGATTACACGGACCTCAAGAATGATACGACCACAATGGCGGGGACAGGCCCCGCCAAACCCCGAATGTAAACACTTACGGCGGCAGGGACTATACCACCGATAAGCCTCGAGAAACGGAGCTTCCCAACCAATGAATCGTGACCACGAGAGCTAGGATCAACGGCGATGTACCTCAACTCGCGGCATGAACGCTCTCGGCGAGGTCAAGATAACAGTTTGAGAGTATGTGAAACTAAAAATAAATCAGAATGAAATCATAGTAGTCTATATAAAGCGGAGACATGTATGATAACCAAACTACGATCACAACATAAAATACCATCACTCCAATATAACTATGGGTCTCACGCCCACAACATAAATCGAGTTCGCATTGGCGCATGCCGAATCATCGGACGGCAGGTACATGTCCATGATGCAACAATAATACCAATGTCCCATGGCCACATGCCCCGACTGTGCCGGTGTAGGCATGTCCATGTGACCTCAACAACAAGACAACAATCCAAATGGAAGCATACCCGCGCGCTACGATCGTGTCGGTATGTCCAAGAAACAATAAGACAACATTCCAAATGGGCGATACCCGTGCGCCACGATCGTGTCGGTATGTCCAAAGGGAAATCACAAGGCGATAATCAAAATGAAACATACCCGCGCGCCACGATCGTGGTCCGGATATCCAAAGCGATTAACTACAAGACCTTAACCAAAATGGAAGCATACCCGTGCGCTACGATCGTGTGTCGGTATGTCCAAAGCGACAACCACAAGACCTTAACCAAATGGAAGCATACCCGCGCGCACGATCGCGGTCGATGTCCAAAGCGATTAACAACAATAATACTATCAGCGAACGCACTGCGGAATTTCTCCACATCAAAGACGCGTCCAAGTAAGTTCTCAACTACCAACCGACTTCATCGAGAGACGCCAGAATACGAAACACAACGTTTGTACAATAAAGACTATCATCACAAGCATAGGCAAGTTTCACAACAACAAGCATAGCAAGTTTCACACAACTCAAAGTACTTTCATTTTATGCCATAGTCGGGTTTTTAACCCCAAAGTACTACATACGTTAAGTTCTTTAAAAGAGATCCATTACTTTTATAAAAGTCACGATACCGTAGTATTAGAATGACCAACCCATCTTCCTTTTCAAAATCAAGTAACAACATTCCTTTCCTAAGTTCCGGTTGCCTAGTTTCAATTACTCAAGCTTCTTATTTTCAAATGGTTTCATAGTTCCCAAACTTAATCACTTGATTCCTTTTAGAACAATTGAGTAACATATGTCATATATGTGAGTAGTTTATTCTTGTTTATAACGATCTTATTACAAGCCATGATCTAGAAAATGTAATATCATTTTGTCTCATCTTAGCTTCATGGATGGAGGTTTACCGGTTTTAATACAACACATCATTATTCAATACATTTTCCTTTATTAACGCTGCGGTGGTGCAGCCGATACGTTACGATTTCGAAATCGGAAACATTATTCCTTTAAAACCAAGTACTCATTACTCACGAATGAGGTTTCACACAAGATTCACATTAAAACAAATAAGTTAAGTCTCTTATCTTATAAGATCAAGTCTCTTAACTTCTAACATCGAAACCATTTTCACTTACATAAGGTCGTTATAACTAACTTCCCATAAAGCTATTATAACACCCTATGTTTTAAACCAACCAAATCACTTAACACGTACGCTCACCGTACTACATAGTTCACAACAATCATGCTAGAAAAGATAGGAAGAGGTTCACATACCTCGCGACGAGTATCGACTAATAGCAAAACGCCCAAACAATCGGCTACTCCTTAAGTCAAGTGGATCATTCCACACGTAGCATTTCAACCTATAAGGCCACAGCGCTTTATTAACATCGTAGAACATTCTACGAAAATTCGCGACCTCCCCGCATGACAACGTAAATCTCCTCTCTATCGGGGCGCCTATCAAGCCAACGAGGGGTTATACATCTAACGACGGTACAATTCTACTCCACAAGATTACTACACAAGTCTATCAGAATCTATGTAAAGCGATTCGATTCTTGAGCTTAAGTCGAAGGACATTGCACAAGCTATGTTGATTATATATATATAGTATACTTTAACTATATTTTCCTACAACATGTAATATCCAATTACAAAAGGGACAAGATATTTACCTCGCTAAGCCCAATATTATCCAAATATAAAGTCGATCTGGCAATCGTTTAGCTCCAACTCGGCGCTCAACCCGCTCTAAACCACCCTTAGAAGTTCTAACCAACTTCTACACAACACTCCGACGGACTATGGAGATTTTCCTAGGGTTTTGGTTTCTGACTGGGAAGTATAATAGTATTTACGGCTTTTCGTATAGGTATAACCTTAGAATACAACAAGGTATACGGCTAAGGTAATTTGGGCATTATAACAATACTTTGAGAGTATTTCTACCAGAGGGTATTATATGAAAACAAACTAGGCTAGTGGGTACCCCACGCCACACCACAGGAGGGGGTGGCTACCCTCGCCTACCCCACTAGGGGAACTCTCGCCAAGGGGGCCTGAAAGAGGGGAGGAAGGCTCTCAAGACTTAGGCATTTTGATGAAAGTCTTGAACTTAGAGGGTATTTATAGCACAAGCCAAGGCCAACCAATGGCCAAGATCTGGCCAAGTGCTAGGCAAGTGTAGGGCCAAGATATGCCCAAGTGCCCCTAGTCCCTACTCCTTAAAACCCTCACAAATATCTACACAAATATCTACCACAACTTGCCCACCAATCGCCCTAAGCGCCCACTTGCTTCCAATGTGAGGTGACATGTCACCCTCCGTTGGTCCAAAATGTTCGTTTCTCGGAAAAATCCGCAAAAATAAGAAAAGACATAGCGGAATTTTCCTCGAGTTATGTAAAGCGTTTAGTCAACGACTCTAGCCGTGTTGTGCACAAAGGCCATTCCGCGAAGCCACTGAAGCGGGTGACACGTGTCACCTCCTATTGGCCCAAAATAAAACATCTTCCAAAATATCCATAATGGCCAAAATCTAGAAAACAAAGTGGGCCTACAAAACCGTAAATTTCTCCGTGGGCCCCACGTGACCATTTCGAAAATAAAATTCCATAATTCTCTAATATTCCAGAAGTCAGAATACCGTCTGGGAATCAATTCTCATTAACGAACCTTTTCCTTCACAAAACCGAAACTTTTAGTGGAAAAATCGCCTCTTTCTTCCTTTCCAATCTTTCTGTCAGATTCTCGCACGTCGCCCTCGCATACATACCACGGGACTACGAGGTATAACATTCTTCCCTCCTGAAACATTCGTCGAATGTTCCTTCTAAATCTCAAAAACAAGCGCGCCAAGATAGTCTTCACTACTATACTTACGAAACAATCTGCCATGCACGCCACGTAAATACTGCGCAACATACTTATATCCAAGTCTACGAGGAAAACACCTCTATATCACCACAAATACCTCTTCCGGGGTCAAAATATACTTCTTAGTCACGATACCACTTTTGTCACTTTGTCGCGAGCCTTGCTCGACGACCCAACAAATGGTGCCGGCTGCCATGATCTCGAGGATCTCGTGCACTCGAACTCTTACCACGTTACGTCACGGCCGGTTTCAAAACTTCGTCACACACTGTCCGGGTGGTATTTTCAAGAAGACCGGCCAACTGAACTCTGGCGTCGTCCGATTATCCGCACGATTCCTCCGAGCTGCGAACTTCTTCTAGACAAGCTTCACTATCCACGATCTGCCGGAACAAGCTTTGAACCAACTATCTGAACCCCGCCAACATCGAACCAATCGGCCGCAACTTGCATTTCTGCCTACAAGGCGTCACAAGACGACATCCGAACAACTGAAATGGTAGCTAAACACTTCAACCGAGACAACGATCCTCACAGCTACCCCAAATCAAAACAACGGCCGGAGGCGAATGCGTCACGGAGACTACGAGTTCCTAGCCCCGCTCGGTACAAACTCCAGAAGAGAAACACGTACCACTGGCTCCACCATCCGTCATAAGGTGAAGGTAGGCACCCTGCAACCTCACAACCTTTTGGATAACATCAACAACGCCGAGGAGCGACCGACCAAGAATACGATAGGCTGCCCCATCGGCCCGACCAGCGGTCGAACGCATCCACGAACTTGCCGCGGCTAACTAAACATGGGCCTAACACCGCTGACCCTAACACAAGAGGGACCACCACAAACTGACCCCACCATCAAACCTACCGCGGGTTGACCCGCACGTAGCCTCAACCCGACCGCAAGGCGCAAAATACCATCTCCAAGGAACAATCTTACTAAACACGTTCACGAAAACCTAGCGGTCTTCTTAGCTCAACTACCTATTTCATTTCATACTACATGGGACTTATCCCAAACACACTCACGCACTATGCACTCCTATAAAGGTCAAACATAAACATACGTCTCTACCCGAGATGGCCTTACCTCTAAGGTCTTTGCGTATAAAGCTCTAAGGCTCACACTTTCTCTATCCTCCAAAATCTTACTCGGTTAACCCACCATGATTTCTAATCACAACTAACACACGCTATCGTAACATAGCACTTAAGGTATACTCACCTTGAAAGTTACCAAGGACCTTGCCGCTCGCCCTCTTCTCGCCTCGTTAACCCGTCGATCTCTACGTTTCTCGGCTGCTCGCATAAGCCCGCACACGTGCCATGCTCGCCTAATCAAGGATTACTCTTGCACAACCTTCTTAGGTAGTCATCAAGACTCGCGATACATCGGTACTCTGGTAGCCAAATCCATAGCTAGTAACAAGGTTGTCTCTTGCAATCTATATTCTCGGTTCCGTGGCCGTGAAGGTTCACATATCATGGCGCGGAGAAGCGCCGCCATGCTAAAACTCTTTTGGGCTAGTGACGTCAGAAATCCCCGAATGAAGCACTACCTAGGTAATGATTTGGCCCGCTCGCCACCCTCCGAACTCTACTCGCGGACTCCTCCGTGCCTTGCCCTCACGGCGGGTTGCCTACGCGGGCATAGCGATAAGGAAATAATTTCGTCGGAGGGTCCGACTTACAACACCTCTAAGGCGCGATCTCGAGTGAGAAGAATAGAAACCAATCCTAAATATCCTATAGCCTCACGATTATTGGTGTGGTGCACAACACCCGATAATCAAGACTCGGATCGATACAGTGCAGACACTTTCCGAGGATTAACACGGCTCGATACCACTTTTGTCACGACCCGGCCCGTGGATCGTGCCTTACCGGGCACCCTAGTGACACAACATCAGTAATCGGTAACGTAAAACAACAACATGAGATAACGAAATATAAACAATAATCTGGAACACGCGCTACGGCATATATATAACCATCAACTCTTTTACAAATGAGCCTTAATCCTTTTTACCAACCCCGCCACAACGATTACCTACACTTAAGAATGATCGACCACGATGGCGGACAGGGCCCGCCAAACCCCGAATGTAAACACTTACGACGGCGGGGACTATACCACCGATAAGCCTCGGAGAAGCGGAGCTTCCAAACGCTGACTGTGACCACGAGAGCTAGGATCAACGATCGATGTACCTCAACTGCGGCATGAACGCCCCAAGGAGGTCGAGACACGAATTTAGTATGTGAAACTAAAAATAAATCGTAAATGAAATCATAGTAGTCTATATAAAGCGAGACATGTATGATAACAAACTACGATTCACAACATAAAACGATCATCACTCGAATATAACTATGGGTCTCACGCCCACAACATAAGTCGAGTTCGCATTATGGCGCATGCCGGAATCAGCCGGTGTAGACATGTCCACGATGCAACAATAATACCAATGTCCTACGGCCACATGCCGGAATTCTGCCGGTGTAGACATGTCCACGTGACCTCAACAACAAGACAACAATCCAAATGGAAGCATACGTGCAGCGCTACGATCGTGGTATGTCGAAGGAAACAATAAGACAACATTCCAAATGGGCGATACGTGCGCGCTACGATCGCGTGTCGATATGTCGAAAGGGAAATCACAAGGCGATAATCAAAATGGAAACATACCCGCGCGCTACGATCGTGGTCGATATATCCAAAGCGATTAACCACAAGACCTTAACCAAAATGGAAGCATACCCGCGCGCTACGATCGTGTCGATATGTCAGCGATTAACCACAAGACCTTAACCAAATGGAAGCATACCCGCGCGCCACGATCGTGTCGGTATGTCCAAAGCGATTAACAACAATAATACTATCAGCAGAACGCATCTGTGGAATTTCTCGTCATCGCGCGACGTCCAAGTAAGTTCTCAACCAGTCAACCGACCCTCTATCGAGAGACGCGGTAACACAGAAACACAACGTTTGTACAATAAAGACTATCATCACAAGCATAGGCAAGTTTCACAACAACAAGCATAGGCAAGTTTCACACAACTCAAAGTACTTTCATTTTATGCCATAGTCGGGTTTTTAACCCCAAAGTACTACATCGTTAAGTTCTTTAAAAGAGATCCATTACTTTTATAAAAGTCACCCGATACCGTAGTATTAGAATGACCAACCCATCTTCCTTTTCAAAATCAAGTAACAACATTCCTTTCCTAAGTTCGGTTTGCCTAGTTTGATTACTCAAGCTTCTTATTTTCAAATGGTTTCATAGTTCCCAAACTTAATCACTTGATTCCTTTTTAGAACAATTGAGTAACATATGTCATATATGTGAGTAGTTTATTCTTGTTTATAACGATCTTATTACAGCAGCCATGATCTAGAAAATGTAATATCATTTTGTCTCATCTTAGCTTCTATGCAGATGGAGGTTTCTACTGGTTTTAATACAACACATCATTATTCAATACATTTTCCTTTATTAACGCTGATGGTCCTGCCGATACACATTCGATTTCAAATCAAGAAACATTATTCCTTTAAAAACCAAGTACTCATTACTCACGAATGAGGTTTCACACAAAGATTCACATTAAAACAAATAAGTTAAGTCTCTTATCTTATAAGATCAAGTCTCTTAACTTCTAACATCAAGAAACCATTTTCACTTACATAAGGTCGTTATAACTAACTTCCCATAAAGCTATTATAACACCCTATGTTTAAACCAACCAAATCACTTAACACGTACGTCTACCGTACTACATAGTTCACAACAATCATGCTAGAAAAGATAGGAAGAGGTTCACATACCTCGCGACGAGTATCGACTAATAAAAACGCTCCAGCGATCGGCTACTCCTTAAGTCAAGTGGATCATTCCACACGTAGCATTTCGACCTATAAGGCCACAAGCGCGCATTAACATCGTAGAACATTCTACGAAAATTCGCGACCTCCCCGCATGTGGCGTAAATCTCCTCCTCTATCGGGCCGCCATCAAGCCAACCAGTGGGGTTATACATCTAACGACGGGTACAATTCTACTCCACAAGACTACTGCACAAGTCTCATGTAATACGATCGCATGTAAAACATTCATTTCTTGGGCTTAAGTCCAGACATTGCCACAAGCTATGTTGATTATATATATATAGTATACTTTAACTATATTTTCCTACAACATGTAATATCCAATTACAAAAGGGACAAGATATTTACCTCGCTAAGCCCAATATTATCCAAATATAAAGTCGATCACTGGCAATCGTTTAGCTCGAACTCCGAAGCGCTCGACCATTTAAACCACCCTTAGAAGTTCTAACCAACCACACAACACTCCAACGGACTATGGAGATTTTCCTAGGGTTTCGGTTTTGCGACTGACGGGAAGTCGAATCGTATGTCTGGGCTTTTCGTATAGGTATAACCTTAGAATACACCAAGGTATACGGCTAAGGTACTTTGGGCATTATAGCAATACTTTGAGAGTATTTCTACCAAGATGGGTATTATGAAAACAAACTAGGCTAGGGGTACCACGGCCACACCACAGGAGGGGGTGGCTGCCTCAGCCTACCCCACTCAGGGGAACTCTCGACGGGGCCTCACGGGGGAGGGGGAAGGCTCTCAAGACTTAGGCATTTTGGATGAAGAAGTCTTCAACCTAGAGGGGTATTTATAGCACAAGCCAAGGCCAACCAATGGCCAAGATCTAGCCAAGTGCTAGGCAAGTGTAGGGCCAAGATATGCCCAAGTGCCCCAGTCCCTACTCCTTAAAACCTCACAAATATCTACACAAATATCTACCCACAACTTGCCACCAATCTACCTAAGCGCACTGTTTCCAATGTGAGGTGACACGTATCACCCTCCGTTGATCCAAAATGTTTCGTTTCTCGGAAAAATCCAAAAATAAGAAAAAGACATAGCGAATTTTCCCCTGAAGTTATGTAAAACGTTTAGTAAAAACGACTCTAGCAGGTTGTGCCAAAGGCCGTTCGACGAGCCACTAGGCGGGGTGACACGTGTCACCCTCCTATTGGCCCAAAATAAAACATCTTAGAAAATATCCATAATGGCCAAAATCTCAAAACAAAGTGGGCCCTACAAAAGCGTAAATTTCTCCGTGGGCCCACGTGACCATTTTCGAAAATAAAATTCCATAATTCTCTAATATTCCAGAAGTCGAATACCAACCGGGAATCAATTCTCATTAACGAACCTTTTTCCTTCACAAAAACCGGAAACTTTTCCGTGGAAAAATCGCCTCTTTCTTCCTTTCCAATCTTTCTGTCGTATTCTCGTACGTACGTCCTCGCATACATACCCTGGGACTACGGGGTATAATAAGTTCAATATTTGAAAACAAGTTACTTATACTTTTAAACTCAAGTTACTTCTCTTTTCCCAAAATCAAGTTACATGACCTTTCAAAAAGCCTTTAAGTCTCCTTACTTTAGAATGTCAAGAAATCAAATAAAACTTTATTCTTTTAAAGACCACGTACTCATTACTCACGAATGAGGTTTCA
Source organism: Przewalskia tangutica (assembly GCA_029844215.1). NCBI lineage: Eukaryota > Viridiplantae > Streptophyta > Magnoliopsida > Solanales > Solanaceae > Przewalskia > Przewalskia tangutica. Next base: position 69,740,396 of record CM056729.1, read on the forward strand.
CACTTTTCAACACCACTTAGGTCAATTATATGTCAAATCTTTTATCTTTTGAAAACAACAAACCATTCTTTTACCTACATAAAGTCGTTATAACTAACTTCCCATAAAGTCATTATAACACTTTATGTTTTAAACCAACCAATCACAACTATAAGCATTTATGAGACCAAGAGGACTTATTCTTTAACAACCGAGTACCCATTCTAACGAATAGGAGTTTACTACTTTTTCACACAATCAAGACCTTTACACTTCATATCAAGTCAAGGCACAAAGAAATCAAATTCCTTTAACACACGTGCGTCTACGCACTATATATTTCACAAATAGTCATGCTCAAGAGGATAGGAAGAATCACATACCTCGCGACGATTGTCGACAATTAGCAAAATGCTCCACAGTACTATACCCTTCAAGTAGGATACGCTACTCATAGTACTTCAATCCTAATATGGTCATAAAATGTCTATCAATCTCTAGCTTCGAACGTAGAATAAACTAAGTGCAAAGTCCCTAAATTCTATGGAAAATCGGACAACACTTCCTTTGTTTTAACATAATTTGCCACCTTTTTCAAGGCCGAATTCAATAACCAAACGCCACCTTTAAGGCTCAATTAATTCAGCAAAAACAAGGGGATTACACGCCTAACAATACGTGTAAAATTCCGCCCCACAATAATACAAAATAAACCAATACTTTCCATGCCATTCTTGGCCAACAATATAACCAATCCTAAATCCTTTCCAATTCTTTTCCAATCCAAGTTCTTAGGTCTAACATGATATCTAGCCCTAGACATCTTCAACAACTACAATTTCCCCCTTTACAACATGTGACGACCAAATTAGTAACCAAATTGAAGTTACAATCTTAAGGCTAACATGCCCATTTTCGGTTTTCAACAAGACAACAAGATCCAAATCTATTCAAACTTAAATATAACAGCCTCAGGCTCATTTCTAAACTACTATAAGTATTGTAACTCATATCCAAGAGAAGGGGGAAACTTTTACCTTTTGGAATAGCCCACAAAAGCCCTCTTTCTTCAACTTATTTCCCGTCAAACTCGTCCACCCACGCTTCCCACAAGTTTACCAACACTTTGCCTTCTTGCCGCCGCTCCAACAATTTCCTTAGGCTAGGTTTTCTTCACAAACTAGAGAGAAAGGGAGAGGAGTTCTTAGGATGGTTTTCAAAATGAAATGGCCAAGTCTTCCAACACTTGGCCCTAAAATAGGACCCTTTTCTGGTCAAAAGGATGGGAGGGACACTTGTCACCCTCCCATAGGCTTTTATCAAAATATCCCCTGTTTTTCGCCCTATACCGCAGAAAAATCCCGCCTTGGCGCCGCGGCCCCGCCGTCGGCGCCGCGGTGCTTCCACAGGAGAATAATTACTGCGTTCCGGCCGCGCCAGATTCGGCCTTGGCGCTGCAACCTCAGCGACCCCAAGACAACCGGTGCCGCTGCCTCCGCATCACGCCGTGACCCTGAACCGAAACCAGCACTTTGCACATTGCGACCGGTTGTAACCTCCATAACTTTCGACCCGATGTCCTATTGACGAAGCGGTTTGTTGCGTTGGGAACTAGATTTAACGGACTACACACTAGGCTTTTTAAACACCTATCAATTCTTAACAACTGGTGCAACACTCCAAGGTAGACTCAAAATCCATCCACATATGTTTGTCAACTTATCTTTCAAACATTCAAATCTTATCTTCTTTAATTTACGGGGTGTAACATTCTCCCCCCCTTAGAAACATTAGTCCCGAATGTTCCTTCTAAGCCTCCAAAACTCATGCGCCGGTATAGTCTTCACTACTACACCTACAAAAATCAATTATGCCACTCATGGACTTATCGCTGAATATACTGCACGTATCTATGTACTCGACAAAGATAGCCGTAAAATATTTTACTCAAGGCTACTTACATCTAAGGTCTCGATTATTATAATTTCTAAGGTTCCAAATTTTCTCATCCCCGGACTTACCCTTTTCACTAATCAGCTTCTAAATCACATTTTAACACCAAGCTATCCGAACATAACACTTAGTACATCACCATAACATCAATGCATACTAGTCTCTAGAGGGTTAAGAATATACCTGTAACTATCGCTTCACTTTCCCTTTGTCGTTCTAATCATGTTCCTTCCCTTCACTTTCCCTTTGTAACTCATATCCTCTGTTCCTGGCCGTGGTTTGGAGGCTCGTGCATCTGTGGCCTCAGAGAGACGCCGCTCTACTCGCGACTCTCTGCACGCTTGCCATATGGGCCAGGTTGCCTTCCGTGGAGGCATCACTGGTATACAAAGAATACGTCAGAGGGAGTCCAACTTATAACACAGCTCTAAGGCACGATCTCAGAGTGAGAAGAATGGAAACTAATCCTAAATATCCTATAGCCTCCTGATTATAGATGTGGTGCACAACACACCGATAATCAAGACTCTACTAGATACGGTCTGTAGACACTTTCCGAAGATTAACTGCTCTGATACCACTTTTGTCACGACCCGACCTCGGGCCCGCGACAGGTGAATTACCCCGGGCACCCTAGTGATACAACATCAGAGAAAATCAGCGGAAATAAAAACTCATGAAAGAAAAACAGGGAAATAAAGCAGCTAACCCAACGGTTACCTTTTTGTACATAAATGAAAACTTGAGCATTTACATCCTTACAAACCACGCGATAGTGCTCTGGACCTCTAAGAATTTTATAACAATAATGGCGGACGGGGCCCCGCCATGCCGAATGTACAAAGTCTACAACCAGAGGAACCGTACCACGGGACAAGCTTCAGGAGATATGGAGCTTTAGAACTGAACAGCGATCCTAAGAGTGCGGATCGACAAGCTATATACCTCAACTGCGGCATGAACGCGGCCCGAAGGAGGTCGATAACAGTACCAAGTATGTGCGAAAAATACGTAAATGAAATCATAATAGTCTATATAAGCGGGGAGACATGTATGATAACCAACTACGATCACGATATATATAGCGATGTCAAGTCGGGGACTCGTGCGTAAACTCATCACCCAAGTACAACGAGAATATAACCCACACAATGGCGCGTGCGGGCATCTCACCTCGGTATAAGCATGGCCTGGAACCGGCCCTAGTGGGCCCATACCCGTGGACCATCCAATGTGTCGGTATGCCCAAAGGAGATAACGAGATAATAATCACTGTGGAAGCATACCCGTGGGCCACCCAACGTTTCAGTATGTCCAAACAAATCACAAGATAATACTCACTGTGGACGCATACCCGTGGGCCACCCAACGTGTCAGTATGTCCAAACAATAACAAGATAATACTCACTGTGGACGCATACCCGTGGGCCACCCAACGTGTCAGTATGTCCAAACAATAACAAGATAATACTTACTGTGGACGCATACCCGTGGGCCACCCAACGTGTCAGTATGTCAAAACAATAACAAGATAATCGGCCCTCCATCGAGAGACTCGGTAGCACAAAATCAAAACTTGCACAACAAAGGCTATCTCAACAAGCATAGGCAAGTTACACACAACTCAAGGTACTTTCATTTTATGTCAAAGTCCGGGTTTTTAACCCCCAGAGTATTACATACTTTAATTCTTTCAAAAAGAAGATCTCCTTCTTTTCTTACGTAAAAACAACTCAGTACTAATATCCGTAGTACCAAACACGTTCATGTTTAAATCAAGTACTTTAAACACTTTAAACACAACGTCAAGTATACCATTAAAACCCAAGTAACTAACCCCTTTAAGACCAAGGTACTCCTACCTTTTAAAACCAAGCCACTTATTTTCTTCCATCAAGAAGAGTTCAATATTTGAAAACAAGTTACTTATACTTTTAAACTCAAGTTACTTCTCTTTTCCCAAAATCAAGTTACATGACCTTTCAAAAAGCCTTTAAGTCTCCTTACTTTAGAATGTCAAGAAATCAAATAAAACTTTATTCTTTTAAAGACCACGTACTCATTACTCACGAATGAGGTTTCACACTTTTCAACACCACTTAGGTCAATTATATGTCAAATCTTTTATCTTTTGAAAACAACAAACCATTCTTTTACCTACATAAAGTCGTTATAACTAACTTCCCATAAAGTCATTATAACACTTTATGTTTTAAACCAACCAATCACAACTATAAGCATTTATGAGACCAAGAGGACTTATTCTTTAACAACCGAGTACCCATTCTAACGAATAGGAGTTTACTACTTTTTCACACAATCAAGACCTTTACACTTCATATCAAGTCAAGGCACGAAAGGGAAATCAAATTCCTTTAACACACGCGGCCTACGCACTATATATTTCACAAATAGTCATGCTCGAGAGGATAGGAAGAATCACATACCTGCGACGATTGTCGACAATTAGCAAAATGCTCCACGACTATACCCTTCAAGTAGGATACGCTACTCATAGTACTTCAATCCTAATATGGTCATAAAACGTCTATCAATCTCTAGCTTCGAACGTAGAATAAACTAAGTGCAAAGTCCCTAAATTCTACGGAAAATCGGACAGCTCTTCCTTTGTTTTAACATACTTTGCCACCTTTTTCAAGGCCGAATTCAATAACCAAACGCCACCTTTAAGGCTCAATTAATTCAACAAAAACAAGGGGATTACACGCCTAGCAATACGTGTAAAATTCCGCCCCACAATAATACAAAATAAACCAATACTTCCCATGCCATTCTTGGCCAACAATATAACCAATCCTAAATCCTTTCCAATTCTTTTCCAATCCAAGTTCTTAGGTCGAACATGATATCTAGCCCTAGACATCTTCAACAACTACAATTTCCCCCTTTACAACATGTGACGACCAAATTAGTAACCAAATTGAAGTTACAATCTTAAGGCTAACATGCCCATTTTCGGTTTTGAACAAGACAACAAGATCCAAATTTATTCAAACTTAAATATAACAACCTCAAGCTCATTTCTAAACTACTATAACTAGTATTGTAACTCATATCCAAGAGAAGGGGGAAACTTTTACCTTTTGGAATAGCCCACAAAAGCCCTCTTTCTTCAACTTCTTTCCCGTCAAACTCGTCCACCCATGCTTCCCACAAGTTTACCAACACTTTGCCTTCTTGCCACCGCTCCAACAATTTCCTTAGGCTAGGTTTTCTTCACAAACTAGAGAGAAAGGGAGAGGAGTTCTTAGGAGGGTTTTCAAAATGAAATGGCCAAGTCTTCCAAGACTTGGCCCTAAAATAGGACCCTTTTAGGTCAAAGGATGGGAGGGACACTTGTCACCCTCCCATAGGCTTTTATCAAAATATCCACTGCTTTTTCGCCTTTACCGAAAAATCCCGCCAGCCGCGGCCCTCCATTTCGAAGAATAATTACCATTCGGCGCGCGCCTGCGTTCAGGCCATACGGCTGCAACCTCCCACTTCAAGATAACCGCGCCGTGGCGCTGGACCCTGAATCGAAACCCTGCTTTTGCTCGATCATGACCGGACTTGTAACCTCCATAACTTTCGACCCTGATGTCCTATTGACGATCGGTTTGTTGCATTGGGAACTAGATTTAACGGACTACACACTAGGCTTTTTAAACACCTATCAATTCTTAATAACTGGGGTGCAACACTCCAAGGTAGACTCAAAACTGGCCCAACATATGTTTGTCAACTTATCTTTCAAACTTTCAAATCTTATCTTCTTGAATTTACTGGTGTAACAATAAATACTCATGTGCAAGACTTATTCTTCATCCACACTTGAGATTTCCAAGGAAAAATATACTCCCTCCCTTTTGTAGTTCTCGTCCAAACACACCCCCCCCTTTGGGTAGAAAAATCCTTCAAGTGTTTTTATTATCCCAAATACCTTAGCCTAAATCCCTTGTAGTATTCCAAAGTTATCCCAACATAAGAGCCCGGAAATACTACTTTATTCCTTTAGTCGCAAAACGAGATGGATGAAGTGTTAAGAGAAGTTGTTTAGAAACTTCTAAGGGTTGCTTGGAGCGGGTTGGAGCGTAAGGAAGTGGAGCTAAACGTTGCTCAGGATCGACTTATAAATCTTGGATAATATTGGGCTTATCGAGGTAATGATCTTTATCCCCTATCAGAATTGGAAATTACATGTTGTAGTAGTTAATAATTGAGTAGAAGATATATTGGAAGGATGACTAAAAAGAATTGAACTGTATTTACATCGGACTGTATTTACAGTAGACTTGTAGTATTATTGTGAGGCAGAATTGAACACGTCCGGTTAGACGTGTCACGACCCGACCTGCTCGCGATCGTGCCCTACACAGGCACCCTTGCAGTATACATCGAGATAATCACGGAACATACATGAAACTTATAAATAAATCAACAAAAGTAAAACAACAAGTTAGCCGACAGTGGCTACCTTCGACATATATATACAACCAAGCGGTTGCCTCATTTCCTTTACAACCGACCACCATATGTGACTACTGCACTCTAAGAGTTTTAGCACAACAACTGTGGCGGGACAGGGCCCCGCCATACCCCTGAATATACATGAATCTATAACCTCAGGGAAAATCGTACCAAGTGATAAGCCTCCAGAGCAAATGGAGCTTTTTCCCAAGAACTGAACCGAGATCCTAAGAGCAAGGATCACCAACAGGTACTAAAACCTGCGGCATTTAACGCACTTCGGCGAGTCGATAACAAAAATTTAATATGGAATGTAAATAACGACAAGAAATGATCATAATCGTACAAAGAATGACAGGACAAGTATAAAAGTACATACGGATCCCGCCGTGTCCCACTTATGAACTTAATCGTACCTTATTATCTTTTCCCATTTTCAATAAAAGTTATAGTCACATTCTTACGTGCATGATTAGGAAAAATTATTAAGTTCATTACCATATAACTTACTTATCTTTCATAACATAATCCGGCCCTTTAAAGAGGGGCGCATATACTACCCGGCCCAATCTGGGACGCGATCAAGTCACACAAATATCAAAGTGTGCCCGTGGAATCCCCCATCACTGCCGACAACTATAAGTGTAAATTATAACCATGTGACGCGCCCGTGGCATCCCACCTCACTGTCGCATGCATACACAACACATATATATATCTCCTGCCCGTGGAATCCCACATCACTGCCGACAGCTATAAGTGTAAAATATAACCATGTGACGCGCCCGTGGCATCCCACCTCACTGTCGGCGTACACATATACAACACACATATATATATATATATATATATATAACGCGGCCGCATGCCCCGGAATCCCTCATCGTATAAGCATGGCCATAACGTGCCCTCGGCATCCCTCATCGTAGTGCAGTCTTCGGGAGCTAGCCCATGGAGTAATATATAATACGGTCGCATGCCGGAATCCCACATCGTATAAGTACGCCATGAGTAATAAAGCGCGCGCATCTAACGCGTCTCGCTGCACGCCCCGATACCTCATCGTATAAGCATGGCCAAGATCAATCACAATGGAAGCATACCGTGGAATCCTCACACGCAGACGTCCAATAAAATGTCCGGGCATCCAACCCGCATCCTGGTCACATGCCCCGGAATCCCACATCGTATAAGTATGTCCAAGGATCAATCATGATGGAAGCATACCCATGGAATCCCACATCACTGTCAGACGCTCCAAGTAAACTTATAACAAGACAAATGCCCTCCCGGCGAGAGTCACGACAACGTAACATATAATACTTGCACTTAAAGCTATCACAAGCAAATACAGCAAGTTCATTAAACCTTTAGACTTCCATTTTTATAAACTCATGGCACTTAGTTTCACACATAAAAATCCGGGAATTTAACCCCAAGTACTACATGATTACATTCTTTTCAAAAGATTCTTTTTTCATATAAAACCCCAAGATACTAACACCCGTAGTATCAAGGCTTGTGTACATTTCACATAAGTCACTATACTTTAGAAATACATTTCTCGGCTTCTAAATTAAGTGACCCTTACCTTAAAGCTTTAAGCAAGTGATACCCTTAAATCAAATTGCCCTTCCTTAATTCAAGTTATTTCTTTGATTACTTTATTAGAGAAAACCATTCTCTTAACCTTCCATAAAGCCGTTATAACCAACTTCCCATAAAGCCGTTATAACCCTTTATGGTTTTAGACAAACCCATTCCTTTTATAACCAAGATACTTATACTTTTTTAAAACCAAGTATTATATATTTTCAAATAAATTCTCTTAACTTTCAAAGTACAATTAGTCTCTTAACCTTTAGAAATCAAGTGACTCCTTTTATTATAAAACCTTAGGCAATTGATGCCTTAAAAATCAAATTGCCTTTTCACTAAAATCGAGTCATTTATCTTTCCATAAAGCAAATATAACCAACTTCCCATAAAGTCGTTATATTCACTTTATACCTTAGCCAAAATATAATTTCCTATCCAAGGGACTTATACGTTTAAAACGGAACAAGTATCACATACTTTAAAACTCTTCAAGTCCCTTAACTTAATAAAACTTAAGACATCCTTTATTCTTTCAAAGAAGTGAGTTAATCTCCTAACTCACCCGACTAGGCTATTCATAAAACTAGTAAAGGATATCAAGGTGTTGTACGTCTACCGTACTACATACGTGCAACTAGTCATGCTCAAAAGATAGGAAAAGTTCTACATAGAGTAAATCACACAACTACCTCTTAACTTAAGAGTAAGGAAACATGAAATGATACCACAGGTATATTCCATACATAAAATCATGCCAAAGGAAGGAAGAGGTTCACATACCTCGCGACGATTATCGACAAGTAGCAAAATGCTCCAAAGTACTTCAACCTTGATAGATATTCCATCCTTCAAGTAGGATACGCTATACTTAGTACTTCAACCTATAATGGTCACAATACGTCCATTAACCTCTTACTTCAAACGTAGAATATTCTAAGTGCTAAGTCGCTAAATTCTACGGAAAATCGGACAGCACCTCCTTTGTTTCTACTACTATGTCACCTTTTTCAAGGCCGAATACAATAACCAAACACGCCACATTTAAGGCCCAAACAATGAAATCAACAATAGGGGATTACACGCCTACTAGACGTGTAAAATTCCGCCCCACAATAGATATCAAACTAATACAACTACTAGTCCAATTTCAGCCATATTGAGTACCACAATACCAATTCTTATCCAATTTCCATTTCAATCCAAATTGTTAGCATAACATGATATCAAGTCGCAATCGATTATAACTACTATAATCTCCATGTAATTAACATGCGACGATTCTAATAAACGACCAATTTGTAATCCAACTTCACATGGCTTACATTACATTTCGGATTCTAAGGCTACAAGCAATCCATAACACTTATAAACTTCAACACATACTTCTTGCTAGCAACAAGTAAAGCTAACAACCATATAAATAATCTTGTAACACTTTTAAGGGACAAGATTATACCTCAACGAATCTTAATCCAATTCCAAATCCGAAGTCGCTCCTTAGCAACTTAGAGCCTCTTCAAGACGCTTCAATCCGCTAGTTGAGACCCTTAGAACAACACCAACAACTTTCCTTCAAATCTCCAAACAAAACCTAGAAAGACAACTAGGTTTTCGCTTTGCGACTAACCCGAAAACTATCTTTTTCCGAGATTTTTCTATTGAGATATGCTTACAATACACTCAAGAACCTTGGTTTAAAGTTAGGATCTTAATGGAAAAGAAACAAAAAAAATTCTTTTTCTTGTGCCTTGAACCCGAGAGCAAATGCTTGGAGTTCTTCAAATTTGTGTGAAATTTTGGCTAAGTGTTAAGCTTGTCTTGCACTACTAGTATTATATAGTGTAATGGAGGGTCAAGATATAAACAAATGGGTGGTTTAGATGAGGTCTTAACAAATATCAAGACCATTGTGGACCCATTGACTATGTCAATAATGTCAAGCTCACTACTTGCAAGACTTGCCATCCTAAGACTTTGGTCAATGACCATCTTGGCCATGCCTTTTTCGTCCAAGGCATCTCTAAGGGGGGGTGACACATGTCGCCCTCCCATTCGTCATAATAAAACGTTTTCCGACAATTTCATAATTCCGATAAATTTTTACAAGTCTCAAATCTTAACACTTGTGAGTTCTTACGTACGTTCTCAAAACATGTCCTGAAAATACGGGGTGTAACATTCTTCCCCCCTTAGAAACATTCGTCCCCGAATGTTCTTTCGGAGTCAAACTTATAATTAGCGACATAGTTTTCCTTTCACAACCCCGACATACCAACAATGCCACACATGGCCCTAATACCTCACACACGCATATCTGTCCATCATAAGCCCAAAAGAGATTATCTTTTCGTACTTCCAACTCCTTCTAACATATACATAGTCTCAATATAATCAGTTCATGAAACTTAAACATACCATAACTTTATCATGCATACAAGTTTCTAAAGGGACAAAGACATACACGAAATCATACTGAGGTTCAAAGGACCGCTAAGCGGAACTACCACCACGACTCTGTCGCGGCTGCGGTGTATAAATATCCCGCTTAGCTATGGGCGAAGAACATGCCCGATCAAGATGATCGCGCTTATCCCACCGCTATCCTCGCACGGTCGGGCCGCGCGAAATGGCCTCGCGCTAAGCGTAACAAGTTGTCGACACTCCCAAATGGAATCTACTACAGGACCAGGGCAAAAGGTGGCTTACGCTCTCGCTACTATTCTCGGGCATTCGCGAACTCAGAGCCGGAGCCCGACCGCTCCGAATATCCCCGCGACAAAACCTCCCACGGGAAGAGCACTCTGTGCCGGTGAGATGTAGACCTAGTCGCTTGTTGAGGCCGCCCTCGAAAGTTACCCGAATCTCGCCCCGCCTCTCTTTGGCCGCTCGAGTCTAGCCCTCTCTCTCTCGCCCTATCCCTACGCATAAGCTCGCATCGGCAATATCCATACCGGTGAAGGCCACTCCAGCATGCGAATCATATAATGGTCTAGCCTCATCACATAACGGTGAACTCGTGTCGCCATATCGGCCACAATAAGAAGATATGTCACGACCCGACCTGCTCGCGACTGGTGCCCTACACGGGCACCCTGCTCGTATACATCGAGAATAGCGGAACATACATGAAACTTATAAAATAAAAATAACGACAGATTAAACCACAGGTTAGCCGCTAAGGCTACCTTCCTGGACACATATACGTATACATAACAACAACAGTTACATCCCTTTCTTTTTTTACAAACCGACCCACAACATGTGACTACAGACCTCTAAGAATTACAACTGCGGCGGGACAGGGCCCCGCCATACCCCTGAATGTACATAAGTTCGCCACATCAGTGAAACTGTACAAAAGACAAGCCTCGGGAGTGAAGGGCTTCTTTCCAAAATCAACAGAGATCCTAAGAGCAAGGATCACCAATTGTACCTATCACTGCGGGCATTTAACGCAGCCTCGGAAGAAGTCGATAACAGGTACCGAATATGGAACAGAAATAAAATGCAATAACCAAAATCATATCTGTATAAAAGAATGTCCTTTTAACTCCTGAAACCAATCATATATTAACCGTTCCTTTCCTTCTTTCGATAAGATTTACAACATATTCTTACATACTTACTTAAGAGTTTAATCCCGCCTTTTTCACATAACTTACATATCTTACATAACATAATCCGCCCGCAGGGCTCTGTACCGTGGATTCATATAACATAATCCGCCCGCCGGGCTCTGTCTTGTGGAATCATATAACATAATCCGCCCACCAGGCCTTGGTATCTTGTGGAATCATATAACATAATCCGCCCGCCGGGCTCGGTGTAAGATGACGAATCCACCATGTGAAGGCTCGGGTAATATGGTGTAATCCGCCTATGTGTAGGCTCTGTATCTCATAACGCATCCGGCCTATTTGTAGGCTCGGTGTATTTCATAACGAATCCGCCTATTTGTAGGCTCAATTGTATTTCATAACGTAATCCGCCTATTTGTAGGCTCGGTGTATTTCATAACGTAATCCGCCTATTTGTAGGCTCTTGTGATTTTCCTTACATAACATTTTCAAACCATCTTTTCACTTCTTCTTAAGTCGCCATAACAACTTCCCATAAAGCTATTATAACAACCTTTCATTTTAGAGAACTTAAGACACTTTTATTCTTACAACATTAGGAAAACTAGATCCAAAATACTACGACATACATACTTAAAAAGAATCATAGAACTCCTTTCTTTTAAAGCTCAAGTCACATACTCTTTTGGAAGCCATCTTCTTATCTTTTGAAATAAATCAAGCCATACTTTGTAAAATTAAGTCATTTCCACTTATAAAATCAAGGCTTATAGCCTTAACACTTCGTAGCATACACTCTTTCAAATCATGTCGCTTATACTTTAGAAATCAAGTCCCATAACTTGAAAAATAAAGTTTCATAATCCTTTAAAGAAAATCAAAGTTCATAGTCTTAAAACTTCATAACATACATTCTTTAAAGTCCACTTACTTATACTTGTAAAATCATGTCATCTACACTTTTAAAACCAATCTCTTTTCACATATAAATTCAAGTCATTTTCAAACATAAAAAAATCAACTTACATACTTACTTTAAATAAATCAAGATACATATCCCTTAAATCAAATCTCATAATTTCCTAACCATCCTTACCAACGTCTCCCATAAGACCTAGTAAGGACTTAGGACAATTTAAACATACTCTTAACTTAGATTCAACAATGTAAATACTTCTTAACTTCTAAGAGTAGAAGAAATCTTAAAATGTTGTCACATGGATATTTCATACGTAGGATCATGCCAAAGAAAGAAGAGGTTCACATACCGCGACGATTGTCGACAAGTAGCAAAATGCTCCAAAGTAATTCAACCTTGAGCTATTCCATTCTTCAAGTAGGATACGCTATACTTAGTACTTCAACCTATAATGGTCACCATACATCCATTAACTTCTTATTTCAAACGTAGAATATCCTAGGTGCTAAGTCACTAAATTCTCCGGAAAATCTGGACAAAGACCTCCTTTGTTTCTACTCACTTTGCCACCTTTTTCAAGGTCGAATACAATAACCAAACAGCCCCAATTGGCTCACAACAATATAAAAGGTAGTCCAATACAAATGAATAACCAAACTAATACAAACTACAAGTCCAAATTCGGCCACCTTGAGTTCAACAATACTAATTCTTATCCAATTTCCATTTCAATCCAACTTGGTAGCATAACATGATATCAAGTCGCATTTGATTAATATAACCATAATCTTCAAGTAAGTGACATGCGACGATTTCTAATAAACGACCAATTTGTAATACAACTTAACATGGCTTACATTACATTTCGGATTTCCAAGGCTACAATCAATCCATAATCTTTATAAACTTCAACACATATACTTCATGCTAGCAACATGCAAAGATAACAACAATAATACAAATAATCTTGTAACACTTTAAAAGACAAGATTATACCTTAACGATTCTTAATCCAATTCCAAATCTGAAGTCGCTCCTTAGTAGTTTAGAGCCTCCAAGACACTTCAATCCGCCTTGAGACCATTAGAACCATACCAACAACTTTCCTTCAAACTTCCAATTCAAAACCTAGAAAGCCACTAGGTTTTCACTTTGCGCCTAATCTGAAAAACTCTCTTTTTCCGGATTTTCCTATTGAGATACACTTACTATACCCTTAGGTACCTTGGTTTAAAGTGGGAGGTTATTGGTCAACAATAGAAAATTTTCTCCTCAAACCCTTAGCAAAACCAGTAGCCTCACTTAGCACAAGAACAAGATTTCAAAATATTTTCTAAGTGTTATGACAAGTCTTGCTACTAGTACTACTATATAGTTCATGGAGGGTCAATATTTGCACATATGTGTGGTTAGGATGAAACTCTTTTAAATATCAAGACTTTGGTCCCATTGACTAAGTCAACATTGTCAAGCTCTCTACTTGCAAGACTTGGTCATCTAAACAATGGTCATGACCCTTTGCCAATGTAATCTTCGTCCAAGACATTATAAGGGGGTGACACATGTCGCCTCCCATTCGTCCATATAATTCAGAACCTTCGTGGGCCCCACAAACGTAAAATTTCTCAAAGGGCCCCACAATAAATCAAAACGCATAACCTAATTTCCATAATGATAAAACATTCCATAATCCTCAATTAATGCATTTTGAGAACCTAATTCTCACCAACGAACATTTTTCCTTTCCGATGTTCTAAGATTTTCCGTCGGAAAAACAATTCTTCCTTCGCACTTTTCAAGTCTTCAGGTTCCTTACTTACATTCTCTTAAACATGTCACGGAGTTACGGTGTAATAAAGATACAGTCAACGAGTCAAACTCCGTGTTGTATTCTCGATGGTCCTCCCATTCTGCCTCAATGACAAGAACCTATCAACACTGGCTCTCCTTATTTCAGGAGACAAAAAGTGATCAAGAAAGGCCTCCGTGAACTCATCCAAAACTGCTGGAAGAGCATCCTCACCTCTCGATAGAAACCACGACTCAAACCAGTTCAACGCAATATCGCGTAACGGTGAAAGCTAACACAACTGACTCTGTCTCCGAGGCCCTAAGTACCTGCATAGTCCGCTATAGCTGCCGAACGAACTCTTGAGGATCATCCTCAGATCTCGAACCATAAAACTCGGGTGGACTACAACCTAAAATCCCGAATCCTCAAACCGGCTTACTAGGGTTAGCTACTCGCTCTGCCGTTTGCCGCTTACCACTATGCTAGTCAATAGCCTGATTTGCTCTCCATAATCTCTAAATCGCCGGTCTGCGAACCAGAGGCTCGCACGGAACCTCCGAGCTACTGCCGCTCTCGGCTCCTCTAATACCGCCGGCGTGGCTGAGTTCGCCGATCCGCCTACTACCTCAGGCATAGTCTGTGCCTGAGTCCTGGTAACCCTCTGCGTACCACTAGCAGCTCCTGCTGCTGCCTTGCCCTTCTGGGCCCTGGTCGCCTTCCGTGGAGGCATAATCACATAAGAAGGGGTCGAGAGGATTCAACCTACCAGACACTTCATCGCCTGATCTCAAAGAGAGAAGAATGGAAACCAATCCTAAATGTCTCGCAGCTCCCGATTATAGATGTGGTGCACAACACACCGATAATCTAGACTCTACTAGACACTGGCTCAGAGACACTTTCCGAGGACTAATCGCTCGATACCACTTTTGTCACGACCCGACCTAAGCTCGCGATCGTGCCCTACCCGGCACCCTTACAGTATACATCGAGAGATAATCAGCGAACATACATGAAACTTATAAATAAATCAACAAAAGTAAAATAACAGGTTAGCCGATAGGGCTACCTTCCTGGACATATATATATACAACCGAATCAGTTGCCTCATTTCCTTTACAAACTGACCACCATATGTGACTACAGCACTCTAAGAGTTTTAGCACAACAAGCGTGGGGACAGGCCCCGCCATACCTCGAATATACATGAATCTATAACCTCGTGGAAAACTGCACAAGAGATAAGCCTCCGAGCAAATGGAGCTTTTTCCAAAATCAACCGAGATCCTAAGAGCAAGGATCACCAACCTGGGTACCTAAAACTCATGCGCATTTAACGCAGACTTCGGCGGGGTCGATAACAAAACCGAATATGGAATGTAAATAACGTCTGAAATGATCATAATCGTACAAAGAATGACAGGGACAAGTATAAAAGTACATACGGATCTCGCCGTGTCATTACCACTTATGAACTTAATCGCACTTTATTATCTTTTCCCATTTTCAATAAAAGTTATAGTCACATTCTTACGTGCATGATTAGGAAAAATCATTAAGTTCATTACCATATAACTTACTTATCTTTCATAACATAATCCGGCCCTTTAAAGAGGGGCGCATATACTACCCGGCCCAATCTGGGACGCGATCAAGTCACACAAATATCAAAGTGTGCCCGTGGAATCCCCCATCACTGCCGACAACTATAAGTGTAAATTATAACCATGTGACGCGCCCGTGGCATCCCACCTCACTGTCGGCGTACACATACACAACACATATATATATCTCCTGCCCGTGGAATCCCACATCATCGCTGATACTATAAGTGTAAAATATAACCATGTGACGCGCCTGCATCCCACTCACTGCTGCATACATATACAACACACATATATATATATATATATATATATATATATATATATATATATATATAACGCGGCCGCATGCCCCTAATCCCACATCGTATAAGTACGGCCATAACGTGCCCTGCGATCCTCATCGTAGGTGCAGGTCTTCATGGGGAGCTAGCCCATGGAGTAATATATAACATGGTCGCATGCCCCGGCCCTCCCACTGAGAGTCACGACAACGTAACATATAATACTTGCACTTAAAGCTATCACAAGCAAATATATGCAAGTTCATTAAACCTTTAGACTTCCATTTTTATAAACTCATGGCACTTCCGTTTCACACATAAAAATCCGAATTTAACCCCAAGTACTACATGATTACATTCTTTTCAAAAGATTCCTTTTCATATAAAACCCCAAGATACTAACACGTAGTATCAAGACTTGTGTACATTTCACATAAGTCACTATACTTTAGAAATACATTTCTGGCTTTCTAAATCAAGTGACCCTTACCTTAAAGCTTTAAGCAAGTGATACCCTTAAGTCAAATTGCCCTTCCTTAATTCAAGTTATTTCTTTGATTACTTTATTAGAGAAAACCATTCTCTTCACCTTCCATAAAGCCGTTATAACCAACTTCCCATAAAGCCGTTATAACCCTTTATGGTTTTAGACAAACTCATTCCTTTTATAACCAAGAGACTTATACTTTTTTAAAACCAAGTATTATATATTTTCAAATCAATTCTCTTAACTTTCAAAGTACAATTAGTCTCTTAACCTTTAGAAATCAAGTGACTCCTTTTATTATAAAACCTTAGGCATTTGATGCCTTAAAAATCAAATTGCCTTTTCACTAAAATCGAGTCATTTATCTTTCCATAAAGCAAATATAACCAACTTCCCATAAAGTCGTTATATTCACTTTATACCTTAGCCAAAATGTAATTTCCTATCCAAGGGACTTATACGTTTAAAACGGAACAAGTATCACATACTTTAAAACTCTTCAAGTCCCTTAACTTAATAAAAGTTAAGACATCCTTTATTCTTTCAAAGAAGTGAGTTAATCTCCTAACTCACCCGACTAGGCTATTCATAAAACTAGTAAAGGATATCAAGGTGTCAGACGTCACCGTACTACATACGTGCAACTAGTCATGCTCAAAAGATAGGAAAAGTTCTACATAGAGTAAATCACACAACTACCTCTTAACTTCTAAGAGTAGAAGGAAACATGAAATGATACCACAGGTATATTCCATACATAAAATCATGCCAAAGGAAGGAAGAGGTTCACATACCTCGCGACGATTATCGACAAGTAGCAAATGCTCCAAAGTACTTCAACCTTGATAGCTATTCCATCCTTCAAGTAGGATACGCTATACTTAGTACTTCAACCTATAATGGTCACAATACGTCCATTAACCTCTTACTTCAAACGTAGAATATTCTAAGTGCTAAGTCGCTAAATTCTACGGAAAATCGGACAAAGACCTCCTTTGTTTCTACTACTATGTCACCTTTTTCAAGGCCGAATACAATAACCAAACACGCCACATTTAAGGCCCAAACAATGAAATCAACAATAGGGGATTACACGCCTACTAGACGTGTAAAATTCCGCCCCACAATAGATATCAAACTAATACAACTACTAGTCCAATTTCGGCCATATTGAGTACCACAATACCAATTCTTATCCAATTTCCATTTCAATCCAAATTGTTAGCATAACATGATATCAAGTCGCAATCGATTATAACTACTATAATCTCCAAGTAATTAACATGTGACGATTCTAATAAACGACCAATTTGTAATCCAACTTCACATGGCTTACATTACATTTCGGATTCTAAGGCTAAAAGCAATCCATAACACTTATAAACTTCAACACATACTTCTTGCTAGCAACAAGTAAAGCTAACAACCATATAAATAATCTTGTAAAACTTTTAAGGGACAAGATTATACCTCAACGAATCTTAATCCAATTCCAAATCCGAAGTCGCTCCTTAGCAACTTAGAGCCTCTTCAAGACGCTTCAATCTGCTAGTTGAGACCCTTAGAACAACACCAACAACTTTCCTTCAAATCTCCAAACAAAACCTAGAAAGACAACTAGGTTTTCGCTTTGCGACTAACCCGAAAACTATCTTTTTCCGAGATTTTTCTATTGAGATATGCTTACAATACACTCAAGAACCTTGGTTTAAAGTTAGGAGCTTAATGGAAAAGAAACAAAAAAAATTCTTTTTCTTGTGCCTTGAACCCGAGTGCAAATGCTTGGAGTTCTTCAAATTTGTGTGAAATTTTGGCTAAGTGTTAAGCTTGTCTTGCACTACTAGTATTATATAGTGTAATGGAGGGTAAAGATATAAACAAATGGGTGGTTTGGATGAGGTCTTAACAAATATCAAGACCATTGTGGACCCATTGACTAAGTCAATAATGTCAAGCTCACTACTTGCAAGACTTGCCATCCTAAGTGTGACGCCCCGAAACCCGGGCCCGTCACTGGTGCCTTACCCCGGGCACCCTAGTGATACAACATCAGAGAAAACCAGCGGAAATAAAAACTTTACACATGAAATGAGAGATATAAATACTTAGACAAAGCCAACCAACCGTTGCCTTCGATATATACATAAAACAACAGCTTATCCTTTTTACAAACCCCGCCACAACAAAGCATGCACTTAAGATATACAACAACTATGACGGACAGTGGCCCGCCATACCCCGAATGTACAAGTACTACAATGACAGTGGACTATACCAAAAGATAAGCCTCGGAGGAACGGAGCTTCCTAACGCCGAATCGCGATCCTATGAGCGAGGATCAACCAATCGTGTACCTCTACCGCGGCGATGAACGCAGCCTCGGCGAGGTCAAGATAACAGTACTAAGTATGTGAAATCAAAATATCAGAATGAAATCACATTTCATCATTTTATAAAACCATTTCGCAATAAGTAAACAAGCAGGCCGGCGGGACGATATCCCGAATAATCACTCACACATAATTATGGGTCTCACGCCATAATACCACTCATGCCCGTGGAACTCATTCTCACCGGCAGCATACGATGTAAAACAACACCCATATGTGAACACGAACACTAGATCTGCTCGCGCTATCAAAACCGATCGCCAAGTAGAATAGCCAACTACTACCCAAAAGCTAGTCATATCCCATCACGGCAAGGTACTAAGCCAACTACTACCCAAAAGCTAGCCACGAATCGCCGAGGCAAGTATCTTAAGTTAACGATAATAGCTCACCGCCTCACAAGATATGACCGAGGCAAGTATCTTAAGCTATCTACCGAGGCTACCAGACACGAAAATGACCGTAACAAGTATCTAAAGTGTGCTCGAACCACACGCACAAACCAAGCCCGTGATCGCCGTCACCGCGGCAAGCTTCATGGATTAGCGTCCATGGACTAACAATCAACCTCACAATGACCGCGTGCCCAAGATCTTACCTCGGAAGTCATGGCCATGAAACCATCCCATCGACGCGTGCCCGTGGAACATCCATCACGCCAAGATGTCCAAAGGAAATAAATCGATAGCCGGCCTCCTGCAGAGTCACGGCGGCATGAAACAACCACCAATACTCAAAGTGGACGCATACTCGCGACCACCCAACGCCGTGATGTCCACCAATCAATCGATAGCCGCCTCCTGCAGAGTCACGAAGACATCAACAAAACACTTGCACATCAAAGACTATCACAACAAGCATAGGCAAGTTTAACATACATTCATTTTAATCAACAATCGGGTTTCAAACCCAAAATACTACATACTTTCCTTCTTTCAAAAGACCTCTTTCTACGTAAAAGCCACATGATACTAATACTCGTAGTATATAAAGAAAACACGCTTTACTTTTAAAACCAAATTACTTCACCTTCAGAAAAATCTTTACAAGGCTTTTAAAATCAAGTACTCTATACTTTATAAACCAAGTGCTTTTCTTTTAGAACAACATCAAGTATACTCTTTTAAAACCCAATTAACTTACTTTTTCAAAACAAGTAACCTATACTTAAATCAAGTTACTTCTCCTTTTCCGAAAACAAGTTGTTATAAGTCAAGTCTCTTATCTTTCAAGATCAAGTCGTTTTTATCACAAAACCAAATCTTTCTTTATCTTCATAAAGTCGTTATAACTAACTTCCCATAAAGCCATTATAACACTTTATGTTTTAAAACAAACAAAAATCGTTTCACACACGCACGCTCACCGTACTATATAGTTCACAACAATCATGCTCAAGAGTATAGGAAGAATCACATACCTTTAGCTTAAACCACAAGCCAAGTCAAGTATGCCGCGTAGAAAGATCCACCTATAACAACCACAATATATAAATCAACTTCTAGCACTCTCGTAGAATATTCTAAACACAAGATTCCTTATTCTACGTAAATTTCGCAAAGACCTCCCCGCTTATCACATAAATCTCCTCCTAACTGTGCCCGCTACTGTGCCAACAACTCCTGGATTACACGCCTAACCTGACGTGTTCAAATATGCTTCACAATAATACTTACACAAGTCTACTGTAAGTACCCAATGTAAATACAATCAACTTTATAATCATCCTTCCAATATAATATACTCAAGTATAACTACTACAACATGTAATATCCAATTACAATAGGACATAGATCATTACCTCGATAAGCCCAAAAATTATCCAAGTTATAAGTCGATCACGAGCAACGCTTAGCTCCAATCCTTACGCCCAACCCGCTCCAAGCGACCCTTAGAAGTTTCTAAACAACTTCTAAATACTTCCACCAAGCTAGGAAGATTTTTCTGGTTTCGCTTTACGCTATTGGAATAAAGTAGTATTTCTGCTCCTAGTATTGAAATAACTTTGGAACACTACTAGTGATACTAGGCCAAGGTATTAGGGATTATACAACAATACACCAAGTATTTTCTACACAAGAGGGGAGGGGACGAAATCTACACAAAGGGAGGGAAAACATTTGCTTGGAAAGCTTTCTGCCGGAGGATGATTTTACTCTTCTGCCAAGCGGGTATTTATAGAAACCAAGGCCAAGATCAATATAAGTGTAGGGTCAAGATTGGGCCATGCGTGTGTGGGTCCCACCACACCACATGGCCAAACGAAAATGGTGCAAGTGTGAGGCCAATCGCCATGGACAAGCCGCCTAGCCACTCATTCCACCCATTTCCAAGTGCCACATGGGGTGACACGTGTCGCCTCAATTGGCCCAAAATATTTCGTCTTCCGAAAATATCCAAAATACCGAAATCTCAAAAACAAAGCGCCCTACAAAACCGTAAATTTCTCCCGTGGGTCCCACGTGACCATTTCTCAAAATAAAACCTCAAAATTCTAATATAATCCAAGAAGTCCAAATACCAAACTGGGAATCCAATTCCCATTAACGAACCTTTTCTTCACAAAACCTAACTTTTCCGAAAAAATCACATCTTCCTTTCTTTCCAAAATTTCACCGTATTCTCGCACGCACGCCCTCACATACATACCTCGAACTACGGGTATAACATTCTTCCTTAGAAACATTCATTCCGAATGTTCCTTCTAAGTCTCCAAACGAACGCAGCCAGATAGTCTTCACTACTATACTTACGAAACCAATCACGCCATCAATGGCCATAGTATAACATACAAATCCAAGCTAACGAGGAAATCATTTCTAATCTCACAACACTCCTACTAGCTTCAATTTACTCTAAGGCCTATCTCCGCCTTCACGATCCGATTCTCGATCGAACACATCCCCGAACTCATACGATGGTTACCTAAACTGGGCCTAGCACCCTCGTGATTCTACCACCCTACGGACCACCTCGAATCGACCCCACCTCAATCCGGCCGCGGTTGACCCGCGACTGCCTCAACCCACTCCGCCATCGCGCCTAATCTCTCTCGTTCCCGATCCCAACAATCTTACTAATTCACGCCATGAAAGCTACCACTTCCATCTTACACTACCCATGGAATTATCACACCAACATAATGCTATCGAACATAATAATTAAAAATATACTTATCTTAATACAAATGCATACTAGTCTCTTAGAGGTCAAGGATATACCGATATCACAAAAACAAATAGGCGATTTCAAGGACCGCTATAATCGGGAACTTCCACCACGACTCTCGCCCGCTCGCCGCAGATATGAACACCTCGCTTAGCTATCGGGCGAAGAACCCGCAATGATCCCGGCGCCGAGTCTCAACATCCGCGCTACCTCGTAGGACAATTTCTGCAAAATGGCCTCACCGCCACATGTAAAACAAGTCCTTCGACACTTCGAATGGGTTTACCACACCGTTACACTTAGGTCGGGTGGCTTCTCCGCCAGCACTCCAACTCCTCGAAAACTCAACCTCGAGCCCCGACCGCCTCCCGAATACTCGGAGGCCTCAAGACCGTCAGAGGACCACTCAGATCGGGCGGCGGCGTAACTAGTTCACGAGGCGGTCCGCCTTGAAAGTTACCAAAGGACCTCGCTGTCCCGCCCTCTCGCCGAGCATATCGTCAATCCGCTTGCCTCTCCGTGCCTCACACCCAGCGCATGAGCTCGCACGCTGGCGATGTCCATGCCCGCCAAGCGATACACCAACAAGACTCGCCAAGTAGTCATCAAGCTCGTGGACGTAGCGTGCACTCGTCCTCCATATTAGCTACTAACGCAGGACATATCGAGCCAACGAGTCGAACTCTACGTTGTACTCCCGAATCGGCGCCCTCCCCGCCTCAAAGATCGTAAACTCGCCCGTGCCCTCCTCATCTGCGCGCAAGAAATGGCCGAGAAATGCCTCCGAGAACTCGCCCCAAACACCGGGGCGATGCTCCCGACAGCTCCTATGAATCAAACCACGATCAGCGGTATCACGCAGCCGATGCGAACCGAAAATCACGACTCGGTCTCGAAGCCTCGATCACTCGTGATGATCCTCTCAGAATCGACGGATGAACTCCTCGCGATCATCCTCGTGCCTCGACCAGAACTCGCGGATACAACTCGTAAAAATCCCGTAGCCTCAAACTATCCGACCGGGATGAACTACGGCTACCGAATCGAACCGCCAGATCCACCTCCTCGTGTTCGCCACGATCCCGCCAAGAATCGGGCCATCTCCTTGTAACCCATCTCCTCCGCTTCCAGCCGTGGACCGAGGCTCGTGTACCGTGGTCTCGCAGCCACCGCCGCGCTCTAACCTCGCTGGGGGCGCGCCGCAAAACTCGCCGTCAAGAACTATCTCGTAATGACCGGCTCGCGCTCGCACTCTCGTGTCCCACTAGCAGCCTCCCACGGCCGCTTTGCCCTTCGGGCCCGGTTGTTGGCGCGAGGCATAATCGCGTAAAAGAACACGCCGTAAGGAGTCCAACTTACAACATCGCTCTAAGGCACGATCTCGAGTGAGAAGAATAGAAACTAATCCTAAATGTCTCGCAGCCTCACGATTATAGATGGTGCACAACACACCGATAATCAAGACTCTACTAGACACGGTTCAGACACTTTCCGAGGATTAATCGCTTCGATACCACTTGTGACGCCCAAACGGCCCACATCGGTGCCTTACCTCGCACCCTAGTGATACAACATCGAGAAAACCAAATGAAATAAAAACTTTACACATGAAATGAGATATAAATAAATAGACAGGCCAACCCAACCGCTGCCTTCGGTATATATACATAAAACCCAACAGCTTATCCTTTTACAAACCCCGCCACAACAAAGCATGCACTCTAAGATATACAACAACTATGACGGACAGGCCCGCCATACCCTCGAATGTACAAGTACCTACAATGACAGTGACTATACTAAAAGATAAGCCTCCGAGGAACGGAGCTTCCTAACGCCGAATGCGATCCTATGAGCGAGGATCAACCAACTGTGTACTCTCTACCATGCAGATGAACGCAAATTTCAAGCGAGGTCAAGATAACAGTACCAAGTATGTGAAACTGAAAATATCGTAATGAAATCACATTTCATCATTTTATAAAACCATTTCGCAATAAGTAAACAATTATGTCAAGTGGACGATATCCCCGAATAATCACTCACACATAATTATGGGTCTCACGCCCATAATACCACTCTACGCCGTGGAACTCATTCTCATCGCCGGCAGCATGATGTAAAACAACACCTATATGTGAACTCGAACACTAGATCCTCGCTCGCTATCAAAACCGACGCTAAGTAGAATAGCCAACTACCACCCAAAAGCTAGTCATATCCCATCACGGCAAGGTACTAAGCCAACTACTACCCAAAAGCTAGCCACGCAATCGCCGAGGCAAGTATCTTAAGCTAACGATAATAGCCTACCGCCTCACAAGATATGACCGAGGCAAGTATCTTAAGCTATCTACCGGAGGCTACCGCATACACGAAAATGACCGTAACAAGTATCTAAAGTGTGCTCAACCACACGCATAAACCAAGCCCGTGATCGCCGTCACCGCAAGCTTCATGGATTAGCGGTCCATGGACTAACGATCAACCTCACAATGACCGCATGCCCAAGATCTTACTCCTAAGTCATGGCCATGAAACCATCCTATCGACGCGTGCCCGTGGAACATCCATCACGCCAAGATGTCCAAAGGAAATAAATCGATAGCCGCCTCCCTGCAGAGTCACGACATGACGAAACAACCACTAATACTCAAAGTGGACGATACTCGTGGACCACCCAACGCCGTGATGTCCAATAATCAATCGATAGCCGCCTCCCAGAGTCACTAAGAAGACATCAACAAAACACTTGCACATCAAAGACTATCACAACAAGCATAGGCAAGTTTAACATACATTCATTTTAATCAACAATCAGGTTTCAAACCCAAAATACTACATACTTTCCTTCTTTCAAAAAGACCTCTTTCTACGTAAAAGCCACATGATACTAATACTGTAGTATATAAAGAAAACACGCTTTACTTTTAAAACCAAATTACTTCACCTTCAGAAAATCTTTACAAGGCTTTTAAAATCAAGTACTTATACTTTATAAACCAAGTGCTTTTCTTTTAGAACAACATCAAGTATACTCTTTTAAAACCCAATTAACTTACTCTTTTCAAAACAAGTAACCTATACTTAAATCAAGTTACTTCTCCTTTCCAAAACAAGTCGTTATAAGTCAAGTCTCTTATCTTTCAAGATCAAGTCGTTTTACTGTCAAAACCAAATCTTTCTTTTATCTTCATAAAGTCGTTATAACTAACTTCCCATAAAGCCATTATAACACTTTATGTTTTAAAACAAACAAAAATCGTTTCACACACGTACGTCTACCGTACTATATAGTTCACAACAATCATGCTCAAGAGTATAGGAAGAATCACATACCTTTAGCTTAAACCACAAGCCAAGTCAAGTATGCCGCAGAGAAAGATCCACCTATAACAACCACAATATATAAATCAACTTCTAGCACTCTCCGTAGAATATTCTAAACACAAGATTCCTTATTCTACGTAAATTTCGGCAAAGACCTCCCCGCTATCACATAAATCTCCTCCTAACTGTGCCCGCTACTGTGCCAACAACTCCAGGGATTACACGTCTAACCGGACGGGTTCAACTATGCTTCACAATAATACTTACACAAGTCTCATCTGTAAGTACCCAATGTAAATACAGCTCAACTTTATAATCATCCTTCCAATATAATATACTCAAGTATAACTACTACAACATGTAATATCCAATTACAATAGGGGACATAGATCATTACCTCGATAAGCCCAAAATTATCCAAGTTATAAGTCGATCACGAGCAACGCTTAGCTCCAATCCTTACGCTCCAACCCGCTCCAAGCGACCTTAGAAGTTTCTAAACAACTTCTCTAAATACTTCCACCAAGCTAGGAAGATTTTTCTAGTGGTTTCGCTTTACTACTATCGAATAAAGTAGTATTTCCTGCCCTAGTATTGAAATAACTTTGGAACACTACTAGGGATACTAGGCCAAGGTATTAGGGATTATACAACAATACACCAAGTATTTTCTACACAAGAGGAGGGGGACGAAATCTACACAAAGGGAGGGAAAACATTTGCTTGGAAAGCTTTCGTGAGGATGATTTTACTCTTCGCCAAGCGGGTATTTATGTAAGAACCGGCCAAGATCAATATAAGTGTAGGTCAAGATTGGGCCATGTGTGTGGGTCCCACCACACCACATGGCCAAACGAAAATGGTGCAGTGTGAGGCCAAATCGCCATGGACAAGTGGCTAGCCATCATTCACCCATTTCGCCAAGTGCCACATGGGGTGACACGTGTCGCCCCAATTCGCCCAAAATATTTCGTCTTCCAAAATATCCAAAATACCGAAATCTCAAAACAAAGCGCCCCACAAAACCAGAATTTCTCCGTGGGTCCCACGTGACCATTTCTCAAAATAAAACCTCAAAATTCTAATATAATCCAAGAAGTCCAAATACCAAACTGGGAATCCAATTCCCATTAACGAACCTTTTTCTTCACAAAACCTAACTTTTCCGTCAAAAATCACATCTTCCTTTCTTTCCAAAATTTACGTCAGATTCTCGCACGCACGCCCTCACATACATACCCCGAACTACGGGTATAACACTAAGACTTTGGTCAATGACCATCTCGCCATGCCTATTTCGGCCCAAGGCATCTCTAAGGGGTGACACGTGTCGCCCTCCCATTCGTCATAATAAAACGTTTTCCGACAATTTCATAATTCCGATAAATTTTTACAAGTCTCAAATATTAACACTTGTGAGTGCTTACGTACGTTCTCAAAACATGTCCTGAAAATACGGGGTGTAACAAGATGTATAATCCTGAGTTGTTGGCTCGAGCGCCTCGATATGAGGAGATTTATGTGGTTACGGGGGCGGAGGTGCTGTCGAATTTTCCGTAGAATAAGGAACATTGTACTTAGAATTGTTCTACGAAGAGATCTAGAGGTTGATAGACGTTTTGTGGCCTTTATAGGTTGAAGTACTACGAGTAGCGTATTCTACTTGAAGGGTGGAAAAGGCTAGCAGGGTTATAGTACTTTGGAGCGTTTTGCTAATTGTCGATAATCGTCGCGAGGTATGTGAACCTCTTCCTATCTTTTCTAGCATGATTGTTGTGAACTATGTAGTACGGTAGACGTACGTGTGCTAAACAAATTTGGTTGGTTTAAAACATAAAGTGTTATAACGGCTTTATTGGAAGTTTGTTATAACAACTTTATGTAGGTAAAGAAATGGTTTGTGGTTTTTAAAAGATAAGAGACTTAACTTATAAATGACTTGATGTGAAATATTAAGGACTTGGTTTGTGTTAAAAAGTTGTGAAACCGCATTTATGAGAAATGGGTAATTGGGTTTTAAAAGGAATAAGTTATATTGATTTGAAATAAGAATAAGTATCGAACAAACCATCGCAAAGATTAATAAAGGAAAATGTATTGACAAATAATTAATTATATTAAAACCAGTAGAAACCTCCATCTGCATATAAGCTAAGATAAGACAAAATTGTATTACATTTCCTAGATCATGGTTGCTTAAATAAGATCATTAATAATAAGTATTGATTTTTCTTAAATTCCAAAGTAAGGAACTTGTTTTCTAAAAGAAAAGAGACTTGAGGAATTTGAAGTGTTTTGGTTCAAAAGAAAGGTATGCTTTTGTCTTAAGATTGGTTTAAAAAGAAGGTATGGAAATTGTTTTTGGTTTACTTAAAAAAATAGTTACTCTATTTTGATACTACGAGTATCGTGTGACTTTTGTGAAAGAAATGGATCTTTTTAAAGAGTTAAAGTATGTAGTACCTTGGGATTTGTGGTCATAAAATGAATGTCTAAAAATATGTTGAACTTGCCTATGCTTGTGGTGATAGCCTTTGTTGTGCAAGTGTTGTATTTCTGTGCTACCGCGTCTCTCGTTGGAGGGCCGACTATCTGGTTGATTGATGGACATACTGACACGATGGGTGGCCCACGGGTATGCTTCCACTATATCGATCCTTTTGGACATACTGACACGATGGGTGGCCCATGGGTATGCTTCCATTAGGAGTGTTATCTTGTTATTTGCTTTGGACATACTGACACGATGGGTGGCCCACGAGTATGCTTCAATTATGATTGTTATCTTGTTATTTTCTTTTGGACATACTGACACGATGGGTGGCCCACGGGTATGCTTCCATTAAGAGTGTTATCTTGTTATTTTTTTTGGACATACTGACACGATGGGTGGCCCACGAGTATGCTTCCATTATGATTGTTATCTTGTTATTTCCTTTTGGACATACTGACACGATGGGTGGCCCACGGGTATGCTTCCATTAGGAGTGTTATCTTGTTATTAGCTTTGGACATACTGACACGATGGGTGGCCCACGAGTATGCTTCCATTATGATTGTTATTTTGGTACTTCCTTTGGACATACTGATACGATGGGTGGCCCACGGGTATGCTTCTATTAGGATGGTTCCATGGCCATGCTTATACCGAGGTAAGATGCCGGCACGCGTCGCTTGGGTTAAATTCCCGTTATATTTGAGTGATGACTTTACGGCGTGAGTCCTCGACTTGACACGCATCAGATATATATATTGTGAATCGTAGTTCGTTATCATACATGTCTCCTGCTTTATATAGATCGTTATGGTTTCATTTACGATTTTTCAGTTTCACATACTTACTGCAGATCGACCTCCTTCGGGCTGCGCTCACGCCGCAGGTAGGTACACCGTTGTTGATCTCGCTCATAGGATCACGCTTCGCGTTGGAAGCTCTGTTTCTCCGGAGACTTATCTTTTGGTATGTTTCCCTGAGATTGTAGGTTCTTGTACATTCAGGGGTATGGCGAGGCCCTGTCCCGTCATAGTTGTTGTTACATTCTTAGAGGTCTGTAGTACCGTTGGCGTGTGGTTTGTAAAGGATTGTAAATCGCTCGGTTTTATGTATATACATGAAGGTGACTGCTTTGGTTAGCCTATTTTCTTATGTTGTATATTGTTTCTGCTTAATTTTTATTTCCGCTGATTTTCTCTCGATGTTGTATCACCAGGTGCCCGGGTAAGGCACGACCATGCGCCCGAGGTCGGTCGTGACAAAAGTGGTATCGAGCGCTTAATCCTGAAAGTGTCTATGACCGCATCTAGTAGTCTTGATTATCGGCGTGTTGTGCACCACACCTATAATCGTGAGGTGCAGGATATTTAGGATTGGTTTCCATTTTTCTCACTCGAGATCGTGCCTTAGAGTCGTGTTATAAGTTGGACTCCTCCGTCAGATTCGTATGTACTAGATATGCCTCACGCAAGGCAACCAGTCCCATGGGCAAGGCAATGGAGGAGCCATGAGTAGAACACGGAGGTTACGAGGGCACAGCCCGGTCATTACCCGAGATAGTACTTGACGACGAGTTTTATGACGCCGCTAGCCCCATCGAGTTTAGAGCGGCGAAGCTTTCATCGAGACTACGATACTGAAGTCTCACCCACGGCCAGGAGCCGAGGATATGAGTTACAAGGAGATGGCCCAGTTACTAGCTAGTCTGGTGGCTGGGAATGAGGACGGACGGGAGCCCGTGGTTCCGGCAGCATCGAGTTCACCCTAGATCCGATAGTTTTGAGACTTCGGGACTTCTTGAGTTGCAGTCCACCCGAGTCCTATGGATTGAGAACTGAGGAAGATCCTCAGGAGTTTATTCGACAGTTGCAGTGGATCATTAAAGTGATCAAGACCTCATAGGCATTTCTTACACACTTCTTGCCCTCGCAGATGGGGAGAGCTCGGGCAGATAGATTTTTGAGGTTGAGGCAGAACGGGCAGACGGTTCGAGAATGCAGTAGAGAGTTGTACAGGAGTAGCTCTTCAGCCGGGCATGGACGTTGCCCGCGCATGCACTTACGCGTATCGATCGAGGAACGAGATCGACGGATTTACCAAGATCAGCAGAAGAGGGCCAGAACAGCAGGGTCCTTTGGTAACTTTCGAGGCGGACCTTCTCGCCAGCAGATCGTTAGGCGCCCGCCAAGATGCAGTGGTCCTCCAGCCGTGGACGCTCGGGTATTTAGGAGTTGGTCAGAGCTCCAGGGTTTCTGGTTCACAGATTACATAGGTTCTAGCCAGCCAGATTCAGTTTTTCCTCAGTGTTCACTATGTGGTAGGTGTCATTGAGGAGTGTCGTACTACTGATAGCTTAATATGCCATGCACAGGCCATTTTGTGAGAAATTGTCCGACCAGAGGTGGCGCGGATGTTACGACTTAGCCTTCGGGATCAACGGCTGATTCATCACCTTCTATAGCTAGGCGCCCTGCAGGGCAGGATTATGATTAGAACGACAAAGGGAAAGTGAGGCAGTAGTTACAGAGATATCTTCAGCCCTTAAGAGACTTGTTTATGTCGTTATGGTAGATACATGTGGGGCGCTATGTACGGATAGCATTGTGTTAGTTGAGAAAAAAAAAACAGAGGTAGTTAGAAAGGTAAGTATGGGGACATGGTAGGTGTGAGCCTTAGAATATTACACGTGGAGCCCTTAGATGCAAGGTCGTCTTAAGTAAAAGATTGTACGTTTGATCGTTGTCGGCACGCTGGATACGTGGAGTATATTCAGGTGATAAGTTCATGAGTGGTGTGAAAGGGAAGTGGGTAGTTGGGCTTAGAAGACCACTAGGTTCTCATGACTTGAATAATGAGATTGTTCCGGACCAGGAACGAGAGTTTAGTACGAAGAGGGTCGGGTTGAGGCCATATCCCGGGTCAACCCGCAGCCCGGAATGTGGTGGGGTCAGTTTGGGGTGGTCCCGCTAGATGATAGGGTCACGAGGGTGTTAGTCCCAAGTTTAGGTAACCATCGTACGAGCTGTGGATGCGTTCGACCAGTAGTCGGGCCGGTGTTTTGATTTCAGGGGTAGCTGTAAGGATTATTTGACTCTTGTTGAGTGAGTATTATAATAGCTACCATTTCAGTATTCGGATGTCGCCTTATGAAGCCTTGTATGGGCGGAAGTGTAGGTTGCCGGTCGATTGGTTCGAGGTTGGCAAGGTTCAGATAGTTGGTCCATACTTGATTCAGCAGGATGTGGGTAAGGTGAAGCTTATCCAGAAGAGGTTTTTAGCAGCTCAGAGTCAACAGAAGTCGTGCGGATAATCAGCGTCGACACTTGGAGTTCAGGTTGACGGTGGGTCTTCTTGAAGGTACCACCCCGGAAGGGTGTGACGAGATTTGGAAAGCAGGGGAAACTTAGCCCGAGGTACTTTGGGCCTTTTCAGATCGTTTGTAGAATAGGCCAGGTTGCCTATAAGTTAGCACTGCCGTCCGACTTAGGAGGCAGTACGTCCGGTCTTCTATGTTGCTATGTTTCGGAAGAGTATCGGAGATACATCCAGAGTGTTCCCAGTTAGTGATGACCAAGTTGGAGATGATAACCCCGAGATTTTTGAAAACTGAAGCAATGACAGAAATGTGGTACGTATAGTAGGAAGAGTTCGAGTGTACGAGGAGGGTACGACGAGTAAGAAAAAAGGCGTAGATGTGTTAAGAAGATGGAAGTGTCCTTTTTATAAGTAAAGATGTGAAGAAAGTATTCTTTGGACCATGGGTGGAGCTATTAGTATTGTTATACGCTTTAGAGATGATTCTTCGTTGGCTTGGATTTGAGTTTTGCGCGTAAGTTATATTATGGCCATTGGTGGCATGATTGGTTTCGTAAGTATAGTAGTGAAGACTATACCGGCACAGGTGTGCTTGGAGACTTAGAAGGAACATTCGGGACGAATGTTTCTAAGGGGGGAAGAATGTTACACCCGTAGTTCCGCAGTATGTATACGAGGACGACGCATGCAGAACACGACACAAAAATTGGAAAGGAAGAAAGATGTGATTTTTCGACGGAAAAGTTTCCGACTTTTGTGAAGGAAAAAGGTTCGTTAATGGGAATTGGATTCTCAGATTGGGTATTCGGACTTTGTGGAATATTAGAGACTTATGGAATTTTATTTCCGAATTGGTCACGTGGGGCCACGAGAATTTACGCTTTTGTGGCCCACTTTATTTTCGGATTTTTGGCATTACGGATATTTTCGAAGATGAAATATTTTGGATAGTAGGGGCGACCCGTGTCACCCCCATGTGGCGATTGGTAGCGAATTCAAGGGCGATACGTGGGCGGATTGTTAAATGACAAGTGGCAGCCACTTGTCCAAATTTTGTGGTGGACATGTGGTTGGTAGAATCCACACCCACACGTCCCCAATCTACACCACACACTTGCCTAGATCTTGGCCATTGATTTCTCTATAAATACCTCTTGTGTGCAAGACTTATTCTTCATCCACACTTGAGATTTCAAGGAAAATATACTCCCTCCTTTTGTAGTTCTCGCCCAAACACACCCTCCCCTTTGGGTAGAAAATCCTTCAAGTGTTTTTATTATCCCAAATACCTTAGCCTAAATCCCTTGTAGTTCCAAAGTTATCCCAACAAAAGAGTCTTAAATACTACTTTATTCCTTTAGTCGCAAAACGATGGATGAAGTGTTAAGCAGGTTGTTTAGAAACTTCTAAGGATTGCTTGGAGCGGGTTGGAGCGTAAGGAAGTGGAGCTAAACGTTGCTCGTGATCGACTTATAAATCTTGGATAATATTGGGCTTATCGAGGTAATGATCTTTATCCCTATCAGAATTGGAAATTACATGTTGTAGTAGTTAATAATTGAGTAGAAGATATATTGGAAGGATGACTAAAAGAATTGAATCAGATTTACATCGCATCAGATTTGATGAGACTTGTAGTATTATTGTGAGAGAATTGAACACGTCCGGTTAGACGTATAATCCTCGAGTTGTTGGCTCAGAATAGCGCCTTGATATGGGAGGAGATTTATGTGGTTACGGGGGAGTCGCCGAATTTTCCGTAGAATAAGGAACCTTGTACTTCAATTGTTCTACGAAGAGATCTAGAGGTTGATAGACGTTTGTGGCCTTTATAGGTTGAAGTACTACGAGTAGCGTATTCTACTTGGGGTGGAAAAGGCTAGCGGGTTATAGTATTTGGAGTGTTTTGCTAATTGTCGATAATCGCCGCGAGGTATGTGAACCTCTTCCAATCTTTTCTAGCATGATTGTTGTGAACTATGTAGTACGCAGACGTGTGCTAAACAAATTTGGTTGGTTTAAAACATAAAGTGTTATAACGACTTTATGGGAAGTTTGTTATAACAACTTTATGTAGATAAAGAAATGGTTTGTGGTTTTTAAAAGATAAGAGACTTAACTTATAAATGACTTGATGTGAAATATTAAGGACTTGGTTTGTGTTAAAAAGTTGTGAAACCGCATTTATGAGAAATGGGTAACTGGGTTTTAAAAAGGAATAAGTTATATTGATTTCGGAAATAAGAATAAGTATCGAACAAACCACTGCAGCATTAATAAAGGAAAATGTATTGACAAATAATTAATTATATTAAAACCAGTAGAAACCTCCATCTGCATAGAAGCTAAGATAAGACAAAATTGTATTACATTTCCTAGATCATGGTTGCTTAAATAAGATCATTAATAATAAGTATTGATTTTTCTTAAATTCCAAAGTAAGGAACTTGTTTTCTAAAAGAAAAGAGACTTGAGGAATTTGAAGTGTTTTGGTTTAAAAAATAGGTATGCTTTTGTCTTAAGATTGGTTTAAAAAGAAGGTATGGAAATTGTTTTGGGTTTACTTAAAAAGACAGTTACTCTATTTTGATACTACGAGTATCGTGTGACTTTTGTGAAAGAAATGGATCTTTTTAAAGAGTTAAAGTATGTAGTACCTTGGGGTTAAAACCCAGATTTGTGGTCATAAAATGAATGTCTAAAAATATGTTGAACTTGCCTATGCTTGTGGTGATAGCCTTTGTTGTGCAAGTGTTGTATTTCTGTGCTACCGCGTCTCTCGTTGGAGGGCCGACTATCTGGTTGATTGATGGACATACTGACACGATGGGTGGCCCACGTATGCTTCCACTATATCGATCCTTTGGACATACCAAACGATGGGTGGCCCACTGCATGCTTCCTTCCATTAGGAGTGTTATCTTGTTATTTGCTTTGGACATACTGACACGATGGGTGGCCCACGAGTATGCTTCAATTATGATTGTTATCTTGTTATTTTCTTTTGGACATACTAACACGATGGGTGGCCCACGTACGCTTCCATTGGAGTGTTATCTTGTTATTTGCTTTGGACATACCGACACGATGGGTGGCCCACGAGTATGCTTCCATTATGATTGTTATCTTGTTATTTCCTTTTGGACATACTGACATGATGGGTGGCCCACGGGTATGCTTCCATTAGGAGTGTTATCTTGTTATTTGCTTTGGACATACTGACACGATGGGTGACCCACGAGTATGCTTCCATTATGATTGTTATTTTGTTACTTCCTTTGGACATACTGATACGATGGGTGGCCCACGGGTATGCTTCCATTAGGATGGTTCCATGGCCATGCTTATACCGAGGTAAGATGCCGGCACGCGTCGCTATGCGCGTTAAATTCGGGTTATATTTGAGTGATGACTTTATGGGCGTGAGTCCCTAACTTGACATGACTGCATATATATATTGTGAACTGTAGTTCGGTTATCATACATGTCTCCTGTTTTATATAGACTATTATGGTTTCATTTACAGTATTTTTCAGTTTAACATACTTGGTACTGTCAGATCGACCTCCTTCGGGCCGCTCATGCCGCAGGTAGAGGTACACCGTTGTTGATCCTCGCCATAGGATCACGCTTCAGAGTTTGGAAGCCCGCTTTCTCCGAGGCTTATCTTTTGGTATGTTTCCGAGATTGTAGGTTCTTGTACATCTGGGGTATGGGCCTGTCCCCCATCATAGTTGTTGTTACATTCTGAGGTCCAGTAGATCAGCAAGTGTGGTTTGTAAAGGATTGTAAATCGTTTCTGGGTTTTATGTATATACAATGGTGACCGTTTTGGTTAGCCTATTTTCTTATGTTGTATATTGTTTCTTGTTTAAGTTTTCATTTCCGCTGATTTTCTCTGATGTTGTATCACTAGGGTGCCCGGGGTAAGGCACCAGTCGCGGGCCCGAGGTCGGGTCGTGACAAAAGTGGTATCAGAGCAGTTAATCCTCGGAAAGTGTCTACGCTGCACCGTATCTAGTAGTCTTGATTATCGTGTTGTGCACCACACCTATAATCGGGAGGTCGCAGGATATTTAGGATTGGTTTCCATTCTTCTCACTCGAGATCGTGCCTTAGAGTCGTGTTATAAGTTGGACTCCTGCGGCGTATTTGTATGTGCTAGATATGCCTCACGCAAGGCAACCGTGTCCCGGGATGGGCAAGGCGGAGGGAGCTACGAGTAGAACACGGAGGGTTACGAGGCACGTGCCCGGTCATTACCTAAGATAGTACTTGCACGACGAGTTTTATGACGCCGCTAGCCTCATCGTGAGTTTAGAGCGCACGCTTTACCGAGACTACGATACCGAGTCTCTACCCACGCCGAGCCGAGGATATGAGTTACAAGAGAGATGGCCCGATTACTAGCTAGTCCGGTAGCCGGAATGAGGACGACGGAGCGGTGGTTCCGCAGCATCGTAGTTCACCCTAGATCCGATAGTTTTGAGACTTCGGACTTCTTGAGTTGCATCCACCCGAGTCCTATGGATTGAGAATCGAGAAGATCCTCGGGAGTTTATTCGATTGCGATGGATCATTAAAGTGATCAAGACCTCAGGCATTTCTTACACTTCTTGCCCTCGCAGTGGGGAGAGCTCGCGATAGATTTTTGAGGTTGAGGCGAACAGGCGACGGTTCGAGAATGCGCAGAGAGTTGTACAGAGTAGCTCTTCACCGCACGACGCTGCCCGCATTGCACTTCTACGCGCATCGATCGGCGAACGCAGATCGACGAATTTACCAAGATCGCCAGAAGAGGCCGTAACAGCAGGTCCTTTGGTAACTTTCGAGGCGGACCTTCTCGCCAGCAG
The DNA here is from genome assembly GCA_029844215.1 of Przewalskia tangutica. Classification (NCBI taxonomy): domain Eukaryota; kingdom Viridiplantae; phylum Streptophyta; class Magnoliopsida; order Solanales; family Solanaceae; genus Przewalskia; species Przewalskia tangutica. The sequence goes on from CM056729.1 coordinate 69,776,611, forward strand.
ATCGTTAGGCGCCTCCGCCAAGACAGTGGTCCTCCACAGCTCGGACGCTCGGGTATTTAGGAGTTGGTCGAGCTCGGGTTTTCGTTCACAAATTACATAGGTTCTAGCCACCAGATTCGCTTTTTCCTCAAGTGTTCACTATGTGGTAGGTGTCGGGTGAGTGTCGCACTACTGATAGCTTAATATGCCATGACGCAGGCCATTTTGCGAGAAATTGTCCACCAGGTGGCGCGGATGTTACGACTCAGCCGGGATCGTGGTGATTCATCACCTTCTATAGCTAGGCGCCCTGCAGGGCAGGATTATGATTAGAACGACAAAGGGAAAGTGAGGCAGTAGTTACAGAGATATCTTCAGCCCTTAAGAGACTTGTTTATGTCGTTATAGTAGATACATGTGGGGCGCTATGTACGGATAGCATTGTGTTAGTTGAGGAAAAAAAAAACAGAGGTAGTTAGAAAGGTAAGTATGGGGACATGGTAGGTGTGAGCCTTAGAATATTACACGTGGAGCCCTTAGATGCAAGGTCGTCTTAAGTAAAAGATTGTACGTTTGATCGTTGTCGTGGTACGTTGGATACGTGGAGTATATTCAGGTGATAAGTTCATGAGTGGTGTGAAAGGGAAGTGGGTAGTTGGGCTTAGAAGACCACTAGGTTCTCATGACTTGAATAATGAGATTGTTCCGGACCAGGAACGAGAGTTTAGTACGAAGAGGGTCGGGTTGAGGCCATATCCCGGGTCAACCCGCAACCCGGAATGTGGTGGGGTCAGTTTGGGGTGGTCCCGCTAGATGATAGGGTCACGAGGGTGTTAGGCCCAAGTTTAGGTAACCATCGTACGAGCTGTGGATGCGTTCGACCAGTAGTCGGGCCGGTGTTTTGATTTCAGGGGTAGCTGTAAGGATTATTTGCCTCTTGTTGAGTGAGTATTATAATAACTACCATTTCAGTATTCGGATGTCGCCTTATGAAGCCTTGTATGGGTGGAAGTGTAGGTTGCCGGTCGATTGGTTCGAGGTTGGCAAGGTTCAGTGTCACGACCCGAACCCGGGCCCGTGACTGGTGCCTTACCCCGGGCACTCTAGTGATACAACATCAGAGAAAATCAGCAGAAATAAAAACATGAACATGAATTAAGAGAAAAGATAAATAAACAAAGCAACCAAAACAGCTTGCCTTCATCATATATACATAAATACCCGAACAGCTTATCCTTTTTACAAACCCCGCCACAACAAAGGCATGCACTTAAGATTTTTACAACAACTATGACGGACAGTGGCCCGCCATACCACGAATGTATAAGAATCTACACTCGTGGTAACATACCAAAAGATAAGCCTCCAAGGAACGGAGCATCCCAATACGCCGAAAGGTGATCCTAAAAGCGGGATCGACAATGATGTACCTTTACTCTGCAGATGAACGCAGCCCAAGGAGGTCAAGATAACAGTACCAAGTATGTGAAATCAGAAATATCAGAAATGAAATCATAATAGTCTATATAAAGCAGAGACATGTATGATAACCAACTACGCTCACAACATAGAAGCGATCATGTCAAGTCGTGACTCACGCCTCAAAGTCATCCTCATGCCCGTGGAACTTCTTCCTCACCGCCAGCGTCTAGGTACAAATCATGTGATACGTATAAAGGTCTCGCCCATCTTATGGACCCAATATAGAAACGTGTGGAATACATTCGGATGAACCAGAGTCTGAAATACATTCTGATGAACCGGTAGTCAAGTGATATACATTCGGATGAACCAAGAGTCGAGTGAAATACATTCCTGATGAACCTAATCGAGTGAAATACATTCGGATGAACCCAGAATCAAGTGAAATACATTCCCGAATGAACCCAGAATCAAGTGAAATACATTCGGATGAACCGTAATCAAGTGAAATACATTCGGATGAACCAGAGTCAATGAAATACGTTCCGGATGAACCAGAATCAAGTGAAATACATTCCTGATGAACCGGTAGTCAAGTGAAACACAAGACTTGCACAACAAGGCTATCACACGTAACATGGTCGTTTCATAACAACAAGCATAAGCAAGTTACACAACTCAAGGTACTTTCATTTTATGTCCAAGTCCGGATTTTAACCTTAAAGTACTACGTCAGTTAAATTCCTTTTAAGATCCATTTCTTTTACAAAGGTCACCCGATACCCGTAGTATAAAATTAGAGTGACTAACATTGTTAAGTAAACCAAAATGCTTTCCTTTGTAAAATCAAGTAACAACCTTATTTTCCAAACGTTCAAGTTTGCCTAATTTCAAATGCTCAAGTTTCTCATTTTAGAAGGTTTCGTAATTCATAGTTTTAAATCCTTTAAAACATAATTCTCCTTTAAACGTTTTGAGAAAACCTATGTCTTATAAGTGAGTAGGTTATTCTTGTTTATAATCAATCTTATTAAGCAGCCATGATCTAGGAAATGTCATTTTGTCTCATCTTAGCTTCTATGCAGATGGAAGTTTCTACTGGTTTTAATAATACTAAATCTGTCCAAAACATTTTTATTAACGCCGCAGTTGGTTTGTCGATACACATTCGATTTCCAAATCAAGAAACATTTTTAAGCCGTTATACCTAACTTCCCATAAAGCTAGTATAACTCTTAAGTTTCAAAAAAACCAAGTATTACTTCTTCTCTCAAAATGATTCAAAAATCTTTTGAAATACTTCAAGTTCTTTATTATCACATAGCCAGCCAGTTATAGTTCAAATCAGTTACCTCTTAATAACCACAAGTATTTTCTTACCTACATAAAGCTGTTATAACCAACTTCCCATAAAGCCGTTATAACACTTTATGTTTTAAACCAATCAAATACATTTAGCACATGTACGTCTACCGCATTAGATAGTTCACACATATCATGCTAGAAGAGATAGGAAGAGGTTCACATACCTCGCGACGATTATCGACTAATAGCAAAACGCTCCAAGTACCTCAAACCGTCGGCTGCACCCTAAGCCGAGTAGACCGCGCCACACGTAGTATTTCAACCTATAGAGGCCACAAGGCGCCTATTAATATCTTTAGATCCCGACGTAGAATATTCTACGTAAAATTGGCAAAGACCTCCCGCAACAACAGAAATCTCCTCCTCTATCGAGGCCGGCCACCAATCCAACTGTGGGTTAACACGCCTAATCGGACGTACAATTCTACTACACAAGAATGCTACACAAGTCCCATCTGAATACGCCTTATGTAATTACGATCAGTTCACTTCTTTAAATTCAGCTTAAGTCGCAAGACATCGCTGTAAGTATTATTCGTGCTTAAGTCAAAAGACATTGCCGCACAACTATGTTCAGTTCTATATATAGTATACTTAACTACATACTTTACAACATGTAATTTCCAATTACAATGTAGGTCAAGAGTGTTTACCTCGTTAAGCCCAAAATTATCCAAGTTATATGTCGATCCTGAACAACGTTTAGCTCCTACTCCGGGCGCTCCAATCCTTTCCAACCAACCCTTAGAAGTTCTAACCAACTTCTACTTATAACTTCAACTACGGGTGAGGATTTACTTAGGGTTTCGTTTTTGTGACTGAGGGAAGTATAATAGTATTTTCTGGGCTTTTGTATAAGTGTAACCTTGGGAATACTACAAGGTATTTGGGCCAAGGTATTTGGGCATTACAACAACACTAGCAGAGTATTTCTATACCACAACAAGTGGGTATTATACGAAACAACTAGGCTAGGGGTGTAGTGCCCTCGGCTCGGGCACCACAAAGGGGGAAGGGGAGGCTCTCGGCCAAGGGCCGTGCTCAAAGGGGGGCGGGGGACTTTGGACGATAGCAAGACAAGAGGGGGGGGAGTATTTGAGACGTAGATAGATTGCTCAAGTTTTGGATGAAGAAAGTCTTCAACTTAGAGGGGTATTTATAGGTCAAGTGAAGGCCAACCAATGGCCAAGATGAAGACAAGTGCATAGCAAGTGTAAGGCCAAGATTTAGCCATGTGCTACCTTATCCATCTACACAAAATATCCTACCTAACCCTTGACCAAAAATTCAACACCAAAACGTGCAAATGGGCTAGCTTTGCCGCCCACTCCTTCCAATTAGAGGTGACAAGTGTCGCCTCTCGTTGATCCAAAATGTTTCGCCTCTCGGAAAAATCCGTAAAAATTAAAAATGCCATAGCCGAATTTTCCTAAAGTCGTGGAAACGCTTTCAAAAACGACTTAATCGTGTTGTGTACAAATTTCAAACTAGCCAACTTTAAGGCTCAAATAATAATACGCACGCCACGCATATACTGAAATACGGTATAACATTCTCCCTCCTTAGAAACATTCGTCCGAATGTTCCTTCTCAAGACGGATAACGATAAAGTTCCTCTTAACTTTAAACAAATCTCCAATACCACACATGGCAACAAAGTAACACACGTATTCTCCCTCGCTTTACTCGTCGTGCCCTTCCCAACACTTGAACTCTTCTCATATACGTACCACACTTGCCATCGCCTGGTTTTCAAAACCTCGAGTCACCACCTCCAACTTGGTTATCTTACTAGCCTCAATCTTCCTTAAGGCCATTCCCGCCTTCACGACCGCTTCGGTCGAACACACCCACGAACTCATACGATGGTCAACTAAACTGGGCCCAAAGACTCGTGACCCTACCACCGCGGACCACCTGCAGCTGACCCCACCGAACAGTCGGGTTGGCCCGCAACACGCCCCAACCCGACCCACTGTCGCGCCAACTCTTGCTCTCGACACGGAACAATCTTGCTAGATCACATCATGAAAGATACCACTTTTATTTACCCAACCTGTGGACTTATCACACAATACATTCTGCATAAAATGCACTCGACAAGGATCACTGCAAAATCTTGTACTCAAGACGGCCTTACATCTAAGGTCTCAACTGTAATATTCTAAGGTTCATCATTTCTCACCCTGTGCTTACCCTTTTCCCCAACCGGGTTCCTAAATCACATTTTAGCACAAAGCTATCCAACAAAACACTTAACACATTAACATAACATCAAAACATACAAGCCTCTAGAGGTTAAGGATATACCGGTTACCGCCCATTCTAATCATAAGTCCTCGCAGGCGCATAATCGTAGGGGCGCGAACTCGCCATCGACGGGTCGCGCTAAGCCGCCGCATTCTCCTATAAGCACAGTCTCTCGTCACATGGCCCTGACGGCCGCAGGTGAAACAAGCACCAGTAAAAAGACGACTTTCCCCGGGATGATGTTTGTCACATTGTGCACACTGAGGGGGACATGAATCCGGCTGGCTAGCACTAACGTATACCGCGGAACTAAGCCCCGAGCTCACCCGCTCCCGAATACGAACGCCCCAAGACCGAGGAGGACCAATCTGCATCGGGCGGAGGTACATAACTAGATCGCCGAGGCGGTCCGCCGAAAGTTACCAAAGGACCCCGCTTACGCCCTCTTCGCCGATCTCGGCCATTCCGTCGACCTCTCGTGCCTCACATCCTAGTGCATGAGCTTGCATGCGGGCAATGTCCATGCCCGGCCAAGAGCTACACCTGCATGCCTCTCGCCAAGTAATCATCCAGCCCGGTGGCGTAGCGGTGTACTTCGTACTCCATATCGCCTACCACAGCGGAACATACCGAGCTAATGAGTCGAACTCACATTGTACTCTCTAACCGCCCGCCTGGCCCCGCTTTAATGTCAAAAATCTGTTTACCGAGCCCTCCTCATCCGTGGAGGCAAGAAATGTGCAAGAAATGCCCTCGAGAACTCGTCCCAAACTGGAAGTGCATGCTCTTCCCGACAGCTCCCACGAATCAAACCTTGCCAATCGCAAAGATCACGCACTGATGCGAACCCAATACCACCGACTCGCCTCGAGGCTCGATCACTACGATCCGTCAGAGGCCGCTTGGATAAACTCCCGAGGGTCGCCTCGCTCTCGATCCATAGAACACCGGCGGCTACAACTCGTAAAGTCACGTAGCCTCAAACCGCTCGCCGGGGTGAACTACGGTGCTACTGGGCCGGAATCTGCCAGATCCGGCCTATCTCATATCGCCACGACCGCCGCATGGGGCCATCTCCTTGTACCCATCTCATCTGCTCCAGCCGTGGATGGAGGCTCGTGTATCAGAGTCTCGCAGCCACCGATGCGCTTAAACTCGCTGGTGCCAAGGCTGCGAAACCCGCCGTCGGCATCGCTCGTGCATCGACGCTCGCGCTCGCATTTCTCAGTATCTCACTAACAACTCCTCGATCGCCTTGCCCATCCGGGCTCGGGTCGCTTTACGCGGGGCATAATCGATAAAGGAAAGGAATACGTCAGGGTCCAATTTATCACACACTCTAACGCACGATCTCGTAATGAGAAGAATGGAAACTAATCCTAAATGTCTCGCAGCCTCGATTATAGATGTGCACAACACACCGATAATCAAGACTCTACTAGACACGGTCAGACACTTTCCGAGGACTAATCGCTTCGATACCACTTTTGTCACGACCAACCGGCCCGTGATGGTGCCTTACCTCGCACCCTAGTGATACAACATCGAGAAAATCAGCGAAATAAAAACATGAACATGAATTAAGAGAAAAGATAAATAAACAGCCAACCAAAACAGTTTGCCTTCATCATATATACATAAATACCCAATGCTTATCCTTTTTACAAACCCCGCCACAACAAAGCATGCACTCTAAGATTTTTACAAACTATGACGGACAGTGGCCCCGCCATACCCCAATGTATAAGAATCTGCACTGTGGTAACATACCAAAAGATAAGCCACCGAAGGAACGGAGCTTCCCAATACGGCAAAGGTGATCCTAAATGGATCGATCGCCGATGTACCTTTACTCGCGGATGAACGCAGCTTCAAGGCGAGGTCGATAACAGTACCAAGTATGTGAAATCAGAAAATCAGTAAATGAAATCATAATAGTCTATATAAAGCAGAGACATGTATGATAACCGAACTACGCTCACAACATAGAAGCTATGTCAAGTCGTGACTCACGCCTCAAAGTCATCCTCATGCTCGTGGAACTTCTTCCTCACCGCGATCCTAGGTACAAATCATGTGATACGTATAAAGGTCTCGCCCATCTTATGGACCCAATATAGAAACGCAGGAATACATTCATTGATGATGAGTCGATGAAATACATTCCGGATGAGCCAAGTTGATATACATTCGGATGAACCTAGAGTCGAGTGAAATACATTCCTGATGAGCCGTGTCGAGTGAATACATTCGGATGAACCGGTAATCAAGTGAAATACATTCCTGATGAACCAGAATCAAGTGAAATACATTCGGATGAACCGGTAATCAAGTGAAATACATTCCGGATGAACCGTAAGTCAATGAAATACGTTCGGATGAACCGTAATCAAGTGAAATACATTCGGATGAACCGTAGTCAAGTGAAACACGCGACTTGCACAACAAGGCTATCACACGTAACATGGTCGTTTCATAACAACAAGCATAAGCAAGTTACACACAACTCAAGGTACTTTCATTTTATGTCCAAGTCCGATTTTAACCTTAAAGTACTACGTCCGTTAAATTCCTTTTAAGATCCATTTCTTTTACAAAGGTCACCCGATACGTAGTATAAAATTAGAGTGACTAACATTGTTAAGTAAACCAAAATGCTTTCCTTTGTAAAGTCAAGTAACAACCTTATTTTCCAAACGTTCAAGTTTGCCTAATTTCAAATGCTCAAGTTTCTCATTTTAGAGAAGGTTTCGTAATTCATAGTTTTAAATCCTTTAAAACATAATTCTCCTTTAAACGCTTTTGAGAAACCTATGTCTTATAAGTGAGTAGGTTATTCTTGTTTATAATCAATCTTATTAAGCACCATGATCTAGGAAATGTCATTTTGTCTCATCTTAGCTTATGCAGATGGAAGTTTCTACTGGTTTTAATAATACTAAATCTGTCCAAAACATTTCCTTTTATTAACGCCGCAGTTGGTTTGTCGATACACATTCGATTTCAAATCAAGAAACATTTTAAGTCGTTATACCTAACTTCCCATAAAGCTAGTATAACTCTTAAGTTTCAAAACCAAGTATTACTTCTTCTCAAAATGATTCAAAATCTTTTGAAATACTTCAAGTTCTTTATTATCACATAGCCACCGGTTATAGTTCAAATCGATTACCTCTTAATAACCACAAGTATTTTCTTACCTACATAAAGTCATATAACCAACTTCCCATAAAGCCGTTATAACACTTTATGCTTTAAACCAATCAAATACATTTAGCACATGACGCTCATCGCACTAGATAGTTCACACATATCATGCTAGAAGAGATAGGAAGAGGTTCACATACCGCGACGATTATCGACTAATAGCAAAACGCTCCAAGTACCTCAAACCGTCACCGCACCCTAAGCCGAGCAGACCGCGCCACACGTAGTATTTCAACCTATGAGGCCACACGGCGCCTATTAATATATTTAGATCCCGACGTAGAATATTCTACGAAAATTCGCAAAGACCTCTCCCGCAACAACAGAAATCTCCTCCTCTATCGAGGCCGGCTACAAAGCCAACCAGGGGGGGTTAACACGTTTAATCGGACGTGTACAATTCTACTACACAGTAATGCTACACAAGTCTACTGTAATACAGTCTTATGTAATTACAGTTCAGTTCACTTCTTTAAATTCAGGCTTAAGTCGCAAGACATTGCCGTAAGTATTATTCAGGCTTAAGTCAAAAGACATTGCCGCACAACTATGTTCAGTTCTATATATAGTATACTTAACTACATACTCTTACAACATGTAATTTCCAACTAGGCTAGGGGGGGTGTACCCCTCGGCTAGGGCACCACAAAGGGGGAAGGGGAGGCTCTCGGCCAAGGGCCTTGCTCAAAGGGGGGAGGGGGACTTTGGACGATAGCAAGACAAGAGGGAGGGAGTATTTGAGACTTAGATAGATTGCTCAAGTTTTGGATGAAGAAAGTCTTCAACTTAGAGGGGTATTTATAGGTCAAGTGAAGGCCAACCAATGGCCAAGATGAATACAAGTGCATAGCAAGTGTAAGGCCAAGATTTAGCCATGTGCTACCTTATCCATCTACACAAAATATCCTACCTAACCCTTGACCAAAAATTCAACACCAAAAACGTGCAAATGGGCTAGCTTTGCCGTCCACTCCTTCCAATTAGAGGGTGACAAGTGTCGCCCTCTCGTTGGTCCAAAATGTTTCGTCTCTCGGAAAAATCCGTAAAAATTAAAAATGCCATAGCCGGAATTTTTCCTACGAAAGCTGTGGAAACGTTTCGTCGAAAAACGACTCTAATCGGGTGTTGTGTACAAATTTCGAAACTAGCCAACTTTAAGGCTCAAATAATAATACGTACGCGCTCACGTACATACTCTGGAAATACGGGGTATAACATTCAGATAGTTGGTCCATACTTGATTCAGCAGGATGTGGGTAAGGTGAAGCTTATCCAGAAGAGGTTTTTAGCAGCTCAGAGTCAACAGAAGTCGTGCGGATAATCAGCGTCGACACTTGGAGTTCAGGTTGACGGTGGGTCTTCTTGAAGGTACCACCCCGGAAGGGTGTGACGAGATTTGGAAAGCAGGGGAAACTTAGCTCGAGGTACTTTGGGCCTTTTCAGATCGTTTGTAGAATAGGCCAGGTTGCCTATAAGTTAGCACTGCCGTCCGACTTAGAGAAGACGTCCGTCTTCCATGTTGCTATGTTTCGGAAGAGTATCGGAGATACATCCAGAGTGTTCCCAGTTAGTGATGACCAAGTTGGAGATGATAACCCCGAGATTTTTGAAAACTGAAGCAATGACAGAAATGTGGTACGTATAGTAGGAAGAGTTCGAGTGTACGAGGAGGGTACGACGAGTAAGAAAAAAGGCGTAGATGTGTTAAGAAGATGGAAGTGTCCTTTTTATAAGTAAAGATGTGAAGAAAGTATCCTTTGGACCATGGGTGGAGCTATTAGTATTGTTATACGCTTTAGAGATGATTCTTCGTTGGCTTGGATTTGAGTTTTGCGCGTAAGTTATATTATGGCCATTGGTGGCATGATAGGTTCCGTAAGTATAGTAGTGAAGACTATACCGGCACAGGTGTGCTTGGAGACTTAGAAGGAACATTCGGGACGAATGTTTCTAAGGAAGAATGTTACACCCGTAGTTCCGCAGTATGTATACGAGGACGCACGAGAATACGACACAAAAATTGGAAAGGTAGAAAGATGTTATATTTCGACGGAAAAGTTTCCTTATTTTGTGAATGAAAAAGGTTCGTTAATGGGAATTGGATTCCCAGATTTGGTATTCGGACTTTGTGGAATATTTGAGAATTATGGAATTTTATTTCCGAAATTGGTCACGTGGGGCCCACGGGAGAATTTACGGTTTTGTGGGGCCCACTTTATTTTCGGATTTTTGGCATTACGGATATTTTCGGAAGATGGAATATTTTGGACGAGTAGGGGGGCGACACGTGTCACCCCACGTGGGCCATGTTGTCGAATTGGGCGATACGTGTCAAAGGACGGTTTGGTAGTGGACAAGTGGCTAGCCACTTGTCCAAATTTTATGGTGGACATGTGGTTGGTAGAATCCACACCCACATGTCCCCAATCTACACCACACACTTGCATAGATCTTGGCCATTGATTTCTCTATAAATACCCTTGTGTGCAAGACTTATTCTTCATCCACTTGAGATTTCCAAGGAAAAATATACTCCCTCCCTTTTGTAGTTCTCGTCCAAACACACCCCCCTCCCCCTTTGGGTAGAAAAATCCTTCAAGTGTTTTTATTATCCCAAATACCTTAGCCTAAATCCCTTGTAGTATTCCAAAGTTATCCCAACATAAGAGCCCGGAAATACTACTTTATTCCTTTAGTCGCAAAACGAGATGGATGAAGTGTTAATAGAAGTTGTTTAGAAACTTCTAAGGGTTGCTGGAGCGGGTTGGGAGCGTAAGGAAGTGGAGCTAAACGTTGCTCATGATCGACTTATAAATCATGGATAATATTGGGCTTATCGAGGTAATGATCTTTATCCCCTATCAGAATTGGAAATTATACATGTTGTAGAGTTAATAATTGAGTAAGATATATTGGAAGGATGACTAAAAAGAATTGAATCAGATTTACATCGGATGTATTTACGAGACTTGTAGTATTGTGAGGCGTAATTGAACACGTCCGTTAGAAGTATAATCCCTGGAGTTGCTCGGTAGCGGGCCTTGATATGGGAGCAGATTTATGTGGTTACGGGGGGGGGGGCGGTGCTGCCGAATTTTCCGTAGAATAAGGAACCTTGTACTTAGAATTGTTCTACGAAGAGATCTAGAGGTTGATAGACGTTTTGTGGCCTTTATAGGTTGAAGTACTACGAGTAGCGTATTCTACTTGAAGGGTGGAAAAGGCTAGCAGGGTTATAGTACTTTGGAGTGTTTTGCTAATTGTCGATAATCGTCGCGAGGTATGTGAACCTCTTCCAATCTTTTCTAGCATGATTGTTGTGAACTATGTAGTACGGTAGACATACGTGTGCTAAACAAATTTGGTTGGTTTAAAACATAAAGTGTTATAACGACTTTATGGGAAGTTTGTTATAACAACTTTATGTAGGTAAAGAAATGGTTTGTGGTTTTTAAAAGATAAGAGACTTAACTTATAAATGACTTGATGTGAAATATTAAGGACTTGGTTTGTGTTAAAAAGTTGTGAAACCGCATTTATGAGAAATGGGTAACTGGGTTTTAAAAAGGAATAAGTTATATTGATTTCGGAAATAAGAATAAGTATCGAACAAACCATCATAGCGTTAATAAAGGAAAATGTATTGACAAATAATTAATTATATTAAAACCAGAGAAACCTCCATCCGCATGTAAGCTAAGATAAGAAAAAATTGTATTACATTTCCTAGATCATGGTTGCTTAAATAAGATCATTAATAATAAGTATTGATTTTTCTTAAATTCCAAAGTAAGGAACTTGTTTTCTAAAAGAAAAGAGACTTGAGGAATTTGAAGTGTTTTAGTTTAAAAGAAAGGTATGCTTTTGTCTTAAGATTGGTTTAAAAGAAGGTATGGAAATTGTTTTGGTTTACTTAAAAGATAGTTACTCTATTTTGATACTACGAGTATCGTGTGACTTTGTGAAAGAAATGGATCTTTTAAAGAGTTAAAGTATGTAGTACCGGGGTTAAAACCCGGATTTGTGGTCATAAAATGAATGTCTAAAAATATGTTGAACTTGCCTATGCTTGTGGTGATAGCCTTTGTTGTGCAAGTGTTGTATTTACGTTACCGCCGCCTCTCGGAGAGGCCGACTATCCGGTTGATTGATGGACATATTGACACGATGGGTGGCCCACCGTATGCTTCCACTATATCGATCCTTTCGACATACCGACACACGATGGGTGGCCCACGGGTACGCTTCCATTAGAGTGTTATCTTGTTATTTGCTTTGGACATACCGACACGACGGGTGGCCCACGAGTATGCTTCCATTATGATTGTTATCTTGTTATTTTCTTCGACATACCGATACGACGGGTGGCCCACGGCATGCTTCCATTAGAGTGTTATCTTGTTATTTGCTTTGACATACCGACACGATGGGTGGCCCACGAGTATGCTTCCATTATGATTGTTATCTTGTTATTTCGACATACCGACATGATGGGCGCCCACGTATGCTTCCATTAGGAGTGTTATCTTGTTATTTGCTTTGGACATACCGACACGACGGGTGACCCACGAGTACGCTTCCATTATGATTGTTATTTTGTTACTTCCTTCGACATACCGACACGGGTGGCGCCCACGTATGCTTCCATTAGGATGGTTCCATGGCCATGCTTATACCGAGGTAAGACGCCGGCACGCGTCGCAAGCGTTAAATTCCCGTTATATTTGAGTGATGACTTTACGCGCGAGTCCTCGACTTGACATGATCGCTTTATGTCAGGAATCGTAGTTTGTTATCATACATGTCTCTGCTTTATTTTAGACTCTTATGATTTCGTTTACAGATTTCGGCCACATACTGGAACTGTTAGATCACTTCTTCGGGGCTGCGTCATGCCGCAGTAGAGGTACATCGGTTGTTGATCCTCACTCTTAGGATCACGGTCAACAGATGAAGCTCCGCTTTCTCCGAGGCTTATCTTTTGGTATGTTTCCCCGAGTTTGTAAGTTCTTGTACATTCAGGGGTATGGCGGGGCCCTGTCCCGTCATAGTTGTTGTAAAAATCTTAGAGGTCTGTAGCACTGTTATGGGCAGGGTTATAAAGGATGTAACTGTTCAAATTTCTGTATATATGCAAAAAGGCAACCGTTTTGGTTAGCCTATTTTCTTATGTTGTATATTGTTTCCTATTTAAGTTTTTATTTCCGCTGGTTTTTCTCTGATGTTGTATCACTAGGGTGCCCGGGGTAAGGCACCGGGCCATGCCCGAGGTCGGTCGTGACACCTGCTTTGATCATGAGCCTCCTATTTTTATGCAAAGAAGATTTATACTTGTTACTCTCATTATTAGTAAGGCACATCTGAGGTAAATTGATTTTCGTATATGACTCAAATTATTTTGACTTATGATATTATTACAAGTATTTTCCGATTTACATACTTGGTACATATCACATCGAATTCTTCCTGGGCCATGCTCATGCCGCAGGTGGTAAGCAGTGATGGATCATCATTCTTAGGATCTTTGCTCAGTGTCGAAGCTCCATTACTCGAGGCTTGACTTGATTTTGGTACGGACTTCTCGACGTTGTAGGTTTTGTGTACATTCGTGGTATGACGGGCAGGCCCCGTCATGGTTGTTACAAACTCTTAGAGGCCTATAGTCCGGTTATAAATTGGGTTATTAAGGATGTAACTGTTCATTTCTGTTTTATTTATGTTACGAGAAGGTAGCCATTTTGGGTTAGCCTATTTTATCTTATATGGTTCTTGTTTGTGAGTTTATTTCCGCTGGTTTTCTCGACGATGTCAGATCACGGTGCCCGGTAAGGCACTAGTCACGGATCTGAGGTCGGGTCGTGACATACTGCTTAGTGTCCGAGTTAGTAGCAGGTCATGGTTGAGCACCAGAAGCCCAGTGGGCTATTGCAGGCGATTGACATCCCAACCTAGATATGAGAGGTAATTAATATGGATCTTGTTACAGGGTGGCATCGTACTCGGAGGAAGTGCGACTCCCTGGGGGTCATGGTAAATGGGCTGGCGAAACCAGCCGTGTTCTTCCGGTTGGGACCACTTACTCGGCTGAGGTTTATACTAGCTTGTATTGCAGAGAGATTGTGAGACTGCACGGGGTTCCTACGTTTGTGATTTACGCATGATGAGCTCGGTTACGGATAACTTTGGAGGTTTTTCGGCGGATTAGGGACACAGTGAGTCTCGGTTGCATTACACCCTCGCACCGACGGCCAGCAGAGCGCATACTATCCGTGCACTCGGCGATAGTCGCGCCCTGTGTTGTTGATTTCGTAAATAGCCGAAGGTTAATTGCCTCTTGTCGTGTTACGCGATAACGAATACCCTTCCGCTTTTGATGGCCCTGTATGAGGCATTGTATGTAAGAAAGTGTAGATCGCCGGTTGGATGCTTCGACATAGGCGAGGTTCAGTTATTTGGTCCAGACTTGATTCAGCGGGCTATGGGTAAGGCGAAGCTTATCCGGGAAAGATTATTAGTAAGATTAGAGTCAGCAGAAGCTTTATGCAGATGACCGACGTTGACACATGGGGTTCAGCTTGACATCTTTGTATGAGCATTGTTATGGGGCCACGTGTGGCATTATTGGTATGTAGGGGTTGTAAAAGAAGACTATGTCGCTATCTTTAAGTTTGACTCCCAAAGGAACATTCGGGGATGAATGTTTCTAAGGGGGGAAGAATGTTACACCCCGGAATTTCAGGATATGTTTCTAAGAACGTACGTAAGAACTCAAAAATGTTAAGGTTTGAGACGAGTAAAAATTTATCGGAATTTTGGAATTTGTCGGAAAACGAAATATTATGATTTAACGGAGGCGACACGTGTCACCCCCCCTTAATAGTCTTGGACGAAAATGTCATGGAGGAAATGGTCATTTGACCATAATTTAAAAGACCAAGTCTTGCAAAGGCAAGAGATTGACATTGTTGACTAAGTCAAATGTCACTTGGCTTGATCCTTGTGAAATGCATCCAAACCACCCATTTGTTTTAATCTATACCTTCCTTTTGGTTATATAAGCTCCTTAGTAGCAAGACAAGGCTTAACACTTAGAAAATTTTCAAGAATTTTGAGAGAAACAAAAGGTAACTCTCGGCTTTACCTAGGGTTCAAGGAAAATTTTCAATTGTTGTCCAATAATCTCCCCACTTTAAACCAAGGTACCTAAGGGTATTGTAAGTGTATCTCAATAGAAAGATCCCGGAAAAATGGTGTTTTCGTATTAGTCGCAAGGCGGAAACTAAAGGAGTTCTTCAACTTTGAAGTTGGAACTTGAAGATAAGTTCATCATGAGCTTCTAAGGGTCGCTTGGAGTGGATTGGAATGTCAAAAAGAGGTGCTAAAGTTGCTAAGGATCGACTTGTAATCTTGGATCATAATTGGGCTAAATGAGGTATAATCTTCGTCTTACTTTTGTAATTGAAGATTCCATATTATTATAAGTTAGAAATGATCATGTGATATGTGTTATAAAGTTTGATAAGTGTTATGGAAATTTGGAAGCTCAAATCCGAAAATGACATGTTGAGTCATTTGAAATTGAATTACAATTTGGTCGTTAACTAGAATTGTCGATGTTACTTACTTGAAGATTATAGTAGTTATAATCGATTGCGACTTGATATCATGTTATGCTAACAACTTGGATTGAAATGGAAATTTGATAAGAATTGGTGTTATTGTACTCCATGTGGCCGAATTGGACTAGTAGTTTGTATTAGTTTGATATTTATTGTGGCGGAATTTTACACGCCTTGATTAAGCGTGTAATCCCCTATTGTTAACTACTTTGTTGAGCCTTAAATGTGGCGTGTTTGGTTATTGAATTCGGCCTTGAAAAAGGTGGCAAAGTATGTAGAAACAAAGGAAGTGTTGTCCGATTTTCCGTAGAATTTAGTGACTTTGCACTTGGAATATTCTACGTTTAAAGTAAGTTAATAGACGATTTATGGTCATTATAGGTTGACATACTACGCACGCTTAATTGACTTAGCAAGTGGATTAAACCGAAGAGGTATGCGGAACTTTCTTATCTCTTGAGCATGAATAAGTTGTAAATGTATAGTACGGTAGACGTACAAGATTTTGACAATCTAGTCTATTTGATATCCTTGGCTTATTTTAAGAATGTCCAAGTTGGTTGAGTTAGGGAGTTAACTCACTTGTTTAAATATTAAGGATATCTTGGTTTTCAAAAGTTAAGAGACTTTAAGTGTGTTGAAAGTATTATTGATACTTGTTTTGTTGGAAAGTTTAAGTCTCTTGGTTATAAAGAAGTATGTAAGTTGCTAATGTATAAAGCTAGTATAACGGCTTTATGGGAAGTTGGTTATAATAGCTTTATGGAAAGTTAATAAAAGAGTGGTTTACTCTAAGTAATTTAAGTATGTTAAATGATTTGAAATAACGAAAGGCAAATTGTTTTAAAGGCATCAATTGCTTAAGGCTTTTAAAAGAAAGAAGTCACTTGATTTAGAAGTTCTAAAATGTATTTTCTAAAAAGGTATTGTGACTTGTCTTAAAATGTGGTTATGACTTGATACTACGATTATTAGTATCTTGGAAGTTTATATGAAAATAAGTCAGTTTAAAAGAATAGAAGTACGTAGTACTTTGGGTTAAACTCCCGGATTTATAATGACATGTTAGTGCCTTAGGTAAACTAAAATGAGAGTGTATATGAATAAGACTAATAAGAAGTTAGGGGGATTTCTTAACTTGCTTACTTATTGTATGATAGGCCGATAATGCTTATGATTTGTTTGATGGTCACTGAGACAGTAAGAGTATATCTGAGGGGTAGATCCCCAAGATAGTTATACCACCTGCTTTACCACCTTCTCCAGGGTAAGAGTATATCTGAGGGGTAGATCCCCAAGATAGTTATACCACCTGCTTTACCACCTTCTCCAGGGTAAGAGTATATCTGAGGGGTAGATCCCCAAGATAGTTATACCACCTGCTTTACCACCTTCTCCAGGGTAAGAGTATATCTGAGGGGTAGATCCCCAAGATAGTTATACCACCTGCTTTACCACCTTCTCCAAGGTAAGAGTATATCTGAGGGGTAAATCCCCAAGATCGTTATACCACCTGTTTCCGTGGATTTGCTACCTATACTTTTGATTACTCTCATTGTTAGTAAGACAATCGTAATCGTTAATTGAGTTATCATACCTGCTCAGCTTTATTATTGACTTATGATTTCATTACAAGATTTCGCCACATATTTGGTACATGTCAGATCGACCTCCTTCGGGGCCGCGCTCACGCCGCAGTAGAGTATGTGCAGTTCGATCCTCGCCTTAGGATCATTGTTCACCGTTGAGAAGCTCCTTTATTCCGGAGGCTTATCCCCGGTATTGCCTGGCCGTTGTACATTCAGTGGTATGGCGGCCCCGTCCCGCCAGAGTTGTTATTCTTAGAGGTCCAGAGTCACATTTGTGGATTGGGTTGTAAAGAAAAAATGTCTTGCTTTATTGCAGATATTGTACGGAAGGTGGCCTTATCGGCTATCCTGTTGCTATTTTTATGTTCAAGCATTTTTTTTAGTTGTGTATGTTCCGCTGCTATTCTCTGATGTATACCGAAAGGGTGCCTGTGTAGGCACCGGGCCATGCCCGGCTTGGTCGTGACATGTGCCTTACTAACAACGAGAGTAATCAAGAGTATAATTACAACATAAAAATAGAAGCTCACGATCAAAGAGACCACCCGCCCGCAGATCATTAGGCAATCCTACTCCCGGGACTATTTCACCCGCATAGGTCGTGGACCCGCATGAGGTATTCCTCGTGATAGGTCAGACCGACCGCACGGGACTATTTCACCCGCATAAGCCCATAAGGACTCGCATGAGGTATTCCTCGCATCATGGGTAGCAAATCCACTAAACAGTGGTATAACGCCTCGGGGTTTACCCCTCATTTATACTCTTACCCTAACTCAACCGGTCGTCATACATAACATAAGCCCTACCGGCTTATCATACATAACATAAGCACTACCGGCTTATTATACAATAAATAAGAAAGTTAAGAAATCCCCCTAACTTCTTATTAGCCTTATTCATATACACTCTCATTTTAGTTTACTTAAGGCACTAACATGTCATTATAAAATCTGGGAATTTAACCCAAAGTACTACGTACTTCTACTCTTTTAAAATGACTCTTTTTCATACAAAACTTCCAAGATACTAATAACCATAGTATCAAGTCATAACTACTTTTCAAGACAAGACACAATACCTTTTAGAAATACAATTATAGGCTTCTAAATCAAGTGACTTCTTCCTTTTAAAAATTTAAGCAATTGATGCCTTTAAATCAATTTGTCTTTCATTATTTCAAGTCATTTATCATACTTAAATTACTTAGAGTAAATCACTCTTTTTAACCTTCCATAAAGCTATTATAACCAACTTCCCATAAAGCCGTTATACTAGCTTTATTCCTTAGAAACTTACATTCTTCTTTAAAACCAAGAGGCTTAAACTTTCCAACAAAACAAGTATCAAAAATACTTTCAACATACTTAAAGTCTCTTAACTTTTGAAAACCAAGATGTCCTTAATAATTAAACAAGTGAGTTAACTCCCTAACTCAACCAAATTGGACATTCTTAAAATAAGCCAAGGATATCAAATGGACTAAATTGTCAAAATCTTGTACGTCTACCGTACTATACATTTACAACTTATTCATGCTCAAGAGATAAGAAAGTTCCACATACCTCTTCGGTTTAATCCACTTGCTAAGTCCAATACGCCGTACGTAGTATGTCAACCTCTAATGACCATATCACGTCTATTAACTTCTAGTTTCAAACATAGAATATTCCAAGTGCAAAGCTACTAAATTCTACGGAAAATCGGACAACACTTCCTTTGTTTCTACATACTTTGCCACCTTTTTCAAGGCCGAATTCAATAACCAAACACGCCACATTTAAGGCTCAACAAGGTAGTTAACAATAGGGGATTACATGTCACGACCCGAACCCGGGCCCGTGACTGGTGCCTTACCCGGGCACCCAAGTAGACATACATCAGAGTAACCAGCGGAATATAAAACAAGACATGAAACAATATGTAGTGAGAAACAGTTCAGCATTTTGGGAAGCTCCGTGTCTCAACAATGGTGTACTTACTCGCAGATGAACGCAGCTGGAGGAGGTCGATAACAGTACCAAGTATATGAAATCAAAATATCAGAAATGAAATCATAATAGTCTATATAAAATGTAAGACATATATGATAACCAATTTACGATACACAATATGTAAGGCCATGTCAAGTCGTGGACTCACGCCTTAAGGTCATCACTCAAATATAACCATGGGTCTCATGCCCACAATATCAATCATGCGTGGAATTCTTCCTCACCGCAGCGATCCATGATATAAAAGCACCAAGGAATACATGAACACCGTGTCCCACTGTGTCATAATAAAATCAGACGGTAAGTAAAGGCATAGCCGACTACTAAAACCCACGCATTCAACAATGCTATAAAATCAGATTACGAGGTCTTTCTGCATCGCGCCACATGATCGGCCGCCACTCGCCCTCGTATCAATGCGCACAAATCCTCGAACTCACCGCGGCTCGATAGCCACCTAGGCCCGCATGAGGTATTCCCCGCATCGAGGGTGTCACGACCCGTTCCGGGGCCCGTGACTGGTGCCTTACCCCGGGCACCCTAGTGACACAACATCAGAGTAATCAGCGGAACATAAAACACATACATGAAACAAGTGAAGTACAAAACAATAATCTGAGGAAAACTTGTCTTTTCAAAGATAATTAAATAACAACTTTTACAAATGAGCAGCTTTAATCCTTTTTACAAACCCCGCCTACAACAAAGATTACATGCACTTCTACGAAAGATATGATAACAACGACGGACGGGGCCGCCATACCCCGAATGTAAGCTTTACGACAACGGGACTATACCAAGATAAGCCTCCGGAGAAACGGAGCTTCCTAAAAGCTGAACTGTGACCCTAAGAGCGAGGATCAACGACTGGTGTACCTTTACCTGCGGCATGAACGCAGCCCCAGGAGGTCAGATAACAATGCGAGTATGTGAAACTAAAAATATCGTAAATGAAATCATAATAGTCTATAAAGCAGAGACATGTATGATAACCAAACGGCGCTCACAACAAATAAGCAAATATGTCAAGTCGTGGACTCACGCCTCAAAGTTATCACAATAAAAACCGTGACGGCACGTATGTAAGGCATAGCCGACTACTAAGACCCACGCATCAAAAATACCACAAATCGTATCCCGAGGTCTTTCTGACCGCACCACATGATCGGCCGCCACTCGCCCGCAATATCAATGCGCGCTATCCTCGAACTCTCGCAGCCCGCATAGGTCACACACGGACCGCATGAGGTATTCCTCGAATCATGGTCCTGCATCGCCCGAGGTATACCCCGCATCGGCGGCTAACCTCGTATCCGCCAGGCTCCCGCAACCCGCATAGTCTCAAAAGACCGCATAGTCTCAACAGATCCGCATAGGAATCCCCGCATCAGCTAAACACCCGAATGATCAATCCCGGAGCTACCGCGACTCGCATAGTCACAAGGACCGTGATAGCCGTAAAGACCGCATCGGGTGGCAAGCCCTCAGATAATAAGTCGGGGTATGTGATACAATAACAAGATAACGCTTAACGCTTGACAACGTAAGCACAACAAGAGTGACCCTCTTGCATAATAATCACAAGTTACTAACACACGTAGCATCCTAACATGCTTACTTATCAAATCAACAAGAAAGTATTACAAGGCTATCACAAACCAATACAATCAAGTTATTCACACAAGGTACTTTCTACTAACAAGTTCGGGTACCTATCCCCAAAGTACTTCATACATTAAATCTTTAAAAGATACGTTACTTCAAAAACCACACAATACCCGTAGTATATGAACATAGAGTGATTATCTTTTTAAAGTAAATCAATTACTTCTCTTTGTAAAATCAAGTAGCAACATTCTTTTCCAATGTTCAAGTTTGCCTAATTTCCAATGTCCAAGTTTCTCGTTTTAGAAAGGTTTCGTAGTTCATAGTCTTATTCATTTAAGAATATAATTCTTCTTTAAACTATCTGAGAAACATAAGCCTTATATGTGAGTAGGATATTCTTGTTTATAACAATCTTATTACAGCAGCCATGATCTAGGAAATATCATTTTGTCTCATCTTAGCTTCTATGCAGATGGAAGTTTCTACTGGTTTTAATAATACTTAATCTGTCAAAAACATTTCCTTTTATTAACGCTGCAGTGGTTTGTCGATACATTTTCTGATTTCAAATCGAAAACATTCTTAAGCCGTTATACTTAACTTCCCATAAAGCTAGTATAACTCTTAAGTTTTCAAAACCAAGTATTACTTCTTCTTTCAAAATGATTCAAAAATCTTTTGAAATACTTCAAGTTCTTTATTAACATATAACAAGCCAGTTATAGTTCAAATCAGTTACCTTTTAAAAACCACAAGTATTTTCTTACCAACATAAAGCTGTTATAACCAACTTCCCATAAAGCCGTTATAACACTTTATGTTTTAAACCAATCAAATACATTTAGCACGTACGCGTCACCGTACTACATAGTTCACACATATCATGCTAGAAGAGATAGGAAGAGGTTCACATACCTCGCGACAGTATCGACTAATAGCAAACGCCCAAGTACTTCCAACCGCTTGGCTACTCCTTAGCCAAGTAGAACGTGCTACACGTAGTACTTCAACCTATAAGGCCACAAGGCGCTTATTAGCATCAAGATCTTATCGTAGAACATTCCACGTAAAATTCTGGCAAGACCTCCCCGCACATACAGCGTAAATCTCCTCTCATCGAGGCCGCTACCAAGCCAACCATGGGGTTATACATCTAACCTAACGGGCACAATTCTACCCCACTGCACTACACAAGTCTCATGTCTGACCTATGTAATTACGATTCAGACTCTTCTTTAAATTCAGGCTTAAGTCAACAGACATTGCCGATAACTACGTTCAGTTCTATTATATAGTATACTTCAACTATATATTCAAACATGTAATTTCCAATTACAAATAGAGGGACAAGATAATTACCTCGATAAGCCCATAATTATCCTAGCTTAAAGTCGATCCTGGGCAATCGTTTAGCTCCAACTTCGAGCGCTCCAACCCGCTCTAAACCACCCTTAGAGGTTCTAACCAACTTCTACACAATACTCCAACGGACTATGGAGATTTTCCTAGGGTTTCGGTTTTGTGGTGGCGGGAAGTATAATAGTATTTACGGGCTTTGATAGGTATAACCTTAGAATACAACAAGGTATATGGCTAAGGTAATTTGGGCATTATAACAATACTTTTGAGAGTATTTCTACACCACAAAGGGGGTATTATACGAAAGCAACAAGGCTAGGGGTTACCCACGGCCACACTACTAGGAGCGCTACTCTCGGCCAAGGGCCTCGCGAAAAGGGAGGAAGGCTCTCAAGACTTAGGCATTTTGGATGAAGAAGTCTTCAACCTTAGAGGGTATTTATAGCACAAGCCAAGGCCAACCAATGGCCAAGATCTAGCCAAGTGCCTAGCAAGTGTAGGGCAGATTCACCCGTGTGTCCTTAACCAACTAACACACAAAATATCCTACCAACTCCTCTTCAATTCGTCCAAGCCGAGTCCTCACGTCCCGCTAATGGGAGGTGCCAAGTGGCGCCTCTCGTTGGTCCAAAATGTTTCGTCTCTCGGAAACATCCGCAACAATTAAAAATGACCTAGCCGGAAATTCCCTATGAAAGTCGTGGAAGCGTTTAGCCGAAACGACTCTAATCGGGTGTTGTGCACAAATAATTTTCGCCAAGCCAATATTAAAAGTTTCAAATTTTTCACGTGACGCCCTACGCATACTGTAAATACGGTATAACGAGGGTAGCTACTCGGCATCGATCTGGACTCGTAGTCCGCATGGCCACATAGACCGCATGAGGTATTCCCCGCACACTAACCTGGAACTCTCGTAGATCCGCATAGGTCCCCTGGACCCGCATGAGGCATCCCTCGCATCGGGGGGCAGCTTAACCCCCGGTATAACATGTCAAGAGGTGAGTGGTACAATACTAACATAACGGCTTATCGTTTAAACAACATAAGCACAATCAAGGGAAACCCCTTTACGCAAACATCACAAGACACTAACACACGTAGCATCCTAACATGTTTACTTATCAAACCAACAAGAAAGTATTACAAGGCTATCACAAACCAACATAGTCAAGTTATTCACACAAGGTACTTTCTATTTTATATCAACAAGTTCGGGTTTTTATCCCCAAAGTACTTCATACATTAACTCTTTAAAAAGATCCGTTTCTTTCACAAGAGTCACACGATACCCGTAGTATCAAAATAGAGTGACTATCTTTTTAAGTAAAACAAAACAATTTCCCTACCTTCTTTTTGAACCAACTTAAGACAAAATCATGCCTTCCTTTTTAAACGAAAACACTTCAAATTTTCAAGTCTTTGTCTTTTATAAATCAAGTCTTTACTTTGAAATTTTTAGAAAATCAAAACTTGTTTATTAATGATCTTATTAAAGCAGCCATGATCTAGGAAATGTAATACAATTTTGTCTTATCTTAGCTTCTATGCAGATGGAGGTTTCTACTGGTTTTAATAAGACTTAATTAGTCAATACATTTTCCTTTATTAGCGCTGCAGTGGTTTGTTCGATACTTATTCTCATTTCCGAAATCAATACAAGGCTTTCATAAACAATTAAGTAAACATTTCCTTTTATTTCTCTTAAGTCGTTATACCTAACTTCCCATAAAGCTAGTATAACTCTTAAGCTTTTAAAACCAAGTATTACTCTTCTTTCAAAACGATTCTTAATTCTTTTGAAATACTTCAAGATTCTTATTATTCAAAACTCAAGTCAAAAGACATCGAAGTAAAACCACGTTCAGTTAACACACGTACGTCTACCGTACTATATATATTCTTTTAAAATATCATGCTCAAGAGGATAGGAAGAATCACATACTTCCTCGGTGAAATCCACCTGCCAAGTCGAATATGTCACGCGCAGAGTATCAACCTATAATAGTTAAATACGTCTATCAACATCTAGACTACTCTGTAGAATATTCTAAGCCGAAGGGTCTTAGTTCTACAGAAATTTGGGCGACTTCATATACCCGTATTTCAGTATATGCGTGAGGGCGTACGTACAAAAGTTTAAGCCTTAAGTAGGCATAAGGAACGAAAATTTGTGCACAACCCACGAAAAGAATTGTTTTCCGACGAAACGTTTTCCAAACCTTGCAAAGGAAAAATTACGGTTGCGACATTTATAATTTTTGCGGATTTTTCCGAGAGATAAAATATTTTGGACCAACGAGAGGGCGACACTTGTCACCCTCAAGTGGACGACATTGTGGGCAACTCTTGGCGTTTTTTTTGGTCAAGGATTAGGTAGGATATTTTGTGATATTTGTGGAGTAGATGGATAAGGTACACATGGGTAAATCTATACCCTCCACTTGCCTTAATCTTGGCCCTTGAAAGTCCTATAAATACCCTACAAGTTGGAAGAATTGTTCATCCAAAAATTTTTTCCAATTCTTTTAAACTCCCTTCTCCCCTTGTGAGCTTTTCGTCCAAGCCCTTTCCCCCCCCCCCCCCCCCTTCCTTGTGTCTTGTTCGAAGCACACTCCCCCCCCCTAGTAAGCTAGCCGAAACACCCCCCCTTTTGTTAGAAAAATACTCTCCAAGTATTGTTACTATTCCCAAATACCTTAGCCAATCCCTTGTAGTATTTCCAAAGTCACCTCTATACTTAGAGCAGGAAAATACTACTATACTTCCATTAGTCACTAAACGAAACCCTAGGAGAAACTTCATAGTTGGTTGAAGTAGTAGGTAGAAGTTGTGTAGAAACTTATAAGGGTTTCTTGGAGAGGATAAGAGCGTAAAGATTAGGAGATAAACATTGATCAGGAACGACTTATATCTTGGATAATTTTGGGATTATCGAGGTAAATAATAATCCTATCCTTCTATTGTAATTGGAGATTACATATCAAGTAGTATAGAAATAAGTATAAGATACATAGAAGGATATTAAAGAATAGAATTGAATCAGATTTACATGGGGTGTATTCTGATGAGACTTGAGTAGTTTGTGGTAGGAAGTCTTGCCCAATTTTCCGTAGAATTAAGAACCTTCGCTAGAATATCCTCTGAGTAGTCTAGACGTTGATAGACGTATTTGACTATTATATGTTGATACTCTGCGCGACATACTCGACTTGGCGGTGGATTTCGAGAAGGTATGGGATTCTTCCTATCCTCTTGAGCATGATATTTTAAATATATATATAGTACGGTAGACGTACGTGTGTTAACTGAACATGGTTTTACTTGACGTCTTTTGACTTGAGTCTAATAATAAGAATCTTGAAGTATTTCAAAAGAATTATGAATCATTTTTGAAAGAAGAGTAATACTTGGTTCTTTAAACAAAAGCTTAAGAGTTATACTAGCTTTATGGGAAGTTAGGTATAACGACTTAAGAAGGATAAAAGGAACGGTTTACTTATGTGTTTATAAAAGACTTGTATTGATTTCTGGAAGGTATAGTAAGATGGTTTGTTGAGTAGACATACTATGATGCTATGTGTGTTAGTATCTTGTAACGTTTGTGTAAAGAGGTTATTCTTATGGTGCTTATGTTGTTTAACGATAAGCCGTTATGTTAGTATTATATCACTCACCTCTTGACATGATATACCGGTGGTTAAGTGCCTCGTCAGAGTACACCTCATGCGGTCTGTGTGACTATGATTCGAGAATACCTCATGCGGGTCCAGGGGACCTATGCGGAGCTACGAGAGTTCCAGGTTAGTGTGCGGGGGATTACCTCATGCGGTCTATGTGGCCATGCGGACTACGAGAGTCCAGGACGATGCCGAGGAGTAGCTACCCTCGATGCGGGGAATACCTCATGCGGGCCTAGGTGGCCTATGCGGACTGCGGGAGTCCAGGATTAGGCATGCATAATGATACTATGGGCGATTGGCCTTGCTTCGATCATTCGCAGCCTAGAAAAGACCTGTTACAGTTTTACCTAATATTGCTCTTGTTTGTGATGTGGCACTATGTGCGGTTACATTGATTGTTTCGAACATATTTGTAAAATTGGTTTTAAAATGATATGATTTCATTTAAGTACTTTACAGTTTCACATACTTGGTACTGTTATCTTGACCTCCTTGGAAGTGCGTTCATACGCGGTAAGGAAGCAGTGCTAGATCCGCATCCTTAGGATCTTTACTTTGGTGTCAGGAGCTCCATCTTCTCCGGAGGCTCGACTTTTGGGTATGATCTCTCTGTCGTTGTAGATAGTTTTGTACATTCAGGGTATGGCGGGGCCACGTCCATAGTTGTTTACTTCCTTAAGTGCAGTAGTCCTATTATGCGGTTGGGTTGTAGCGCGGACTTGGTATATATATATATATGTCGAAAGCGACTTTTCTCGAGATAAAGCGTGTCTCATTTTACATTTGTTTCATGTCTTGTTTTTATATTCGATTACTCGATGTATGACTACTTGGGTGCGGGTAAGGCACGATCATGGGCCGGGCAGTCGTGACAAAAGTGGTATCGTGAGCGATTAATCCTCGAAAGTGTCTATAGACCGTATCTAGTAAGTCTTGATTATCGGTGTGTTGTGCACCACATGTCGTGAGGCTATAGGATATTTAGGATTGGTTTCCATTCTTCTCACTCTGAGATCGTGCCTTAGAGTTGTGTTATAAGTTGGACCCCTCTAACGTATTTCCTTTCTTTAACAGTTATGCCTCCACGTAAGGCAACCCGGGCCCAGAAGGGCAAGGCAGCTGAGGGAGCTGCTAGTAGGACACCGAGAGTCACGAGGGCTCGTGGCCCGATCATACCTGGCGATACCTCGGGCGGCGAGTTCCACGACGCCGCCCGGCCCAGCGAGTTTAGAGTCGCAATGGTCGATGAGACCACAATACTGCACCTCGATCCACATCCCGGAGCAGATGAGATGGGTTCTGAAGAGATGGCGATTCATCGCGGGATCGTGGCGAACATGAGGATAGGTGGATCGCGATTCGGTTCAGCCGAAGCACATGGTTCACCCGAGATCGGACGGTTTGAGGCTACGGGATTTTACGAGTTGTAGCGCCAGAGTTCTACGGTCGAGGCACGAGGATGATCCGCAGGAGTTCATTCGTCGATTCTGAGGATCATGAGTGATCAAGGCTTGAAGACCGAGTCCGTGATTTTGATTCGCATCGGTGCGTGATACGCGATCGATTGGTTTGATCGTGGTAGCTATCCCGAGGAGAGCATGCGCCTCGGCGGTATGGGACGAGTTCTCGAGGCATTTCTCACTCACTTCTTGCCTCGCGAGATAAGGAGGCGCGGGCGACAAGTTTTGATCTTTGAGGCAGAGAGGCGCCTGATTAGGGAGTACAACGTCGAGTTCGATTCGTTGGCTCGATATGTCCCTGCGCTAGTAGCGGATATGGAGGACAGGGTGCATCGCTACATCACCGGGCTAGACGATTATATGGTCGAGTCTTGTGCGGGTGTAGCTCTTCAGCCAGGCATGGACATTACCCGCATGCAGCTCACGCACTGATGCGAGGCGTAGAGCCGACGGGTTGTGACAGCAGAAGAAGGCGGGGCGGCGGGGTCTTTGGTAGCTCTCGGGGTGGACGGCCTCAGCAGCAATCTAGATTTGCACCACAGCCAGCTCAGAGCACTCCTACACCGTCTTGAGGGCATACGGGGCCAGGACTTGAGCGTCGAGTAGCAGAGCCGGCGATCGGGACCACCCCGCCGGTGTGGCGACGCGGTAGATCCCATTACGGAATTGTGGTGCCGCTCGGGAGTTTGTTTGATTGCGGCCAGCGAGGTCACTTTGCGAGCTGTCCGACCAAGGCGGTAGCAGAGGTAGGGTCGGCTACGGGGTCTTTCGTGGGTTTTCTTCATCTCCTCTGATTACTCGCCGGGCGAGGTACTCGTGGGCCAGTGTCGCGGAGGTCGTGGCGCGGGTCGGTTCTAGCGGTCCTCGAATCGCATATATGCCTTGTCCAGCGGGACCGGAGGCGTCGCTGATGTCGCTGTACTTTATAAGTTTCGGTTGTGATGTGTATGCCTTGATAGATCCGGGTTCTACTCGTCTATATATCTCCCCATTGCTAGTAGTATAGGGATAGAGCACGTGTCCATAGACCACTTTCGAGTAGCTACGCGATGGGTGATTCGGTGGTAGCTCACTGGGTATATAGGGCTTGCCCGATGACTTTATCGATCGTCGGACCAGCCGACTTGATAGAGTTGGACATGTCGATTTCGATGTGATCATGGGCATGGATTGTTTAGCTTCTTGCTACGCGGTGTAGCTGCAGGGAAAGAGTGAGTGCGGTTCCATTTCTGAGGCCGGTTATTGAGTGGGAGGAACAACGTGTCGCCGAGGGTAAGTTTATTTCTTACCTGAGGCGGGAAGATGGTGCAGAAGGAGTATATCTACCATCTCATTCGGGTGCTTGATACTGAGGCTGCGGTACGAGATTTTGATCGATTCGATGTCGAGAGTTCCCAGATGTGTTTCCAGACGACCTCCCGGGTAACCCTCCTGAGAGGGAGATAGAGTTTTGTATCGATGTGCTTCCAGACACTCGACCTATTTCCATTCCGCCATACAGAATGGCACATGCCGAGTTGAGAGAGTTGAAGGACCAGCTGAGAGATTTGTTGGAGAAGGGCTTCATCAGGCCTAGTGTTTCTCCCGAGAGCGCCGGTGTGTTCGTGAAGAAGAAGGGCGGGACGCTGCGCATGTGTGTTGATCTGAGCGGTGAACAAAGTGACCATTAAGAACATATACCCCTTCCTGTGATTGATGATTTGTTCGACGGTTGCGAGTGCGAGATGTTTCTCAAGATTGATCTGCGATCGGGCTATCATCAGTGCGATTTAGAGAGGCGGATATCCTAGGATCGCATTCGGACCAGATGGGCACTATGAGTTCAGGTTATGTCTTTCGGTTTGACCAATGCTCGTGGTATTCATGGATTTGATGAACCGAGTGTTCAAGCCATTTTGACACGTTTGTGATAGTGTTCATTGATGACATCTTGGTTTATTCCGCTCGAGCGAGAGCATGCGGAGCATTTGAGGCTGTCTTTGAGAGTTCTCGAGACCAGCAGTTATACGCCAAGTTTTCCAAATGTGAGTTTTGGTTGGCTTCGGTGGCATTTCTTAGGCATATTGTAGGGGCTAATGGTATTCGGGTGGATACGTCCAAGATCGAGGCAGTCAGGACTTGGCCTAGACCTACTACACCGACAGAGGTGCGCAGTATTCTGGGCCTCGCAGGTTATTATCGGCGGTTCGTGGAGAAGTTTGCTTCTATCTGCACCATTGACTAGGTGACTCGAGGCGGCTAAGTTTGATGGTGATGCTTGTGGCGGGGTTTCGATTCTTGAAGGAGGCGGCGGCGCCCGTTCTTACTCTTCAGAGGTCGGATGGCTATGTCGTGTATTGTGATGCGTCAGGCATCGGGCTTGGATGTGTGTTGATGCAGCAGGGCAAGGTTATAGCATATGCATCCCGACAGCTTAAGAAACATGAGAGGAACTACCCCACCCATGATTTGGAGTTAGCGGCGGTGATTCACGCCGAAGATGCGGAGGCACTATTTGTATGGGGTTCATGTGGATATTTATACGAGACCACAAGAGCCTCGGTATATCTTCACGGAGGAGCTGAACTTACGACAGAGACGGTGGTTAGAGCTGCTCAAGGATTACGATGTCGACATCCTGTACCACCCAGGGAAGGCCAATGTTGTGGCAGATGCCCTTAGTCGTAGGTCGATGGGGAGTCTATCAGATGTACAGCCAGAGAGGAGGGGCATGGTTCGCGATTTACATCAGCTAGCGAGCCTCGGGGTCTGATTGATTGATTACGATAGCGATGGGGTTCGAGTTCGAGAGGTTGCAAGTCTTCCATCGTCGAGAGGTGAAGAGGCAATTTGAGGATCCTGTTTTGACGCGGTATCGTGATTCGGCTCTTCGTGAAGGGAAGGGTCCTTTTGAGGTAGCACCTGATGGGGTGCTAAGGTTTGAGGGCAGGTTGTGTGTTCCAGATATTGCAGGACTTGGCGGGTTCTAGGGAAGCACACGCGCGGCGTTACTCTATCCATCCGGTCGACCAAGATGTACCACGCGACCTCGGATCGTGTATTGGTGGGAAGGCTTGAAGAGGGGCGTTGCAGTTTGTGGCTCGGTGCGTGTTGTCGCGGTGAAGGTAGAGCACCGAGGCACGGTGGTTTGTTGCGACGATAGAGATCCCGACACGGAAGTGGGAGGTGATCAACATAGACTTTATCACGGGTTACCTCGCACTCAGGAAACATGATTCTATTTGGGTTATCGTCGACGGTGTGAAATTAGCCCACTTTCTTCCCTTCAGGACAACCTTCGTGAGGATTATGCGGACTTTACATCAGAGATCGTCATCGCATGGGGTCCCTATTTCTATCATATCGACAGAGGCCGGTTTACGCTAACCTGGAGTCCTTCCGAAAGGATTAGGGGCCAGTGAGCACGAGTCTTGCATTCCATCCTCGAGCATCGACGGTGGCGAGCGCCTATCGAGACTCTTGAGGATATCTGCGAGCTGTGTTATTGACTTGAGTGGTGGGAGGATCATTTGCCTCTAGTTGAGTTTGTGTATAATAATAGCTACCACTCCAGTATTTAGATGGCGCCTTATGAGGCCTTGTATGGAAGGAAGTGCAGATCGCTGATAGGCTGGTTTGATGTAGGCGAGGTGCAGTTAGTAGGACCAGACACAGTTGTGGCGATGGATAAGGTAAAGCTTATCGAGGAGAGGTTCTTGGCGACTCGAGTCGGCGTAAGTCGTATGCAGATCATCGTCGGCATCTGGAGTTTGAGGTTGATGATTGGGTTTTCCTGAAGGTGTCACCCATGAAGGGTGTGATGAGATTTGGGAGGAAAGGGAAGCTCAGCCCAAGGTACATTGGGCCTTATCAGATTGTCCGCAGGGTAGGCAAGGTTGCCTATGAGTTGGATCTGCCGTCCGATCTGGAGGCAGTGCATCCGGTTTTTCATGTTTCTATCGAGGAGATGTATCGGGATCCATCTAGGGTGCACCCGATTGGCGATGTCGGTGGCCAGGGGTTATCGTATGAGGAGATTCCCATGCGATGTCGATCGTCGAGTTAGCGTCTGTGGACGAGGCGTAGCTTCCGTCAGGTCTTGTGGCGGAATGAGCACGGGGAGGAGATGACGTGGGAAGCGAGGAGGACATGAGGCGAGTATCCTCACCTATTCCCCACACCTCCAGGTAACTCACTTTCCTACTTGTAAATTTTCATTGACATATTTGCTTAAGTGTTGTATTGTAGCCATGTGAGGCATTTGCAAACTGTTTAAGCTTTATCGTTATCTGTCTTGGGAAGGAACATTCGGGACGAATGTTTCTAAGGAGGGGAGAATGTTATACCCCGTATTTCAGTAGTATGCGTGAGGCGTGACAAAGTTTAAGCCTTAAGTAGGCATAAGGGACGAAAATTTGTGCACAACCCACGAAAAGAATTGTTTTTCGACGAAACGTTTTCCAAACCTTGCGAAGGGAAAATTACGGTTGCGACATTTATAATTTTTGCGGATTTTTCCGAGAGATAAAATATTTTGGACCAACGAGAGGGCGACACTTGTCACCCTCAAGTGGACGACATTGTGGGCAACTCTTTGCGTTTTTTGGTCAAGGATTACGTAGGATATTTTGTGATATTTGTGGAGTAGATGGATAAGGTACACATGGGTAAATCTACACCCTCCACTTGCCCTCCACTTGCCTTAATCTTGGCCCTTGAAAGTCCTATAAATACCCCCCTAAGTTGGAAGAATTCTTCATCCACAAATATTTTCCAAGTCCTGAAAACTCCCTTCTCCCCTAGTGAGCTTTTCGTCCAAGCCCTTCCCCTTCCTTGTGTCTTGTTCAAGCACACTCCCTAGTAAGCTAGAAACACCCCTTTGTTAGAAAAATACTCTCAGTATTGTTACTATTCCCAAATACCTTAGCCAATCCCTTGTAGTATTTCCAAAGTCACCTCATACTTAGAGCAGGAAAATACTACTATACTTCCATTAGTCACTAAACGAAACCCTAGGAGAAACTTCATAGTTGGTTGAAGTAGTAGGTAGAAGTTGTGTAGAAACATCTAAGGGTTTCTTTGAGCGGATTGGAGCGTACAGATTAGGATCTAAACCTTGTTCAGGATCGACTTATATCTTGGATAATTTTGGGCTTATCGAGGTAAATAATAATCTTATCCTTCTATTGTAATTGGAGATTACATACTGTAGTAGTATAAAAATAAGTATAAGATACATAGAAGGATATTAAAGAATAGAATTGAGCATTTACATAGATTGTATTTACAATAGACTTGAGTAGTTTGTGGGTGGAAGTCTGATTTTCCGTAGAATTAAGAACCTTCGCTAGAATATCCTGAGTAGTCTAGACGTTGATAGGCGTATTTGACTATTATAGGTTGATACTCTGCGCGACATACTCGACTTGGCAGGTGGATTTCGCCGAGAATGTATTTGATTCTTCCTATCCTCTTGAGCATGATATTTTAAATATATATATAATACGGTAGACATACGTGTGTTAACTGAACATGGTTTTACTTGACGTCTTTTGAATTGAGTCTAATAATAAGAATCTTGAAGTATTTCAAAAGAATTATGAATCATTTTGAAAGAAAGTAATACTTGGTTTTAAACAAAAGCTTAAGAGTTATACCACTTTATGGGAAGTTAGGTATAACGACTTAAGAGATAAAAGGAACGGTTTACTTATGTGTTTATAAAAGACTTGTATTGATTTCTGGAAGGTATAGTAAGATGGTTTGTTGAGTAGACATACTATGATGCTATGTGTGTTAGTATCTTGTAACGTTTGTGTAAAGAGGTTATTCTTATGGTGCTTATGTTGTTTAAAGATAAGCCATTATGTTAGTATTATATCACTCACCTCTTGACATGATATACGGGTTGCCGCCACGACGAGAGTACACCTCGTGCGATGCGTGTGACTATGATTCGAGAATACCTCATGCGGGTCCAGGACCTATGCGAGCTACGAGTTCGAGTTAGTGTGCGGGGATTACCTCATGCGGTCTATGTGGCCATGCGACTCACGAGTCGGGGACGATGCCGGGGAGTGAGAGCTACCTCGACGCGAGAATACCTCATACGCCTAGGTGGCCTATGCGGACTGCGGGAGTCCAGGATTAGGCATGCATAATGATACTATGGGCGATTGGCCTTGCTTCGATCATTCGCAGCCTAGAAAAGACCTGTTACAGTTTACCTATTATTGCTCTTGTTTGTGATGTGGCACTATGTGCGGTTACATTGATTGTTTCGAACATATTTGTAAAATTGGTTTTAAAATGATATGATTTCATTTAAGTACTTGACAGTTTCACATACTTGGTACTGTTATCTTGACCTCCTCGAGTGCGTTCATGCCGCAGTAAGGGAAGCAGTGCTAGATCCGCATCCTTAGGATCTTTACTTCGGTGTCGAGCTCCTCTCCCGGAGGCTCGACTTTTGGGTATGATCTCCCGTTGTTGTAGATAGTTTTGTACATTCAGGTATGGCGGGCCTGCCGCCATAGTTGTTTACTTCCTTAAGTCTGTAGTCCTATGCGCAGTTGGGTTATGCGCGGACTTGGTATATATATATGCCGAAAGCGACTTTTTCTCGAGATAAACGTCTCATTTACATTTGTTTCATGTCTTGTTTTATATTCGTGATTACTCGATGTATGACTACTTGGTGCGGGTAAGGCACGATCCGGCCAGGCAGTCGTGACAACTTCCTACCGTAAAGCTACACAGTCTCTAAATCTGACTAATGTAAGTACATTTCAATTCTCTTCTTTTATACCATCCTTCTATATCTTATACTCAATTATAAACTACTATATGTAATTTCCAATTACAATAGAAGGACAAAGATATTTACCTCGATAAGCCCAAAATTATCCAAGATTAAAGTCGATCCTGAGCAAGGTTTAGCTCCTATTCTGTACGCTCCAATAAACCCTTAGAAGTTCTAAACAACTTCTACTTAATACTTCAACCAACTATGAAGATTTTCCTAGGGCTTCGTTTTGTGACTAAGGGATATAAAGTAGCATTTCCGGGCTTTTCGTATAGAGATAACTTTGGAATACTACAAGGTATTTGGGCTAAGGTATTTTGGAATAACAACAATACTTGGAGAATATTTTTCTACCACGGGGGGGGGGTGTGTCTCGGCGAGAACACGGGAGGGAGAGGTCTTTGGGCGAGAACCTTACTAAGGAGGGAGTTTTGAGACTTGGAAAAAATGTTTAAGGGATGAATAATAAGTCTTGAACTTAAGGGGTATTTATAGGACCTCCAATGGTCAAGATTCAAGTGGAGGAGGAGATTTGGACAAGTGTGTGGTCCCACCTTATCCATCTACCCACAAATATCTCACCAAAATTGACCAAAGGTTTATGGCCTTTAAAACACTAAGCGTGCCAAACATTGACCACCAAACCGTCACTTGAGGGTGACACATGTCGCTTCTCGTTGTCCAAAATATTTCATCTCTCGGAAAAATCCAAAATAAATAAATTCTTGAAAACGTAAAATTCCTTTACAAGTTCGGAAAATTTTAGTCGGAAAAACAAATCTTTTCGTAGATGTGCACAATTTCGTCCTTAACAATAATTCGGCTTACAAAATTGTACGTCGTCCTCACATACATACTGGAAATACGGGTATAACATTCTTCCCTTAGAAACATTCGTCGAATGTTCCTTCTAAATCTCAAACACGCTAAGCGCGGTATAGTCTTCTACTAATATACTTACGAAACCAATCATGCTGCACTGTCCATAACATAACACACGCACAAATACTTAACTCCAAGTCCAGGAATCACCTCTATCATCACAAAGCTCCCCCGAGGGCTAAAAGATACTCCTTCGCACCTTTACTTCACAAAAGAAATGATCACTTCTATTCTCTTAACACGTGTTCACTTCTTCCCACTCGTCGTACTCTCCGTACACTCGAACACTTCCTAAATAAACTTACCACCTTTCTGTTGCTTGGTTCCAAAAATCTCGGTTACTATCTCCAACTTGGTCATCATTAACTGGGAACACTCTGGATAGATCTCCGATACTTTTCCGAACATAGCATGAAAGACCTGACGTACTACCTCCTAAGTCGGACGACAATGCTAACTTATAGGCAACCTGGCCTATTCTACAACCGATCTGCAAAGGCTCAAAGTACCTCGGGCTAAGTTTTCCCCTGCTTTCCAAATCTCGTCACACCCTTCCGGGGTGGTACTTGAAGACCGACCGTTAATCAACTCCAAGTATCGGCAGATTATCCGCCCGACTATTGACTCGTGTCAATAACCTCTCCTGGATAAGCTTCACCTTATCCACATCCTGCTGAAACAATTATGAACCAACAATCTGAACATTGCCAACATTGAACCAATCGACCGGCAACCTACACTACCGCCCATACAAGGCTTCATAAGGTGACATCCGAATACTGAAATGGTAGCTATTATAATACTACTCAACAAGAGGCGAATAATCCTTACTACCTCTGAAATCAAAAACACCGGCGAGGTGAATGCAATCGAGACTCACCCGAGTTCCTAACCTTGCTGGTAAAACCTCCATAAAAGAAATAGCGAACGGGCTCCATTGCTGTCATAAGTAAAAGTAGGAACCCCGTGCAGTCTTACAACCTTCCTAATATATAATATCTCGCATAACCCTCTGCCGAGTAAACAATTCTGACTGAAAGACAAGATGGGCTGACCTCAT
The DNA here is from genome assembly GCA_029844215.1 of Przewalskia tangutica. Lineage (NCBI taxonomy): Eukaryota > Viridiplantae > Streptophyta > Magnoliopsida > Solanales > Solanaceae > Przewalskia > Przewalskia tangutica. The sequence continues at coordinate 69,812,872 of CM056729.1, forward strand.
CGGCCCGACTACTGGTCGAACGCATCCACGAACTCGTACGATGGTTAACTAAACTTGGGCCTAACACCGTGACCTATCACAGCGGGACCACCACATTTTCCTTACTTCAAACGGGATGCGGTTGACGTAATCGGCCTCCAACCCGACCCATTTATCGCGCAAGCTCTTGTTTCTGATCGAACAATCTCACCATCGAGTCACGAAAACCTAGTGGTCTTCTTAGCTCAACTACCCTCTTCCATTTCACACTACTCAGGGACTTATCACACAAACATATCTCACGTATACTATGCACTCCGATAAGGGTCAAACACAAAAAAAATAAATCTTTTACTCGAGATGGCCTCGCCTCTAAGGTCTCCACGTATAATCTTCTAAAGCTCACAATTTCCCTATCCCCAATCTTACCCTTTTTACTAACCATGATTCCCAATCACAATTAACACAATGCTATCCGAACATAACTTAAGATATACTCATCTCATCACACATACTAATCTCAGAGGGTTAAGGATATACTGTATCTCTTCGCTTCACTCTTTGTCGTTCTAATCAATCCTGCTGTTGATAGCATAGCTAGGAAGGTGATGAACTAGCCACTGACCTCGAAGGTGAGTCTACATCGCGCCACTGCGGTCGGACAATTTCATAAAATGGCCTGCTAGCCGCAAGGCATAACAAATCGCCGAAGAAGTCACGACACTCCCATGACACCTACCACAGCGGCCACGAGGTGGGTGGCCTCTGCAACTAACACCCTTCCTCTCCGAACCCGAATCGCGACTAACCGGTGGTGAGTCCTCTACTGCATCCTCCTACTTGAACATTCTCTCGTCACACGGCCTGACGCGAGTAAAACAAGCACCAACAAAAGGCGACATTCCGGGATGACGTGCGCCCTGCGTGAACTTGAGGAAAGCGAATCGGTGTTTGGAACTCACGTGTATCTGTGAACGAGAAACCACGGAGCTCGACCAACTCCTGCATACCAGAAAGTCACGAACCACAGTGGAGGACCACTCTGCATTGGCGGATCGCGCATAACGATCAATGCGAGAAGGTCCGCCTCGAAAGTTATCAAAGGACCCCGCTGCTCGGCCTCCTGGCGATCTTGGTTAACCGTCGATCCTACGTTTCTCGGCCGCTGCGCATAAGCCGTCTGAGCCATGCTCATGCGAAGAGCTACTCTTGCACAACCCTCTCTTAGATAGTCATCAAGACGTGATAAATCGGTAATATACTCTCTGGTTGCTAAATCCTAGCTAATGTGAGGGTCATCTTTGCAATCCATACTTTGCGCTCTGGTCGTGGGCGAAGGTTCGAATATCATGGCACTTGATCGGGCCGCTGCGTGTGCTAGAATCTGCTTTGGCGACGTCGCGAACTCGAATGGCACCACCTCGGTGATGATTGGGCTGTGCCTCGTAACCCACGTGCTCTGCTGACTCATTCCGCCTTGCCGCCTACGGGCGGGTTGCCTTGGCGGAGGCATAGCGGTAAGGAAAGAAATACGTTAGAGGTCCAACTTATAACACGGCTCTAGGCACGATCTCGGTGAGAAGAATGGAAATCAATCCTAAATATCCTATAGCCTCACGATTATTGGTGTGGTGCACGAACCTGCGATAATCAAGACTACTAGATAGATGCTGTAGACACTTTCAGAGGATTAACGCTCTGATACCACTTTTGTCATGACCGAACTCGGGCGTGGATCGTGTCTTACGGCACCCAAGTAGACATACATCGAGTAACGGCGGAATATAAAACAAGACATGAAACAATATGTAGTGAGAAACAGTTTATCTGAGAAAAGTTGTCTTTCGGCATATATATATATATAAAAACTTGAACAGTTACATCCCTTTTACAAACCACCCCAGATTTGATACTCTGAGACAGAATGTTATAACAACAATGGCGGGACGGGTTCTCGCCATACCCACAGATGTAAGTACTGGCGACGGGGACTATACGAATAAGCCTCGGAGACACGGAGCTTCAAAACGCTGCGTGACCATGAGCGAGGATCAACAATGGTGTACCTCTACTGCGGCATGAACGGCCCAGGAGGAGAGTCGATACAGTAATTGCAGTATGTGGCCCGAAAATCGTAAATGAAATCATAATAGTCTATATAAAATAAAGCAGACATATATGATAACCAATTTACGATACCTGATATAGCGATCATGTCAAGTCGGGGACTCACGCCAGGTCATCACTCAAATATAACCGTGGGTCTCATGCCCACAATATCAATCATGCGTGGAATTCCTTCCCTGCCGTGATCCATGATATAAAAGCACCAAGGAATACATGAACACGTGTCCCACTGTGTCATAATAAAGCTGCGGGTAAATGCGAAGGCATGGCGACTACTAAAACCCACACACCCAACAATGCTATAAAGCGTATCACGAGGTCTTTCTGACGGCGCCACATGATCAAAGCCGCCACTCGCCTCGGTATCAATGTGCGCGTCAAATCCTGGAACTTCGCGCGACTCGCATAGGCCACCTAGGCGTATGAGGTATTCCCGCGTCGGGGTAGCTCTCCTCGGCGTCGTCCTAGACTCTCGTAGTCGCGTGGCCACATTAGACCGTGAGGTATTCCCCACACTAACACGGAACTCTCGTAGCTCGCATAGGTCCCTGGACACGCATGAGGCATCCTCGCATCGGCAGCTTAACCGTATAACATGTCGAGGTGAGTGGTACAATACTAACATAGCTTATCGTTTAAACAACATAAGCACAATCAGGAAACCCTTTACGCAAACATCACAAGACACTAACACACGTGGCATCCTAACATGTTTACTTATCAAACCACCAAGAAAGTATTACAAGGCTATCACAAACCAACATAGTCAAGTTATTCACACAAGGTACTTTCTATTTTATATCAACAAGTTGGTTTTTATCCCCAAAGTACTTACATTAACTCTTTAAAAGATCCGTTTCTTTCACAGAGTCACACGATACCCGTAGTATCAAAATAGAGTGACTATATTTTTAAGTAAACCAAAACAATTTCCTACCTTCTTTTGAACTAACTTAAGACAAAAGCACGCCTTCACTTTTAAGCGAAAACACTTCAAATTTTCAAGTCTTTGTCTTTATAAATCAAGTCCTTACTTTGAAATTTTAAGAAAATCAAAACTTGTTTATTAATGATCTTATTAAAGCGACCATGATCTAGGAAATGTAATACAATTTTGTCTTATCTTAGCTTATGCAGATGGAGGTTTCTACCGGTTTAATAATACTTAATTAGTCAATACATTTTCCTTTATTAAGCTATGATGGTTTGTTCGATATTTATTCTCATTTCCAAATCAATACAAGTCTTCTGTTATACCCGTAGTTGCGGGTATGTATGTGAGACGTGCGTCGAGTGTACGAAAAGAATTTTGAAAAGAAGAAAGATGTGAGTTTCACGGAAAAGTTTGCGGTTATTTGTGAAGAAAAAGGTTCGTTAGTGGGAATTGGATTCCCAGTTGGGTATTTGGACTTCATAGATTATATTAGAATTTTGAGATTTTATTTTGAAATGGTCACGTGGGCCCACGAGAAATTCTGATTTTTGGGAGCGCTTTGTTTTGAGATTTCCGGTATTTTGGATATTTTGGAAGACGAAATATTTGGCGAATCGGGTGACACGTGTCACCCTACGTGGCACCCTTGGCCGAATTTACCTTTGTGCACAACACCGATTAGAGTCGTTTTTACGAAACGTTTCCACGACAGAGTGAAAATTCCGGCTAAGTCATTTATAATTTGCGGATTTTCCGGGTGACGAACATTCGACCGGGAGGTGACATGTCACCTCATTGAAGCAAATGGTTTGGCGACGATTTGGGCGCCGAGGGCCTTGGTGGCCTGGCGATTGGCTCCTCTTTTGTGCCTTGCTTTGTGGCTTGTTTTGTGGAGTGTTTTGTGGAGTAGGGTTAGGGTGCACTTGGCTTGATCTTGGCCTTACACTTGCCTTGCACTTGGCTAGATCTTGGCGTTGGTTGGCCTTTGGTTTATAAATACCACACCTGTGAAGACTTCATTCATCCACAAATGTTTCCAAGTCTTGAAATCCCTCCCTCCTCTTGTGGCTCTCGTCCTAAGCCTCTCCTCCTCCTCAGTGGCCTTTGTGAGAGGTCTCCTCCCTCGCTTGTGGTGTCTGGCCATGGGGTACCCACTGCCTAGTTGTTTCGTATAATACCCTTGTTGTGGTATAGAAATACTCCCTAGTATTGTTATAATGCCCAAAATACCTTAGCCTTGTACCTTGTAGTATTCCAAGATACCTCTTTACGTAGAGTCAGAAATACTACCTTTTGTCCTTTTAGTCTCAAACCGAAACCCTAAGGAAATCTTCATAGTTGGTTGAAGTATTTGAGTAGAAGTTGGTTAGAACTTCTAAGGGTTGTTTGGAGTGGTTTGGGCGCGGGTGGAGCTAAACCTTGCTCGGATCGACATTATAACTTGGATAATTTTGGGCTTATCGAGGTAATTATCTTGTCCTCATTGTAATTGGAAATTACATGTTTGTTAGAATATATAGTTGAAGTATACTATATATGGAACTATACTTAGTATTCGGCAATGTCTTTTGACTTAAGCTTTGAAGAATAAAATCTTGAATCTGTATTTACATAGGGTGTATTGCGATGACTTGTGTAGAATTGTACACGTCCGGTTAGGCGTGTAAACCCCACTGGTTGGCTTGGTAGCGGCCTCGATAGAGGAGTTTTACGCTGTTGCGGGAGTGTTATACCGTATTTCAGTATGTATGCGTGAGAATACGTGCGAAAGTCTAGCGAAGATAAGCCTTGGGCGTTTTTATTTGTACCTGACTCACTAAAGAATCGTTTCCGAAACGTTTCCACGACTTTCGTAGAGTAAATTCGGCTATGCCATTTCTTATTTTGCGGATTTTTAGAGAGACGAACATTTTGGACCAACGGGAGGGTGACATGTCTCACCTCACATTGGAAGCAAGTGGGATGGCTTTGGGCGATTGGGCGTCAAGAGGATGTTGGCCTTGGATTGGTTCCTGCTTAGGCCTTGTTTTGTGCCATGTTTTGTGGAGTGTTTTGTGGAGTGTTTTGTGGGTAGGGGTTAGGGTGCACTTGGCTTGACCTTGGCCTTACACTTGCCTTGCACTTGTCTTCATCTTGGCCATTGGTTGGCGAGGCTTGAGCTATAAATACCCTCGAGATGAAGAGTTCTTCATCCACAAAAGCTTTCAAGTCAAAATCCTTCCTCTCCCTTAGTAAGCAATTCGTCCAACACCCTCGAGAAGCTTGGCCGAGGCTACCCCACCCCCTAGCCTAGCCGAAACCTACCCCCCCTCCCTTGGTAGAAAAGTTGCCTTCTTGTATTGTTATAATGCCCAAAATACCCTAGCCCAAATACCTTAGTACTTGTAGAAGTTGTGAAGAACTTCTAAGGTTCTTGGAGCGTACAACTTAGGAGCAAAACCTTGCTCAGGCGCGACTTTTTCTAGGATATTATTGGGCTTACCGAGGTAATAATCCTAACCCTCTTTTGTATTAGAGAATATATACTGTTGTAGTATAAGGATAAGTATAAATACTTAGAAGTATATCGCAGTATAGAATTGAACTGTACTTACATAGGACTGTTTTCACAGTAGACTTATATAGCTCACCGGGTAGGGAAGTGCTGCCCGACTTACCGTAGAATTATGAACCCCCTGTTTAGAATGACCTTCAGAGTAGTCTTTAATAGATATCTGTGACTATTATAGGTGACTCTCTGTGACATATTGAACTTGGCGGTGGTTTTATTTGAGAAGGTATGTGATTCTTCCTAAAGCATGATATTTTACAATATAACTACGGCAATGTCTTTGACTTAAGCTGAATAATACTTACGGCAATGCCTCACGGCTTAAGCTGAATAATACTTACGGAATGCCTGGCTTAAGCTTTGAATAATAAAGATCCGGCATTTCAAAAGAATCTTGAATCATATTAATGAAGAGAACTAATTGGTTTTAAAATGAAGCTTAAGAGTTATACTAGCTTTATGGGAAGTAAGTATAACCACTTAAGATTGATAAAAGAAACAAGTTTGCCTATGTGTTTATAATGGACTTATATTGTGAAAAGAATAAAAGATGGTTTGATAAGTAGACATGATATGATGCTATGTGTGTTAGTATCTTGTAACGTTTGAATAGGTGAGTATCCTTGTTGTGCTTATGTTGTTTAAAGATAAGTTGTTATGTTAGTATACTATCACTCACCTCTTGAGATGATCAGGGGTTAAGTCGCCTCCGTCTGGGGTAGACTTCGGTGATGCAGGACCATGATTCGAGAATACCTCATGCGGGTCGGGGGCCTATGCGGAGCTACGAGTTCGAGTTAGTATGCGGGGTTATGCCTCATGCGGTCTGTGGCCATGCGGACGGCGAGTCGGGGCGATGCAGGAGTAGCTACCTCGATGCGGGGTTATACCTCATGCGGGCCCGTGAGTGGCCTATCTGCGGACTCGAGTTCAGGATTAGGCTTGCGAGAATGATGATGGGGCGAGTGGCCTGTTTCGATCATTCGCGGCCTAGACAAGACTCATTCTGATTACCTATTGTTGCTCTTGTTTGTGATGTGGCACTATGTGCGGTTTCCTTGGTTGTTTCATACATATTTGTAAACTGGTTTTAAAAATGATATGTTTTCATTTAAGTACTTTACAGTTTCGCATACTTAGTACCTGTATGTAATCGACCTCGCCCGGGGGCTGCGTTCATGCTGCGGTAAGGGCAAGCAGTGCTAGATCCGCATCCTTAGGATCTACGTTGGTGTCGGAGCTCCATCTCTTGGAGGCTCTACTTTTGGTATGATCTCCTGTTGTAGTTAGTTTGTCTGATCGGGGTATGGCGGCCTGTCCGCCATAGTTGTCTATGTCCTTAGAGTTCTGTAGTGATGTTATGCGATTAATCGGATGTAGCTGAACTATGATTATATATATATGCGAAAGCGATGTTTTCTCACATAAGCGTATGTCTTATTTTATAAAGCGTTTCATGTCTTGTTTATATTTCCGATTTCTCGATGTATGACTACTTGGGTGCCGGTAAGGCACGATCCGCGAACCGGGCAGTCGTGACAAAAGTGGTATCGAGCGATTAATCCTCGGAAAGTGTCTCTGATCGTATCTAGTAAGTCTTGATTATCGGTGTGTTGTGCACCACACCAATGTCGTGAGGCTATAGGATATTTAGGATTGGGTTCCATTCTTCTCATTACGAGATCGTGCTTTAGAGGCGTGTTATAGGTTGGACCCTCTAACGTATTCCTTTCAATGCTGATTATGCCTCACGTAAGGCAACCCGGGCCCGTGAAGGGCAAAGCGGCGGAGGCGCTAGCGAGACACCCAGTCACGAGGCTCAGGCCCGATCTATACGAGGCGGCAGCGAGTTCTATGACGCCGCCAGCCCAGCCAGACCACGGTACCCACACCTCGTCCCACGGCTGGGCGGAGAGTTAGGCTACAAGCTGAGACGGCCCGACTTTTGGCTAAAGTTGTGGCCCGATACGAGAGAGATTGGACGCGATTCAGTTCGGCTCAGCTCGGTCGCACCGTGGTACACCCGAGGGCAGATAGTTTGAGGCTACGAGATTTCTTGAGTTGTAGCCCACCGGAGTATTATGGGTCAAGGCCGGAGGATGATCCGCGAGTTCATCCGTCGCCTTGAAGGATTTTGAGTGATCGGGCGTCGGAGACCGGTCCGTGATCTTTAGTTCCATAAATTTGCGTGATACCGCGATCGATTGGTTTGATTCATGGGAGTTATCGGGAAACGCGTCCCAGTACTTGGGATGAGTTCTCGAGGCTTTCCTCGCTCACTTCTTGCCTCGCAGATGAGAGAGGCGCGGTGATAGATTTTTGCTGAGGCGAGAGGGCCTTGTCGGGCGTACAATGTCGAGTTTGATTCATTGGCTCGATATGTCCCGGCATTGGTAGCGATATGGAGGATAGGGTACACCGCTATGTCACCGGACTGAAGCGACTATATGGCCGAGTCGTGTGCGGGGTTTCTCTCGGTAGGGTATGGACATTACGCGTGCGAGCTCACGCCCTTGGATGCGAGCGCAGAGGTCGGCGAGTGGGCGACGGCGGCGAGAAGAAGGCGGGGCGGGAGGGTCTTCCGGTGGTTATCGTGGTGGCGGCCTCGGCGGCGATCTAGATTCGCACCACGGCCGGCTCGAGCACTCCTGCCGTCCTCGGCCGCGGCCCGAGTTTTCGAGGCGTACCGGGGCCCTGTGGCTTCGGCGTCGAGTAGCGAGTGCGGCGATCGGGACCACCCGGTGTGGCGTCGGCAGATCCCATTACGGAAGTGTGGTACTACTTATGGATCTTGTTACGATTGTAGCGGCGGAGTCACTTCGCGAGGCTGTCGGCCGGCGTGGCTGGTGGTAGGCCCGGCGCCGAGTTACGTGGCCGCCATCATCTCCTACGATTACTCGCCGGGCGAGGTGCTCATGGGTCAGCAGTCGCGGCAGGTCGTGGCTCGGGTCCCGATTCTAGCGGTCCTCGAGAACGCATTTATGCTTTGTCCGGTAAGCGGGATCGTGAGGCCTCACCGATGTCGCCACGGTACCTTATCGGTTCTGGGTTTGATGTTTATGCCTTGATAGATCCGGGTTCTACTGGCCCCATATATCTCCCTTGTTGCTAGTAGGATAGGGATAGAGCACGAGTCCATAGACCCCTTCGAGGTAGCTACGCCAGTGGGTGATTCAGTGGTAGCTCGGAGGTATATAGGGCTTGTCTGTGACCATTCTGATCGTCGGACCACGGCGACTTGATAGAGTTGGAGATGATTGACTTCAGCGTGATTATGGGGATGGATTGGCTAGCTTCTTGCTATGCCAATGTAGACTGCGAGAGAGAGAGTAATGCGGTTCGGTTTCACGAGGCCGGTTGTTGTGTGGGAGAACACGGTATCGCCGAGGGTAGGTTTATTTCCTACCTCAAGGCTAGGAAGATGGTGCGAGAAGGGTATATCTACCATCTAGTTCGAGTGTTTGATCCGAGGCTGCGGTACCAGATTTTGATCGATTCCGTAGTCGTGAGTTCCCGGACGTGTTCCTGCATGACCTCCGGGTATCCTCCCGAGAGGAGATCGAGTTTTGTATTGACATATTGCGGATACTCGGCCTATTTCCATTCCGCCATACTGAGAATGGCACCGCCGAGTTGAGAAGTGAAGGACGGTGAGGATTTCTTTGGAGAAGGGCTTCATTAGGCCCAGTGTTTCCCCAGAAGCGCGGTATTGTTCGTGAAGAAGAAGGGCGGGGCCAGCTGCGCATGTGTTGATTACGAGCGGTGAACAAGGTGACCATTAAGAAGATACCCCTTCCTGGATTGATGATTTGTTCGACCGATTGCGAGCGCGAGATGTTTCTCAAGATTGATCTGCGTTCGCTATCATCGAGTTCGTGTCGAGAGAGGTGGATGTCCTAGAATTTGCATTCGGACGTGCGGGCATTATGAGTTCAGTCATGTCTTTTGGGTTGACCAATGCTCGGCGGTATTCATGGATTTGATGAACCGAGTGTTCAAACCATTTTGGACACGTTTGTGATAGTGTTCATTGATGATATCTTGGTTTATTCGCTCGAGCGGGAGCATGCGAGCATTTGAGGCTATCTTGTGATTCTCCAGACCAGTGATTATACGCCAAGTTTTCCAAATGTGAGTTTTGGTTGACTTGATGGCGTTTCTTGGGCATATTAGCCGGTGATGGCATTCGAGTTGATACGCCAAGATCGGCGATCGGGACTTGGCCTAGACTACTACTCGGCGAGAGGTTCGCGATTTCGGGCCTTGCAGTTATTATCGGTTCGTGGAGAAGTTTGCTTCTATCTGCACCATTGACTAGGTGACTCGAAAGCGGCCAAGTTCCGATGGTGATGCTTGTGGCGGGGTTTCGATTCTTTGAAAGAGAGATTGACGATCGCCCGTTCTTACTCTTCGGAGGGTCAGATGGTTATGTCGTGTATTGTGACGTCGGGCATCGGGTTGGGATGTGTATTGACGCAGCATGGCGGGGTTATAGCATATGCATCCCGACAATGAAGAAACACGAGGAACTACCCGCCCATGATTTGGAGTTGGCGGTAAGTGATTCATGCTTTGAAGATGGAGGCATTATTTGTATGGGGTTCACGTGGATATTTATACAGACCACAAGAGCCTCCAAGTATATCTTGGCCAGAGGAGTGAACTTACGGCGAGACGGTGGTTAGAGTTGCTTAAGGATTACGATGTTGATATCCTATACCACGGGAAGGCGATGTTGTGGCGGATGCCCTAGTCGTAGTCGATGGGAGCCTATCGGATGTGCAGCTAGAGAGGAGGACATGGTTCGTGATTTGCATCGATTAGCGAGCCTTGGTATCCGTTTGATTGATTACGATAGCGATGGGGTTAGAGTTCGTGAGGTTGCGAGTCTTCCATCGCCGAGAGGTGAAGAAGCGGCGATTCGAGGATCCACTTTGATTCGATATCGTGATACGACTCTTCGTGAGGCAAGGTCCTTTCGAGTAGCACGATGGGGTGCTAAGGTTTGGCGGCGTGTGTTCCAGATGTTTGAGGACTTGGCAGGATTCTTGGGGAAGCACAGCGCGCGTTACTCTATCCATCCGGTCGACCAAGATGTACCACGACCTTAGATCGTGTATTGGTGGGATGGCTTGAAGAGGGGCGTTGCGAGTTCGTAGCTCGGTGCGTGTTGTCGGCGGTGAAGGTAGAGCACGAGAGGCACGGTGGTTTGTTCTGAGCGATAGAGATCGACACGGAAGTGGGAGGTAATCAACATGGACTTCATCACAGGATTACCTCGCACTCGGAGGAGACATGATTCTATATGGGTTATCGTCGGCGGTGGCGAAATCAGCCCACTTTCTTCCCGTCAGACGACTTTTGGTGAGGATTATGCGGACTTTACATCCGAGAGATCGTCGGTGCATGAGTCCCTACTGATCATATCGACGAGGAGCCCGGTTCTGGCTAACTCCGGAGGTCCTTCGAGAGGTTTAGGGGCGGTGAGCACGAGTCGCATTTCATCCACGCAGAGCGGGCGACAGAGCGCACTATCCGCACTCGAGGATATCCGCGAGCTGTGTTATTGACTTTAGTGGTAGTTGGGAGGATCATTTGCCTCTAGTTGAGTTCGCGTATAATAATAGCTACCACTCGGATTCAGATGGCGCCTTATGAGGCCTTGTATGGGAGGAAGTGCAGATCGCCTATAGGTTGGTTCGATGTGGGTGGCGGCTAGTGGGACCAGATTTGGTACAGCGAGCTGGATAAGGTGAAACTTATCCGAGGCGGCTATTAATGACTCGAGTCGGCGAAGTCGTATCGAGATCATCGTCGTCGGCATCTTGAGTTCGAGGTTCATGATTGGGTTTTCCTAAAGGTGTCACCCATGAAGGGTGTGATGAGATTCGGAAGAAGGGAAACTTCGGCCAGGTACATCGGGCGTTTGATTGTCCGAGGTAGGCAAGGTTGCTATGAGTTGGATCTGCCGTCCGATCCGGAGGCGGTGCATCCGGTTTTCACGTGTCTATCTTGAGAGATGTGTCGGGATCCATCTAGGGTACACCGATTGACGATGTCGGTGGCCGAGGATTATCGTATGAGAGATTCCCATAGCGATAGTCGATCGTCGAGTTAGGCGTCTGCGGACCAGGGCGTGGCAGTCAAAGTCTTGTGGCGGAACGAGCTCGGGGAGAGATGACGTGGGAAGCCGGGGAGGACATGAGGCGGAAGTATCCTCACCTATTCCCACCTCCGGGTAAATTCACTTTCCTACTTGTAAATTTTCGTTATCATTTCGCCTAAGTGTTGCTCTGTGGCGTGTGTGGCATTTACAACTGTTTAAAACTTCTTCGATAACTGTCTTTGGAAGGAACATTCGGGACGAATGTTTCTAAGAGGGGGAGAATGTTATACCCCGTATTTCCAGAGTATGTACGTAAGGGAATACGTACGAAAGTCTAGCCTTGAAGATAAGCCTTGGACGTTTTTATTTGTACACAACTCACTAAAAGAATCGTTTTCCGACGAAGCGTTTCCACGACTTCAGAGTAAATTCGGCTATGCCATTTCTTATTTTTGCGGATTTTTCCGAGAGGCGAAACATTTTGGACCAACGGAGGGTGACATGTGTCACCTCATTGGAAAACAAGTGGGATGGCTTTGGACGATCAGGCCCAAGAGGATGTTGGCCTTGGCGATTGGTTCCTTGCTTAGGCCTTGTTTTGTGCCATGTTTTGTGGAGTGTTTTGTGGAGTGTTTTGTGAGTAGGGGTTAGGGTGCACTTGGCTTGATCTTGGCCTTACACTTGCCTCAAGACTTGTCTTCATCTTGGCCATTGGTTGGCCAAGGCTTGAGCTATAAATACCCTCTTGAGATGAAGAGTTCTTCATCCACAAAGCTTTCCAAGTCAAAATCCTTCCCTCTCCCTTAGTAAGCAATTCGTCCAACACCCTCGAGAAGCTTGGCCGAGGCTACCCCCTAGCCTAGCCGAAACCTACCCCCTCCTTGGTAGAAAAGTTGCCTTCTTGTATTGTTATAATGCCCAAAATACCTAGCCCAAATACCTTAGTACTTGTAGAAGTTGTGAAGAACTTCTAAGGTTCTTGGAGCGCACAACTTAGGAGCAAAACCTTGCTCGGTAGCGACTTTTCTAGGATATTATTGGGCTTACCGAGGTAATAATCCTAACCCTCTTTTGTATTAGAGAATATATCTTGTTGTAGTATAAGGATAAGTATAAATACTTAGAAGTTTATCACGAATAGAATTGAGCTGTTTACATAGAATGCTTTCACAATGGACTTATATAGCTCAGGGTAGGAAGTCTTTGTGACTTACCGTAGAATTATGAACCCCGCTTAGAATGACCTTGAGTAGTCTTTAATAGATATCCGTGACTATTATAGGTGACTCTCTGCGCGACATATTCAACTTGGCGGTGGTTTATTTGAGAAGGTATGTGATTCTTCCTAAAGCATGATATTTTACAATATAACTACGGCAATGTCTTTGACTTAAGCTGAATAATACTTACGGAATGCCTCAGCTTAAGCCCGAATAATACTTACGGAATGCCTGGCTTAAGCCTGAATAATAAAGATCTGAAAGCATTTCAAAAGAATACTGAATCATATTAACAGAAGAGAACTAATTGGTTTTTAAAACAGAAGCTTAAGAGTTATACTAGCTTTATGGGAAGTAAGTATAACCACTTAAGATTGATAAAAGAAACAAGTTTGCCTATGTGTTTATAACAGACTTATATTGTGAAAAGAATAAAAAGATGGTTTGATAAGTAGACATGATATGATGCTATGTGTGTTAGTATCTTGTAACGTTTGAATAGGTGAGTATCCTTGTTGTGCTTATGTTGTTTAAAGATAAGTTGTTATGTTAGTATACTATCACTCACCTCTTGAGATGATCTGGGGTTAACGCCCTCCGTCTGGGGTAGACTCAGTGATGCAGGACCATGATTCGAGAATACCTCATGCGGGTCCAGGGCTATGCGGAGCTACGAGTTCGAGTTAGTATGCGGGGTTATGCCTCACGCGATGCGTGTGGCCATGCGGACAATGAGTCGGGGCGATGCCGAGGTAGCTACCCTCGACGCGGGGTTATACCTCACGCGGGCCCGCGAGTGGCCTATGCGGACTCGAGTCCAGGATTAGGCTTGCGAGAATGACGATGGGGCGAGTGGCCTGTTTCGATCATTCGCGGCCTAGACAAGACTCATTCTGATTACCTATTGTTGCTCTTGTTTGTGATGTGGCACTATATGCGGTTTCCTTGGTTGTTTCATACATATTTGTAAACTGGTTTTAAAAATGATATGTTTTCATTTAAGTACTTTGATTTCGCATACTTAGTACTGTTATCGACCTCCGGGGCTGCGTTCATGCCGCAGGGGCAGCAGTGCTAGATCCGCATCCTTAGGATCTCTACGCTGGTGTCGGGAGCTCCATCTCTTCCGAGGCTCTACTTTTGGTATGATCTCCTGTTGTAGTTAGTTTGTACATTCAGGTATGGCGGGGCCTGTCGCCATAGTTGTATATTTCTGTAAGTGCAGGTAGTCATGTTATGCGATGTCGGATGTAGCGCTGAACTATGATTATATATATATGCGAAAGCGATGTTTTCTCACATAAACCGTGTGTCTTATTTTATAAATCGTTTCATGTCTTGTTTTATATTTCCGCTGATTTCTCCGATGTATGACTACTTGGGTGCCGGTGAGGCACGATCCACGGCCCGAACGGTCGTGTGAGGAGAGTCTCGAATTTTCTATAGAAAGATAGAAACTTGTGTTTTGGGGTTAATAGACGTTTGTGACCTTTATAGGTGAAAGTACTAAGAGTAGCGATTCTATTGAGAGTGGAAAGGGCTAGCAAGGTTGTAGTACTTGGAGCATTTTGCTTATTGTCGATAAATCGCCGCGAGGTATGTGAACCTCTTCCTATCTTTTCTAGCATGATTGTTGTGAACTATGTAGTACGGTGAGCGTACATGTGCTAAGTGATTTGGTTGGTTTTAAAACATAGGGTGTTATAATAGCTTTATGGGAAGTTAGTTATAACGACCTTATGTAAGTGAAAATGGTTTAATGATGTTAGAAGTTAAGAGACTTGATCTTATAAGATAAGAGACTTAACTTATTTGTTTTAATGTGGATGTTTGTGTGAAACCTCATTCGTGAGTAATGAGTACTTGGTTTTTAAAGGGATAATGTTTCTGATTTGGGAATCGTAATGTGTATCGACAGACCAACTGCGGCGTTAATAAAGGAAAATGTATTGAATAATGATGTGTTGTATTAAAACCAGTAGAAACCTCCATCCGCATAGAAACTAAGATGAGACAAAATGATATTACATTTTCTAGATCATGGTCTTTGTAATAAGAATGTTGTAAACAAGAATAACCTACTCTCACGTGAGACATATATTACTCAATTGTTCTAAAAGGAATCAAGTGATTAAGTTTGGGAACTATGAAACCATTTGAAAATGAGAAGCTTGAGTAATCAAACTAGGCAAACCGAACTTAGGAAAGAATGTTACTTGATTTTGAAAAGGAATGTGGGTTGGTCATTCTAATACTACGTATCGGGTGACTTTTATAGAAGTAATGGATCTCTTTTAAAAGAACTTAATGTATGTAGTACTTTGGGGTTAAAAACCGGACTTTGGTATAAATGGAAGTACTTTGAGTTGTTGTGAAACTTGCCTATGCTTGTTGTTGTGAAACTTGCCTATGCTTGTTGTTGTGAAACTTGCCTATGCTTGTGATGATAGCCTTTGTTGTACAAGTGTGGTATTTACGTATACCGGCGTCTCGATAGAGGGCGGTTGACTTGTTGAGAACTTCTTCGGGGCGTCGGCGGTGATGGAGAATTCCACGTATGTTTCCATTTTGATTATCGTCTTGTTGTTGATATCACATGGACATGTCTACACCGTCGCAAGATTCGGGGCATGCGGCCACGCGGCGGGTTGATTACCGATATATGGTTATGCGCAACATGGGCGTCTACACACCGATCAAAGATTCGGGACACGTGGCTACGCGGCGAGGTTGACCACCCAAGATATTGTTATTGAGGTTACATGGGCATGTCTACACCGGCTGATTCCGGGGGCATGTGGCCACGCGGCCTTGTTATTATTGTTGCATCATGGACACGTCTACACCGTCTGAGATTCGGGCATGCGGCCACGATGCGAACATGATGGATGTTGTGGGCGTGAGACCCATAGTTATATTTAGTGGTGACTTTGAGGCGTGAGTCACGACTTGACATATTGTTTTTATGTTGTGAATCAGTAAGTTTGGTTATCATACATGTCTCGGCTTTATAGACTAGTATGATTTCATTTACTGATATTTTTACAGTTTCACATACTTGGTACTGTTGTCGACCTCCTTCGGCCGCGTTCACGCCGCGGTAGAGTACATCGGCCGTGGATCCCGCTCTTAGGATCTCATTTCAAAGTGTTGGAAAGCTCCGTTCCTTGGAGGCTTATCTTTGGTATGTTTCCCGAGTTGTAGGTTCTTGTACATTCGTGGTATGGCGGCCCTGTCCGTCATAGTTGTTGTAAATCTTAAGAGGTCCATGAGTAATTGTGGCGGGGTTTGTAAAAGGATAACTGCTCGGTTTTTATGTATATACCAAGGCAACTGTTTTGGTTGCTCTGTTATTTATTATATCTCTTGTTTCATGACTCGTGTTTTATTTTCCGCTGGTTTTCTCTGATGTTGTATCACTAGGGTGCCCGGGGTAAGGCACCAGTAACGGGCCCGGGTTCGGGGCGTTACACTTTCATAAACAATTAAGTAAACCGTTCCTTTTATTTCTCTTAAGTCGTTATACCTAACTTCCCATAAAGCTAGTATAACTCTTAAGCTTTTAAAACCAAGTATTACTCTTCTTTCAAAAACGATTCTTAATTCTTTTGAAATACTTCAAGATTCTTATTATTCAAAACTCAAGTCAAAAGACATCGGAGTAAAACCACGTTCAGTTAACACACGTACGTCTACCGTACTATATATATTCTTTTAAAATATCATGCTCAAGAGGATAGGAAGAATCACATACCTCCTCGGCGAAATCCACCTGCCAAGTCGAATATGTCGCGCGCAGAGTATCAACCTATAATAGTTAAATACGTCTATCAACGTCTAGGCTACTCTGTAGAATATTCTAAGCATAAGGTTCTTATTTCTACGGAAATTTGGGCGACTTCCCACCCGTAAGCTACACAGTCTCATGTAAATACGGCCTAATGTATGTACAGTTCAATTCTCTTCTTTTATACCATCCTTCTATATCTTATACTCAATTATAAACTACTAGATGTAATTTCCAATTACAATAGAAGGACAAAGATATTTACCTCGATAAGCCCAAAATTATCCAAGATTAAAGTCGATCTGAGCAAGGTTTAGCTCTATTCAGACGCTCCAATAAACCCTTAGAAGTTCTAAACAACTCTACTTAATACTTCAACCAACTATGAAGATTTTCCTAGGGCTTCGTTTTGTGACAAAGGGATATAAAGTAGCATTTAGGGCTTTTAGATAGAGATAACTTTGGAATACTACAAGGTATTTGGGCTAAGGTATTTTGGAATAACAACAATACTTGGAGAATATTTTTCTACCAAGGGGGGGGGGTGTGTCTCGGCGAGAACACAAGGAGGGGGAGGGGGGAGAGGGTGCTTTGGACGAGAACCTTACTAAGAGGGAGGGAGTTTTGAGACTTGGAAAAAATGTTTAAGGGATGAAGAATAAGTCTTGAACTTAAGGGGTATTTATAGGACCTCCAATGGTCAAGATTCAAGCAAGTGGAGGGAGGAGATTTGGACAAGTGTGTGTGGGTCCCACCTTATCCATCTACCCACAAAATATCTCACCAAACATTGACCAAAGGTTTATGGCCTTTAAAACACTAAAAACGTGCCAAACATTGACCACCAAACCGTCCACTTGAGGGTGACACATGCCGCCCTCTCGTTGGTCCAAAATATTTCATCTCTCGGAAAAATCCAAAATAAATAAATTCTTGAAAACGTAAAATTCCTTTACAAGGTTTGGAAAATTTTCCGTCGGAAAAACAAATCTTTTTCGTAGATGTGCACAATTTCGTCCTTAACAATAATTCGGGCTTACAAAATTGTACGTACGTCCTCACATACATACTCTGGAAATACGGGGTATAACATTACACTCTTAATCAAGACGTGTAAAATTCTGCCCCACAATAAATATCAAACTAGTCCAACATATAATGTCCATTCGGCAAAATAGGGACAACAATACAAATTCGTTTCCAATCCCTTTTCAATCCAAGTTATTTAATATGACATGTTATCTAGCCACAATTGATTATAACTACTACAATCCTCAAGTAGGTAAACATGCGACGATTCTAATTATCGACCAAATTGTATTTCAATTTCAAATGGCTTAACATGTCATTTTCGGATTTGAGCTTCCAAATTTCCATAACACTTATCAATCTTCATAACACAAATCACATGACCATTTCTAATTTATCATAACATGGAATCTTCAATTACAAAAGTAAGACGAAGATTATACCTCATTTAGCCCAAATTTGATCCAAGATTACAAGTCGATCCTTAGCAACTTTAGCTCCTCCTTTCGACTTTTCAATCCACTCCAAGCAACTCTTAGAAGCTTATAAAGAACTCCTCTTTAAGTTCCAACTTCAAAGTTGAAGAACTCTTTAGGTTTTCGCCTTGCGACTAATACAAAAACGCCACTTTTCCGGGATCTTTCTATTGAGATACCCTTACAATACCCTTAGGGACCTTGGTTTAAAATATGGGGATTATTGGACAACAAACGAAAAAAAATTCTTCTTGATCTACACCAAACCCGAGAGCTCCTGTTATACCCCGTATTTCCAGAGTATGTACGGGAGGACGTACGTAGAGAAATTTGAACTTTAAAGTAGGCTTGGCCGATTATTTTTTTGTGCACAACACGGATTAGAGCGTTTTTAAACGCTTTACACAACATGCGAAGGGAAAATTCCGGCTATGTCATTTTTAATTTTTGCGAATTTTTCCGAGAGGCGAAACGTGTTGGACCAACGAGAGGGCGCCACTTGGCACCCTCTCATTGGCGGAAAAGTGGGGCGGCACATGGGACGAACCAACCCTTGGAGTTGGTAGGATATTTGTGAGGGTTTTAGGAGTAGGGACTAGGGGCACTTGGGCATATCTTGGCCTACACTTGCATAGCACTTGGCTAGATCTTGGCCCTTGGTTTCTATAAATACCCTCCCTTTGATAAGTTTTCATCCACTCCTCACTCCTCAAGTCTTGAAAGCCCTCCTTTCGCAGGCCCCTTGGCGAGAGTAGCACCCTCTCCTTGTGGTGTGGCCGAGACCCACCCCCCTTCCTTTAGGGCTAAGCCGTGGGGGTACCCCCCTTGCCTTGTTGTTCTCGTAGAATACCCCCCCTCTTGGTAGAAATACTCTCCATAGTATTGTTACTATACCCAAAATACCTTAACCGTATACCTTATAGTATTCCAAAGATACCTCTATACGTAGAGCCCGGAAATACTACCGTATGTCCTTTTTGTCTCAAACCGAAACCCTAAGGAAAATCTTCATAGCCGGTTGAAGGATTTATAAAGAAGTTGCGTAGAACTTCTAAGGGTTGTTTGGAGCGGGTTGGAGCACCCGGAGTAGGCGCTAAGCGTTGCCCAGGACCGACATTTATACTTGGATAATTATGGGCTTATCGAGGTAAATATCTTGTCTCCCTTTTTGTAATTAAGTGTACATACTGTTGAAGTATAAGAATAAGTATAAGATATATACAAGGAAGGTATATAAGAAGGGAATTAGATCAGACTTACATGGGACTGTATTCTGATGAGACTTGTGTAGTTTGACTGGGAAGTATTGCCCAATTTCCGTAGAATCTTGTATCTAGATTTATTCTACCGAGTAGTCTAGACTTTGATAGACTTGTATAACCTTTATAGGTTGAGTGTTCTGTGAGTAGCATGTGCTACTTGAAAGGTGGACCGTGCTAAGCGGGTTATAGCCGTGGAGCGATTTGCTTATAGTCGATAATCGTCGCGAGGTATGTGATTCTTCCTATACTCTTGAGCATGAAGTATTTTGAAAGAATATATATATATAGTACGGTAGACGTACGTGTGGCAATGTCTTTTGACTTAAGCCTGAATAATATATATATGTAGTACGGTAGACGTACGTGTGTTAACTGAACGTAGTTGTACGACAATGTCTTTTGACTTAAGCCTGAATAATAAGAATCTTGAAGTATTTCAAAAGATTTAAGAACCATTTTTGAAAGAAGAGTAATACTTGTTTTTAAAAGCTTAAGAGTTATACTAGCTTTATGGGAAGTTAGGTATAACGGCTTAAGAAAGATAAAAAGAATGGTTTATTGATTTTAGAAGTTAAGAGACTTGATCTTAAAAGATAAGAGACTTGACTTAATTAAATTAATATGAATTTTGTGTGAAACCTCATTCGTGAGTAATAAGTACTTGGTTTTTAAAAGGAATAATGTTTTACTGATTTCGGAAATCAGAATGAGTATCATAGGATCACAGTTCAGCGTTATGGGAAGCTCCGTTTCTCCGTAGGCTTATCTTTGGTATAGTCCCCTGTCGTTGTAGGTACTTACATTCGAGTGCAGCGAGCCACATCCGTCATTGTTGTTATAACATTCTTAGAAGTCAGTAATCTTGTTGTGGCGGGGTTTGTAAAAAGGGATGTAGCGTTTCAAATTTTTATATATATATGCCGATGACTCTTCTCGTATAAAGCTTTACTTCATATTGTTTCATGTCTTGTTTTATATTCCGCTGGTTACTCTGATGTATGTCTACTTGGGTGCCCGGGTAAGGCACTAGTCACGGGCCCGAGTTCGGGTCGTGACATGTCGCCCCCCTACTCGTCCAAAATATTTCGTCTTCCGAAAATATCTGTAATGCCAAAAATCCGAAAAATAAAGTGGGCCCCACAAAACCGTAAATTTCCTCCCGTGGGCCCCACGTGACCAATTCCGGAAATAAAATTCCATAATTCTCAAATATTCCAAAAAGTCTGAATACCAAATCTGGGAATCCAATTCCCATAAATGAACCTTTTTCCTTCACAAAATCCGGAAACTTTTCCGTCGAAAAATCACATCTTTCTTCCTTTCCAATTATTGTGTCGTATTCTCGTACGTACGTCCTCACATACATACCCTGGAACTACGGGGTGTAACAGTTCCAGGCCTACTTCAGTGACAGAGATTCGAAGCTTCATATGTCTCGCGAGCTATTATAATCGGTTCTTCAAGGGGTTTTCATCTATTGCTTCTCATTTGGCCCGTTTAACTCAGGAAGAGATACATTTCCAGTGGTCCAATGAGTGTGAGGAGATCTTTCAAAAACTGAAGTTACTTTTGACCGCAACCTCGATTTTAGCCCTTCGGCAGGAAAGGACTTTCCAGTATATTGTGATGTTTCACGATTAGGTGCATAAGAAGAATTACCATGTTCATGGATTGGAGTTGGCAGTTATTGCTTTGCTTTGAAGATTTGGAGGCATTACCTCTATAGAGTTCATTGTGAGGTATACCAATCACCGCAACTCGCAGCATGTGTTCAATCAATAGGATTTGAATTTTAGATAGCATCGGTAGATGGAGTTGCTAAAAGACTATGATATCACTATTTTGTACCATCCAGGCAAGGCGATGTGGTGGCGGATGCTTTTAGGCGAAAGGCAATGAGAATGGGGAGTTTGGCGCGATTGATAATTTGATGAGCATCCTTGACATCGAGGTTCATCTTTAGCCAAAAGTTTCACGAGGCTTGATCTTTCGAATCTGGGTAGGAGTCTAGCTTATATTAAGGTGATGTCATCTCTTTTGGAGTAGATCAATACCCATCGGTATGATGATGTGAAGTTGTGCAAAATTATGGATAATGTGATGTGTGGTGAAGCCAAGGAGGTTGTGATTGATGGTGAGGGGGATTTGAAGATAAAATGAAGAGTGTGTGTTCCTCGTGTTGGAGATTTGATATGATTGATTATGGATGAGGCTCACAACTCTAGATATTTTATTCATCTGGATGCTACAAAGATGTACCGTGATTTGAAGCAACACTTTTGGTGGGGTAGGATGCAGAGATACATTGTTGAGTTTATGTCTCGGTGTTTGAATTTTTAGTAAGTCAAGTGTGAGCACCACCGACCCAGTGGTTTGACTAAGAAGATGTATATTCCCGCGTAAAAGTAGGAGTGAATTGCTATAGATTTCGTTTTTGGGTTGCCAAAGACTTTGGGCAAGTTTGATGCTATTTGGATCATTATTGATAGGTTGACTAAGTCCACACATTTCATTTCGATTCAAATGACTTACAATTCTGAGAAGTTGGCTAAGATTTATATTCGTGAGATTATTCTTCTGCATGGTGTACCTATTTCTATAATTTCATACCGGGGTACTTAGTTTACTTCTCATTTCTGGTGGACTTTGCAAAAGGAGTCGGGTACTCACTTTGATCTCAGTACAACATTTCACCCTCATATAGACAGTTAGTCCGAATGGACCATTCAAGTTGTGGAGGATATGTTTTGAGTTTGCGTGATTAATTTTGATGGTCATTAGGACCCGGTCTTACCTTTGGCAGAGTTTGTATACAACAACAGTTATCATTCCAACATTTGATATGGCTCCATTTGAGGCTTTATATGGTAGGAGGTGTCGCTCTCTAATTGGGTGGTTTTATGCGTTCGCGGTTAGACTATGGGGTATTGATCTATTGAGAGACTCCTTAGAGAAGGTGAAAGTAATTCAAGACAAGCTTCTGGCAACTCAGAGTAGACAAAAGGAGTATGCGGACCGGAAGGTATGAGATATGGAGTTCATTGTTGGTGATAGGGTTCTATTGAAGGTCTATCATATGAAAGGCGTGATAAGATTCGGTAAGAGAGGGAATTTGTCACGACGAACGGGTTCGTGGCGGTGCCTTACCGGGCACCCAAGTAGACATACATCGAGTAATCGTGGAACATAAAGACAATACATGAAACGATGTAATAAGACAATGAAATAAGAAGACAGGCTAACCAAAAACGGTTACCTTCAGTATATATATAAATAGCAACTTTTCAACATGAAACAGTTAATCCTTTTTACAAAACCCTTCCCACAACAGTACTACAGACCTCTAAGAATGATACGACAACAATGGCGGGACGGGGCCCGCCAAACCCCGAATGTAAACACTTACGGCGACAAGGACTATACCACCGATAAGCCTCGAGAAAGCGGAGCTTCCCAACGCTGGCGTGATCCTGAGAGCTAGGATCAACGACTGGTGTACCTCAACCTGCGGCATGAACGCAGCCCCCCGAAGGAGGTCAGTACAACAGGTACCGAGTATGTGAAACTAAAAATATTGTAAATGAAATCATAATAGTCTATAAAGCAGGAGACATGTATGATAACCAAACTACAGTTCACAATAACTAAGCAGTCATGTCAAGTCAGGGACTCACGCCCTCAAAGTCATCACTCAGATATAACTATGGGTCTCAGGCCCATAACATCAATCATGCCCGTGGAATACCTTCCTCATGGCGATCATGATAGAAAAGCACCAAGGAATACATATGAACACGGGTCCCACTGTGCCATAATAAAACCGTACGGGGTAAGTACGAAGGCATAGCCGACTACTAATACCCACAGTACCAACAAGGTCATGAACTGTATCATAAGATCCGTCTAGACCGTCACATGATCAAAGGCGCCACTTGCCCGAGATCTAATGTGCGCGTCTAGCCACGGAACTTTCCGCGACTCCGCATAGGCCAATCTCATCGCCCGCATGAGGTATTCCGCGTCGAGGTGCTACTCCCGGCATCGCCCGGACTTCGCGATCCGCATGGCCACATGGACCGCATGCCCATAAAGGACGCACACTAACACGGAACTCTCGTAGCTCGCATAGGCCGGGACTGCGTGAGGTATTCTCGAATCATAGGTCCATCGACCCGCTGAGTCTACCGCATCGGAGGCGGCTTAACCGGAATCATCTCGAGATGAGTGATGTAAAATGCTAACACAACCGCTTATCGTTAAACAACATAAGCACAACAAAGGAAAACCCCTTTACACAACATCACAAGATACTAACACACGTAGCATCCTAGCATGTTTCTTATCAATCAACAAGAAAGTATTACAAGGCTATTACAAACCAACACAATCAAGTTATACACACAAGGTACTTTCCACTATATGCCAACAAGTTCGGGGTTTTATCCCCGAAGTACTTCATACATTAAATCTTTAAAAGATACGTTACTTTCACAAAAGTCACACAATACCCGTAGTTATGTAAAAATAGAGTGATTATCCTTTAAAGTAAACCAAAACACTTACCTTTGTAAAATCAAGTAACGACATTTATTTTCCAAACGTCCAAGTTTGCATAATTTCAAATGTTCACGTTTCTTATTTTAGAAAGGTTTAAATGTTCATAGTCTTATTCATTTAAGAATATAATTCTCTTTTAAACTATCGAGAAACATAAGTCTTATATGTGAGTAGGATATTCTTGTTTATAACAATCTTATTACTGACCATGATCTAGGAAATATCATTTTGTCTCATCTTAGCTTCTATGCGGATGGAAGTTTCTCTGGTTTTAATAATACTTAATCTGTCAAAACATTTCCTTTTATTAACTGCGGTGGTTTGTCGATACACACGATTTCAAATCAAGAAAACATTCTTAAGCCGTTATACCTAACTTCTCATAAAGCTAGTATAACTCTTAAGTTTTCAAAAACCAAGTATTACTTCTTCTTTCAAAATGATTCAAAAATCTTTTGAAATACTCCAAGTTCTTCATTAACACATAACAAGCCAGTTATAGTTCAAACCAGTTACCTTTTAAAAACCACAAGTATCTTCTTACCAACATAAAGCTGTTATAACCAACTTCCCATAAAGCCGTTATAACACTTTATGTTTTAAACCAATCAAATACATTTAGCACATGTACGTCTACCTTACTACATAGTTCACACATATCATGCTAGAAGAGATAGGAAGAGGTTCACATACCTCGCGACGAGTATCGACTAATAGCAAACGCCCAAGTACCTCCAACCGTCGGCTACTCCTGCCAAGTAGATCGCGCCATCGTAGTACTTCAACCTATAAGGCCACAAGGCGCTTATTAACATTTAGATCCCTTCGTAGAACATTCTACGAAAATTCGGCACCTCCCGCAACAACGTAAATCTCTCCTTTATCGAGGCGGCTACGAAGCCAACCGGGGGTTATACATCTAACCCGACGGTACAATTCTACTCACGAAAAGCTACACAAGTCTGTGTAATACACCCTATGTAAATACGATTCGGTACTCTTCTTTCGAAAAGGTTTCTAATTATTGAGCTTAAGTCCAAAGACATTGCCGACAACAACGTTCGATTATATATAGTATACTTCAACTATATAGTCTAACAATCATGTAATTTCCAATTACAATAGAGGACAAGATATTTACCTCGATAAGCCCATAATTATCCAAGTATAAAGTCGATCTGGGCAATCGTTTAGCTCGACTCCGAGCGCCCAACCCGCTCTAAAACACCCTTAGAAGTTCTAACCAACTTCTACACAATACTCAACTGACTATGGAGATTTTCCTAGGGTTTCGGTTTTGTGACGGGAAGTGTAATAGTATTTCTGGGCTTTTCGTATAGGTATAACCTTAGAATACTGCAAGGTATACGGCTAAGGTAATTTGGGCATTATAACAATACTTTTGAGAGTATTTCTACCAAGAGGGGGGGTATTATACAAAAACAACTAGGCTAGGGGGGGGTACCCCACGGCTAGCACCCCAAGGAGGGGTGGCTACCACCGGCCTACCCCACTGGGAACTCGGCCAAGGGGAGAGGGCTCTCGGCCAAGACACTACACTAAGGGGGGAGGAAGAAGCTTTCAAGACTTAGGCAATTTGTGGATGAATTAGTCTTCAAAGGGGGGGGTATTTATAGGTCTATCAAAGGCCAACCAATGGCCAAGATCTTGCCAAGTGCAAGGCAAGTGTAGGGCAACGATATTGCCAAGTGTACCTTACCCAACAACACACACAATAGCCTACCAACAACGTGACAAAATAGTCACCATTTCGTCCACTCTACACATGATGAGAGGGTGCCAAGTGGCGCCCTCTTGTTGGTCCAAAATGTTTCGTCTCTCGGAAAAATCATAAAAATAAAAATGACATAGCGGAATTTTCCTACGAAAGCGTGGAAACGTTTAAAAACGACTCTGTCGGGTGTTGTGAACAAATAAATTTCGCCAAGCCTAATTCTCAAGTTCAAATTTTCACGTGCGCCCTTACGTACATACCTGAAATACGGGTATAACATTCTCCTCTTAGAAACATTCGTCGAATGTTCCTTCTAATCTCAAAACAAACGCCTTGGCAGATAGTCCTCACCGCTATACTTACGAAAACAATCACACGCATGGCCACGGAACCAACTTGCGCAAAGTACTTACCTTCAAGTCCACGAGGACACACCTCTAACATCACAAACGCTCCCCATCCAAGGGTCTAAAATATAATTTCTTCGCACTTTCTCCACACAAAGAAATGATCACATCTACGCCGCCATACACGCCGCTTCTTCCCTTACGTGTCGTGCCACTTCTCGTACACTCAATTCTTACCACATGATACCACTTTTGTCACTTTGCGAGGCATAAACCTTCTCGGCGACCCAACAAATGATGCGGATGCGTGCGATCGCTGCGGTATCGTGACACCCAAACTCTTGATCTGCTTGATTTCAAACTTCGGGTTACTATCTCTAACGTGGTCATCATTAATCGGGAACACTGCGGATGGATCTCCGATACTTTCCGATCATAACAATCTGAAAATCGGACATCCGCCTCCTAAGTCGGACGGCAAAGCTAACATATAGGCAACGGCCTATTCTTCACATGGACTCAAAGGCCCAAGTAACTCGGGCTAAGTTCCTCTGTCTTCCAAAACTCGTCACACCCACCCCGGTGGTACCTTGAAGAACGACCGTCAACTGAACTCTAGCGTCGTCGCCGATTATCCGCACGATTTCTACGGCTGCGTAACCTCTTCTAGACAAGCTTTACTCTATCCACGGTCTGCTTTGGAACAAGCTCAACCAACTATCTGAATCACGCCAACATCGAACCAATCGGCCGACTCACATCCGCCTCTGAGGCTTCATAAGGCGACATCCGAACAACGAAATGGTAGCTTAAACACTCCTTCAACAGGAGACAACAATTCGCAACTATCATCAAATCCAAACAGCGGCCGAGGGCGAATGTGCGGTCGAGACTTACTCGAGTTCCTAACCTTGCGTGGTAAAACCTCGAGAAAAGCAACGCAACACGGGCTCCACTGCGACATAAGGTGAAGGTAGGCACCGTGCAGCCTTACAACTTTTCGATATACATCTCGCATAACCTGCGCCGAGTACACGGTCTTTGCTAGACAACACGGTGACCTCGCCGGCCCAACTCGGTCGAACGTTCGTGAAATCGTCGTTGGTTAACAAAACTCGGGCTAACACCCTCGTGACCTATCACAGGCGGGACCACCACAAACTGACCCGCACCAAACATGCCGCGGGTTGACCCGCGTGGCCTCAACCCGACCCAACGCGCGAAATGCTAGCTCGCGAAGGAAAACTCTCACTAATCACGTTACGAAAACCTAGCGGTCTTCTTAGCTCAACTACCCTCTTTCATGCCACACTACTCGGGGACTTATCCGTAACATAGCTCACGTGCACTATGCACTCCTAAGGGTCAAACATAAACATACGTCTTTTACTCGAGATGGCCTTACCTCAAGGTCTGCGTATAAAACTCTAAGGCTCACACTTTCTTTATCCCCAAATCTTACTTGGTTAACTAACCAAGATTTCTAATCACCATTTACACAATGCTATCGAATATAACCCTCAAGGTATACTCACCTTATCACATACTAAACCACAGAGGGTTAAAGATCTATCTGTATCTCTTCTTGCTCATGTCGTTCCAATCAAACACGCTCGTAGGCGCATTAAGGAAGATGACGAACTACCCGCGATCCGAAGGCTAAGTCCTCCGCGAGGACACTCGCCCGACAACGGACCACGGCGGTCATAGGTACAACACGTACCAACTAAAAGACGACATTCCCGGGATGGCGCTGCCACGTGTGAACACCGAGAAAAAGCGAATCGGATGGCCGGAACTACGTGTAGCGTGAGCGGAAGCTCGGAGCTCGACCAACTCCGCATACCCGAGCGTCCCGAAATTCGTGGAGGACCTCTGCCTTGGTGGATGTGCATAATCTAATCATTGGTGAGGCAACTCGCCTCAAAAGTTACTAAAGGACCTTGCTCTCGGCCTCTTACCGCGTCGCCGTTAACCCGTCGATCTCTACGTTTTCTCGGCTGCTGCGCATAAGCCCGCATACGTGGCCATGCTCGAAGCCCGACTTGAAGAATTACTTTCGCACAACCTTCCGTTGATATTCATCAAGGCTCGCGATACATCGGTATACTCTCGGTAGCCAAATCCATAGCTAATGCGAGGTTGTCTTTTCAATCTGTATTCTCTGTTCTGGTCGTGGGCGAAGGTTCAAATATCATGGCGCGAGGAGCGCCGCCCGTGCTAAACTTTCGGGGCTAGTGATGTCGCGAAATCCCGAATGAAGCACCTAACTCGGTGATGATTGGGCATGTGCCTCGTAACCCTCACGAACTCTACTCGCGGCTCCGCCGCTGCGCGCCTCTGGGCGGGTTTGCCTACGCGGAGGCATATCGATAGGGGAAAGAATTTTCGTTAGAGTGTCCAACTTACAACACACGACTCTAAGGCACGATCTCGAGTGAGAAGAATAGAAACCAATCCTAAATACCCTATAGCCTCACGATTATTGATGTGGTGCACAACACACGATAATCAAGACTTCTTGGAATCTGATGCGTAGACACTTTCAGGATTAATCGCTCGATACCACTTTTGTCACGACCGAACGGGCGTGGTCGTGCCTTACCGGGCACCCAGTAGACATACATCAGTGTCAATGGAACATAAAGACAATACATGAAACCATGTAATAAGACGGTGAAATAAGAAGACAAGCTAACCAAAAGCGGTTACCTTCGGTATATATATAAATAGCAACTTTTTCAACATGAGCAGTTTAATCCTTTTTACAAACCACCCACAACAAAGCGGTACTGGACCTCTAGAATGATACGACAACAATGGCGGGACGGGGCCCCAAACCACGAATGTAAACACTTACGACGGCGGGGACTATACGTGATAAGCCTCGGAGAAGCGGAGCTTCCCAAACGCTGGCGTGATCACGAGCTAGGATCAACGATCGGTGTACCTCAACTGCGGATGAACGCGGCCCGAAGGAGGTCGATCTAACAGTGCAGAGTATGTGAAACTAAAAATCAGTAAATGAAATCATAATAGTCTATAAAGCAGGAGACATGTATGATAACCAAACTACAGTTCACAATAACTAAGCAGTCATGTCAAGTCAGGGACTCACGCCCTCAAAGTCATCACTCAGATATAACTATGGCTCTCAGGCCCATAACATCAATCATGCCCGTGGAATACCTTCCTCCGCTGGCGATCATGATAGAAAAGCACCAAGGAATACACATGAACACGGGTCCGCTGTGCCGCCATAATAAACCGTGCGGGGTAAGTGCGAAGGCATGGAGCTACTAACACCAGCGGTACCAACAAGGTCATAGGCGTATCAGATTAAGATCCGTCTAGGCGTCACATGATCAAAGCCGCCACTTGCGCGGATCTAATGCGCGGCGTCTAGCCACGAACTTTCGCGACTCCGCATAGGCCAATCTCATCGGCGCGTGAGGTATTCCCGCATCGAGGGTAGCTACTCCGGCATCGCCACGGACCGCGGTCCGCGTGGCCACATGGACCGCATGCCCATAAAGGACGACGCTAACACGGAACTCTCGTAGCTCGCGTAGGCCCGGGGACTGCGTAGGTATTCTCGAATCATAGGTCCATCGACCCGCTGAAGTCTACCCGCGTCGGACGAAGCAACCGGAATCATCTCGAGATGAGTGATGTAAAATGCTAACACAACCGCTTATCGTTAAAACATAAGCACAACAAAGGAAAACCCCTTTACACAACATCACAAGATACTAACACACGTAGCGTCCTAGCATGTTTACTTATCAATCAACAAGAAAGTATTACAAGGCTATCACAAACCAACATAATCAAGTTATACACAAGGTACTTTCCACTATGCCAACAAGTTCGGGTTTTATCCCAAGTACTTCATACATTAAATCTTTAAAAGATCGTTACTTTCACAAAGTCACACAATACGTAGTTATGTAAAAATAGAATGATTATCCTTTTAAGTAAACCAAAACACTTACCTTTGTAAAATCAAGTAACGACATTTATTTTCCAAACGTCCAAGTTTGCATAATTTCAAATGTTCACGTTTCTTATTTTAGAAAGGTTTAAAGTTCATAGTCTTATTCATTTAAGAATATAATTCTCTTTTAAACTATCGAGAAACATAAGTCTTATATGTGAGTAGGATATTCTTGTTTATAACAATCTTATTACAAATGACCATGATCTAGGAAATATCATTTTGTCTCATCTTAGCTTACATGCGGATGGAAGTTTCTCTGGTTTTAATAATACTTAATCTGTCAAAACATTTCCTTTTAACGCTGCGATGGTTTGTCGATACATTACGATTTCGAAATCGAGAAAACATTCTTAAGCCGTTATACCTAACTTCCCATAAAGCTAGTATAACTCTTAAGTTTTCAAAAACCAAGTATTACTTCTTCTTTCAAAATGATTCAAAAATCTTTTGAAATACTCCAAGTTCTTCATTAACACATAACAAGCCGATTTATAGTTCAAACGATTACCTTTTAAAAACCACAAGTATCTTACCAACATAAAGTTTATAACCAACTTCCCATAAAGCCGTTATAACACTTTATGTTTTAAACAATAAAATACATTTAGCACGTACGCGTCTACCGTACTACATAGTTCACACATATCATGCTAGAAGAGATAGGAAGAGGTTCACATACCTCGCGGCGAGTATCGACTAATAGCAAAGCGCTCAGTACCTCCAACCGTCGGCTACTCCTTAAGCCAAGTAGATCGCGCCATACGTAGTACTTCACCTATAAGGCCACAAGGCGCTTATTAACATTTAGATCGCCGTAGAACATTCTACGAAAAATTAGCGGACCTCCCCACAGCGGCGTAAATCTCTCCTTTATCGAGGCTACCAAGCCAACCGAGGTTATACATCTAACGACGGGTACAATTCTACTCCACGAAAAGCTACACAAGTCTCATGTAATCTGATCCTATGTAAATCTGATTCGAGACTATTCTTTCGAAAAGGTTTCTAATTATTCAGGGCTTAAGTCCAAAGACATTGCGACAACAACGTTCAGTTCTATATATAGTATACTTCAACTATATAGTCTAACAATCATGTAATTTCCAATTACAATAGAGGACAAGATATTTACCTCGATAAGCCCATAATTATCCAAGTATAAAGTCGATCTGGGCAATCGTTTAGCTCGACTCAAGCGCTCCAACCCGCTCTAAACCACCCAGAAGTTCTAACCAACTTCTACACAATACTCCAACGGACTATGGAGATTTTCCTAGGGTTTCGGTTTGTGTGACGGGAAGTGTAATAGTATTTACGGGCTTTCGTATAGGTATAACCTTAGAATCTGCAAGGTATACGGCTAAGGTAATTTGGGCATTATAACAATACTTTTGAGAGTATTTCTACGAGAGGGGGTATTATACGAAAACAACTAGGCTAGGGGTACCCAGGCTAGCACCCAGGAGGGGTGGCTACCCGCCTACCCCACTAGTGGGAACTCGGCGAGGGGAGAGGGCTCTCGGCAAGACACTACACTAAGGGGAGGAAGAAGCTTTCAAGACTTAGGCAATTTGTGGATGAATTAGTCTTCAGGGGTATTTATAGGTCTAGCAAAGGCCAACCAATGGCGAAGATCTTGCCAAGTGCAAGGCAAGTGTAGGCCAAGATCTTGCCAAGTGCACCTTAACCAACTACACACAAAATATCCTACCAACTACTTGACAAAATAGTCACCATTTCGTCCACTCTGCGCACACTGATGAGAGGGTGCCAAGTGGCGCCCTCTTTGGTCCAAAATGTTTCGTCTCTCGGAAAAATCCGCAAAAAATAAAAATGACATAGGAATTTTCCTACGAAAGGCGTGAAAACGTTTAGTCGGCGACTCTAATCGGGTGTTGTGAACAAATAAATTTCGAAGCCTAATTCTCAAGTTCAAATTTTCACGTGCGTCCCACGTACATACTGCGGAAATACGGGTATAACAGAATTGGTGTCACGACCGACCGGCGCTGATCGTGCCTACACAGGCACGTGCATGTATACATCGAGAGATAATCGGAACATACATGAAACTTATAAAATAAATCAGCGAAATAAAATCAACAGTTAGCCGATAAGCCTACCTCACGGACATATATATACATAACCAAGCGATTGCCTCCTTTCATTTAAAAAGCGACCCTGATATGTGACTACAGACCTCTAAGAGTTTGAACATAACAACGGTGGCGGGACAAGGCCCCGCCGTACCCCTGAATATACCTAGCCATAATGACAAACTCCGGAATATTTGAGCCATCTCAAAATGCTGAACCAGGATCCTAAGCTCGCGGATCCACAGCGTAATACCTAAACTGCGGACATGAACGCAGCCTCGAAGAAGTCGATAACAGTGCAGAATATGGAGCGAAAATAAGGTCTGATAAATAAATAATAGCGTACGGGAATGAAAGAGGCAAGTATATAAAAAAATAGATGCGGATCCTACCGTGTTATTACAATCTCGTGAACTTAATCGCAAATTATTATCCTTTCCCATTTTTCAATAAGAGTTATAGTCAAATTCTTACGTACATACTTAGGAAATATCATCAAGTTCATAACCATATAACTTACTTATCTTTCATAACATAATCCGACCCTTTATGGAGGGACGCCTATACTGTCTGGCCCAATCTAGGATGCGATAAAGTCACCTAAGTTTGCCCATAAAGGTATACTGCCCGGCCCAATCTGGGACGCGATAAAGTCACATAAGTCTGCCCATAAAGGTATACTGCTTAAAAATAGGAAGCTTATGATCAACTTAGGGGCCACTGCCCGTAGTATCATTTGGCAATCCTACTCTGCGACTATTTCACCCAAGGTCTTGTGGACCGCGTAGGACAATTTGCCCGCGTAGGACTATTTCACCCGAGGACTATTTCACCCACTTAGGCCCTACGGGCATGATGAGCATATCGTCATGCTCACATCATGGGTAGCAAATCCGTGGAGATGTATAATGTCTTGGGGTTTACCCGATTATACTCAGAAGGTGTATAACGTCTTGGGGGTTTACCCCGCATTTATACTTAGGAGGTGTATAACGTCTTGGGGGTTTACCCCGCATTTATACTCAGGAGGTGTATAACGTCTTGGGGGTTTACCGCGCATTTATACTTAGGAGGTGTATAACGTTTTGGGGGTTTACCCCGCATTTATACTTAGGAGGTGTATAACGTCTTGGGGGTTTACCCCACATTTACTCATAACACTAGCACCAAAGGCTATCATACATAACATAAGCACCACCGGCTTATCATACATAACATAAGCGCTATCGGCTTATCATACATAAAATAAGCACTACCGGCTTATCATACATAACATAAGCAAGTTAAGAAATCCCCTAACTTCTTATTAACCTTATTTACATATGCTCTCTTTTTAGTTTACTTAAGTCACTAACATGTCATTATAAAATCCGGGAATTTAATCCAAAGTACTACGTACTTCTACTCGTTTAAAATGACTCCTTTTTCATATAAAACTTCCAAGATACTAATAACCGTAGTATCAAGTCATATCTACTTTTCAAGCCAAGTCACAATACCTTTTAGAAATACATTTATAGGCTTCCAAATCAAGTGACTTCTTTCTTTAAAACCTTAAGCACTTGATGCCTTCAAATCCATTTGCCTTTCACTATTTCAAGTCATTTATCATTATTTACATTACTAGAAAAAAACCATTATTTTAACCTTCCATAAAGTTGTTATAACCAACTTCCCATAAAGCCGTTATAACTCTTTATGTTTTAGACAAATTCATTCTTTTTATAACCAAGAGACTTATACTTTCAAATCAAGTTACATAGCTTTCAAAATACTTCGAGTCTCTTAACTTTAGAAATCAAGTTTCTTACTTAGAAAACAAATCTCTTATCTCTAGAATGTCAAGAAATCAATACTTTCCAAATCAAGTATTCAATTCTTTTAAATCAAGTCATTTCTTCCTTTAAGAATCAAGTCCCATAACTTGAAAAATAAAGTCTCTTAACCTTTTAAGAATTTAAGGTTCATAGTCTTAAAACTTCATTCGTAAACTCTTTAAATTAAGTAACATATACTTTTATGCGTGTGAATAGGTTATACTAGTTTATAACGATCTTATTAAAGCAGCCATGATCTAGAAAATGTAATACAATTTTGTCTTATCTTAGCTTCTATGCAGATGGAGAATTCTACTCATTTTAATTTAATTGATTGCCGATACATTTTCTTTTATTAACGCTGCAGTGGCTTTTTCGATACTTATTCTCATTCGATGCGATAACTTAGCAAAGTCAACTTGACTCCAATACTTCCTAACTACTCTTACCAACATCCCCCATAAGACTTGGTAAGAACTTAGGATAACTTAGACGTATCTTTTACATAGAGTAAATCGACATACCTCTTAACTTCTATGAGTAGAAGGAATCATAAAATAGTACCACATGTATATTTCATATATAGAATCAAGTCAAAAGAAGGAAGAGGTTCACATACCTCGCAACGATTATCGACAAGTAGCAAAATGCTCCAAAGTACTTCAACCTTGATAGTTATTCCATCCTTCAAGTAGAATACACTATACTTAGTACCTCAACCTATAATGGCCATAATACGTCCATTAACCTCTAGCTTCAAACATAGAATATTCTAAGTGTAAAGTCACCAAATTCTACGGAAAATCGGACAGCAGTTCCTTTGTTTCTACGTACTTTTCCACCTTTTTCAAGGCCCGAAAATCAATAACCAAACGCCACATTTAAGGCTCAATCAAATCAGCTAACCAAAGGGGATTACACGCCTTAACAGGACGTGTAAAATTCTGCCCCACAATTAATCTGGCTGTCAAAAATTAAGGCAATTCTATTACAATCCATGCCTACAACAATGTCAATTTCCGTTCGATTCCTTTTCAATCTAAGTTGTTATTCCAACATGTTATATACATAATAACAATTACAACAACTATATTCCCTTCTCTCAATAACATACGACGTTCGTAAATAATAATTAACTTGAATAATAATCTTAACGGCTAACATGCCATTTTCGGTTTTTGAGCTTCTAAAATTCCATAACACTTAGCAATCTTCATAGCATATATCACATGCTCATTTCTAACTTATCATAACATGGGAACTTCAATTACAATAGTAAGACGAAGATTATTACCTCATTTAGCCCAAATAATATCCAAGCGTAAAAGTCGATCCTTAGCAAATTTTAGCTCATCTCTTATGTTCCAATCCGCTCCAAGCACTCCTTAGAAGCTCATGAAGAACTCCTCTTCAAGTTCCATCTTCAAAGTTGAAGAACACCCTAGGGTTTCGCCTTGCGACTAACGTAAAAACGTCATTTTTCCGGGATCTTTCTATTGAGATATCCTTACAATACCCCTAGGAACCTTGGGTTAAAGTCTTGTGAATTATGGACAACAATTGAAATTGTTTTGTGTGGGAATGGGCATAGAGCCGAGAGCTCATCCACAAGAACAACTAGTTCTTGAAAAAAATTCTAAGTGTAGAATGTCTTGCACTAGTAATGGATATATAAGAGAATCAAAGGCCAAGATTAAAACACTTGAAGGGCTAGGATTTAGTCAAGAATGTTAAGCTCCACTTGACCCTTTGACTTGGTCCATTATTATTCATCCAACAAGCCCATGTGGAGGGTGACACGTGTCGCCCTCCCGTTGGTCTAAAATATTTCGTTTACCAAAATTTCCATAATTGGCCAAAATATCGGAAACCTCGTGGGCCCCACAAAAACGTAAAATTTCTCGGGTGGTCCCCACGTATCCGACTCTGAAAATAAAATTTCATACTTCCGATAAACTCTTAAAAAGTCTTAAATATCAAATTCGGGAACTCAATTCTCATTAACGAACAATTTTTCCTTCCCGAGGTTCGGAAGATTTTTCCCTGGGAAAACAATTCTTTCTTTCGTTCAAATTTTTAAGTCTTGTTTCCTTACGTACATTCTTATATACTCGTCCTGGAATTACGGGTGTAACAATTTGAGTCTAAGGTATATCGAGCATTTTGAGATTCTCCAAACGGTTGGACAGGTAGCATATTAGTTGGCTCTGCCACCAGGTCTTTCAGGTGTCCATCCAATTTTCCATATTTTTATGCTGAAGAAGTACTATGCTGATGGGTCCAACATTATCCAGTGGGAATCTGTATTTCTTGATCAAAATTTAGAGTTCGAAGAAGAGTTTGTGACCATTTTGGACAGGTAGGTGAGAAAGTTTAGGATAAAGTAGATTGCTTTCGTGAAGGTGCAATCGAAGCATTGTTATATTGAGGATACTACTTGGGAGATGGAGGCTGATATGCGGATCTGATACCCTTACTTATCTACTACTTCTGGTATGTTTCCCCTTTTCATTTATCTCCTTTCGAGGATAAACATTTGTTTAATTGATATATGATGTAACGACACGTCTGGTTGTTTTTAGCTAAAGACTCTTATTTAACTAAATTATCCTGCACATCGACTCTATATGGGATTTGTTATATGTGGGGATGGTTTGCACGGATCCCGAGGTGCCTGTCACGACCCGTTCCCGGGCCCGTGACTGGTGCCTTACCCGGGCACCCAAGTAGACATACATCAGAGTAACCAGCGGAATATAAACTTGCAAACATGAAACAGTGTAAAATAAAAACAGTCTATCCAAAGAAAAGTCGCCTTTCGGAATGTATATATATACCAAAACTTGAACAGTTACATCTTTTACAACCCTGCCCACAACAGTACTACAGACCTCTAAGAATTTCTATAACAACTAGGACGGGACAGGGCCCCTGTTATACCAGTATTTCGGAGTATATGCGTGAGGCGTCGTCGAAAGTTAGCCTTAAAGTTTAGGCCTTGGACGTTTTTTTGGGCACAACTCTCACAAAGAATCGTTTTCCGACGAAACGTTTTACACAACTCGCGTAGGATAAATTCCGGCTATGTCATTTCTAATTTTTGCGGATTTTTCCGAGAGACGAAACACTTTGGGCCAACGGGAGGGCGACACTTGTCACCCTCCAAATGATGGACTTGTGGCGGAATTGGACCGAATTGGATAGCCAATTTTGTCAAGTAGTTGGTAGGATATTTTGTGTGCAAGTTGGCTAGGTACACTTGCCCTAATCTTGACCTTACACTTGCCTAGCACTTGGCTAAATCTTGGCCATTGGTTGGCCATGTCTTGACCTATAAATACCCCCTTAAGATGAAGAGTTCTTCATCCACAAATTCCTTTCCAAGTCTTGAAAATCCTTCTCCTCTCCCTTAAGCCTTTTTCGTCCAAACATCCCCCCCCCTTGAGAAGCTTAGCCGAGGCTATCCCACTAGCCTAGCCGAAATCTACCCCCCCTCCCTTGGTAGAAAAGTTGCCTTCTAGTATTGTTATAATGCCCAAAATACCCTAGCCCAAATCCTTTAGTACTTAGTAGAAGTTGTGAAGAACTTCTAAAGGTTCTTGGAGCTACCGGAGCGTACAACTTAGGAGCTAAACCTTGCTCAGGCGCGACTTTTATCTAGGATATTATTGGGCTTACCGAGGTAAATAATCCTAACCCTCTTTTGTATTAGAAAATGCATAATGTAGAAGTATAAGAATAAGTATTAAATACTTAGAAGAATATTACAGAATAGAATTGAACTGTTATCACAGTAGAAGGGTTTAAAAGAAGAATAATTGAACTATACTTATATAGGACTTTTTTCACAGTAGACTTATATGGCTCACCGGGTAGGGAAGTGCTGCCCGACTTTTCGTAGAATTGTGAACCCTCTGTTTAGAATGACCATCAGAGTAGTCTAGACTTTGATAGATGTCTGTGACTATTATAGGCTGATTCTCTGTGCGACATATTGACTTGGCAGGAGGTTTTCGCCGAGAAGGTATGTGATTCTTCCTAAAGCATGATATTTTAAATATATATATAGTACGGTAGACGTACATGTGTTAACTGAATAATAACTACGACAATGTCTTTTGACTTAAGCCTGAATAATACTTACGGCAATGTCTTGCGACTTAAGCCTGAATGATAAAGATCTTAAAAAGTCTTTCAAAAGAATTATAACACAGTTCGAAAGAAGAAGAATAGTTGTTTTTAAAACAAGAAGCTTAAGCGTTATACTAGCTTTATGGGAAATTAAGTATAATGGCTTAAGTTTTATAAAAAGGAACAATTTACTTATGTGTTCATAAAAGACTTGTATTGATTTCTGAAAGGCATAATAAGATGGTTTTGATGAGTAGACTTATTGTGATGCTATGTGTTAGTATCTTGTAACGTTTGTGTAAAGAGGTCAGTCTTACTTATGCTTATGTTGTTTAAACTATAGTTTATTATGTTAGTACTATATCACTCACCTCTTGAGATGATACCGGGGTTAAGTCGCCCTCCGACGCGGGGTAGACTCGGTGATGCAGGACCGTGATTCGAGAATACCTCATGCGGGTCGAGGGCCTATGCGAGCTACGAGAGTTCAGGTTAGTATGCGGGGTTATGCCTCATGCGGTCTATGTGGCCACGCGGACAATGAGTCCAGGCGATGCCGAGTAGCTACCCTCGATGCGGGGTATACCTCATGCGGGCCCGTGAGTGGCCTATGCGGACTACGAGTCGAGATTAGGCTTGCAGAATGATAATATGGGCGAGTGGCCTGCTTCGATCATTCGCACCTAGAAAAGACACATTACTGATTTACCTATTGTTGCTCTTGTTTATGATGGCACTATGTGCGGATTACATTGGTTGTTTTGCGTAATTGTAAAATTGGTTTTAAAGTAATATGATTTCATTTAAGTACTTTCTGATTTCACATACTTGGTACTGTTATCGACCTCGCCCGGGGGCTGCGTTCATGCCGCGGTAAGCGGCAGTGCTAGATCCACATCCTTAGGATCTCTTGCGTTGGTGTCGGAGCTCCATCTTCTAGGAGGCTCTACTTGGTATGATCTCCTGTTGTAGATAGTTTTGTCTGATCGGTATGGCGGGTCCTGTCCGCCATAGTTGTTTATTTCCTTAAGTCTGTAGTCATGTTATGCAGTTGGGATGTAGCGCAAACCTTGGTTTATGTATATATGCCGAAAGGCAACCCTTTTCTCGAAGCGTATCATTTACAATTATTTCATGTCTTGTTTTATATTCCGCTGATT
Source organism: Przewalskia tangutica (assembly GCA_029844215.1). Classification (NCBI taxonomy): domain Eukaryota; kingdom Viridiplantae; phylum Streptophyta; class Magnoliopsida; order Solanales; family Solanaceae; genus Przewalskia; species Przewalskia tangutica. The sequence continues at coordinate 69,852,186 of CM056729.1, forward strand.
TTCTACGATGTATGACTACTTGGGTGCGGGTAAGGCACGATCCACGAACCGGGCAGTCGTGACAAAAGTTGTATCGAGCGCTTAATCCTCGGAAAGTGTCTGACATCGTATCTAGTAAGTCTTGATTATCGGTGTGTTGCGCACACACCAATAATCGTGAGGCTATAGGATATTTTAGGATTGGTTTCCATTCTTCTCACTCGAGATCGTGCTATAGAGTCGTGTTATAGGTTGGACCCTCTAACGTATTCCTTTTTCATGTGATTATGCCTCGCGTAAAGGCAACGGGCCCGAAGCGGCAAGGCAGCCAGGAGGCGCTAGTATGGCACCGGAGTCATGAGGGCTCGAGCCCGATCTATACGAGATGGCGAGTTCCACGACGCCGATCCCAGAGAGACTACTGATGCCGCGCCTCACATCCCGCGGCTGGGCGGAGAGATAGATCTGAGAGATGGCCCGGCTATTGGCTAGGATTGTGGCGACACGAGGATAGCTGGATCAGTGATTCAGTTCCGGCCGTAGCACGATGGTTCACGAGGCGAGCGATTTGAGGCTACGGGATTTCTGAGTTGTAGCCGCCCGAGTTTTACTGGTCGAGGCGGAGGATGATCCGCATGAGTTCATCCGTCGGCTGAGAGGATCATGCGGGTGATCAAGGCCTCGAGACAGAGTCGTGACCCCGGTTCGCATCAGTGCGTGATACCGCGATCAATGGTTTGATTCAGGAGCTTTCGGGTAGAGCATGCACCTCCGTGGTATGGGATGAGTTTTCGAGGCCTTTCTCACTCACTTCTTGCCTCGCGAGATGAGAGGCGCGGCCGATAGATTCTTGTTCTTGGCGAGAAGGGCCGCGTTAGGGAGTACAACGTTGAGTTTGATTCGTTGGCTCGATATGTCCCTGCATTGGTAGCAGATATGGAGGACAGGGTGCATCGTTACGTCACTGGGCTAGATGATTATATGGCCGAGTCTTGTGCGGGGGTGGCTCTTGATCGGCATGGATATTACGTATGCGTGCTCACGCCGCGGATGCGAGGCGCGGCCGACGAAGTTGACAAACAGCAGCGAAGAGGGCGGGGCGGGAGGTCTTCTGGTGGCTATCGTGGTGGGCGGCCTCAGCAGCAATCTAGATTTGCACCACAGCCAGCTCAGAGCACTCATGCACCGCCCTCGGCCAGAGTATTCGAGTCGCACTGGGGCCCTGGGCTTGACGCGTCAGTAGCGAGTGCGGCGTCGGGACCACCCCCGGTGTGGCCGTGCGGTAGATCCCATTACGAAGTGTGGTCTTTTGGAGCTTATTCTGATTGGCCAGCAGGTCACTTTGCGGATTGTCCGGCGGCGTGGCGGTGGTAGGGCTCACGCCAGTTCATTGCGGCTTCATCATCTCCTGATTACTCGCCGGGCGTGGTACTCGTGGGTCGGCCAGTCGCGGCGAGGTCGTGGCTCGGGTCCCGATTCAGCGGTCCTCGAGCGCATTTAATCCTTGTCGGTAGCGGGATCGGGAGGCCTCACTGATGTCGCCAGTACCTTATCGATCTCCGATTATGATGTGTATGCCTTGATAGATCCGGGTTCTACTCGCCCCATATATCTCCCCTTGTTGCTAGTAGGATAGGGATGAGCACGAGTCCATAGACTTTCGAGGTAGCTACGCGATGGGTGATTCGGTGGTAGCTCGGCGGGTATATAGGGCTTGTCGATGACTATTCTGATCGTCGGACCTGCCGACTTGATAGAGTTGGATATGATTGATTTCGACGTGATCATGGGTATGGATTGGCTAGCCTCTGCTACGCCAATGTAGTGCAGAGAGAGTAGTACGGTTCCGCTTTCTGAGGAGCCGGTTGTTGAGTGGGAGGAACACCGTATCGCCGAGGGTAAGTTTATTTCTTACCTCGAGGCTAGGAAGATGGTGCGAAGGGTATATCTACCATCTCGCTCGGTGTTTGATCACGAGGCTGCGGTGCGATTTTCGATCGATTCCGTGAGTCGAGAGTTCCCAGACGTGTTTCAGACGACCTCGGGTATCCTCCCGAGAGGAGATCGAGTTTTGTATAGATGTGTTGCGGACACTCGGCTATTTCCATTCCGCCATACGAGAATGGCACCGCCGAGTTGAGAGAGTTGAAGGATCAGCTTAGGGATTTCTTTGGAGAAGGGCTTCATCGGGCTAGTGTTTCTCCCCGAGGAGCCGTGTGTTCGTAAAGAAGAAGGGCGGGGCCGCTGCATGTGTTGATTATAAGCGGTGAACAAGGTGACCATTAAAACAGATAACCCTTCCGTGATTGATGATTTGTTCGACCGGATTGCGAGGCGAGATGTTTCTCAAGATTGATGTGGCGCCGAAACGGGCGCCATCGGTGCCTTACCGGGCACCCTAGTGATACAACATCGAGAAAACCGGAAATAAAAACTTTACACATGAAATGAGTCATAAATAAATAGACAGGCCAACCAATTTGCTTTGATATATACATAAAACGACGAGTTATCCTTTTACAAACCCCGCAGCGATTACTCTGCACTTAAGATATACAACAACTATGACGGACGGGGCCCGTACCCCTGAATGTACAAGTACCTCTGATGACGGACTATACCAAAAGATAAGCCTCGGAGGAACGGAGATTCAACGCTGACTGCGATCATGAGCGAGATCAACTGGTGTACCTCTACCATGCATGAACGCAAATTTCCGAAGAGTCGATAACAGTACCAAGTATGTGAAACTGAAAATCGTAATGAAATCACATTTCATCATTTTATAAAACCATTTCGCAATAAGTAATTATGTCAAGTAAGGGGGACGATATCCCTGAATAATCACTCACACATAATTATGGGTCTCACGCCCATAATACCACTCATGCCGTGGAACTCATTCTCATCGCCGCATACATGATGTAAAACAACACCCATATGTGAACTCGAACACTAGATCCCGCTGCGTCATCAAAACCGTCCGGGCCAGTAGAATAGCCAACTACGGTCAAAGCTAGTCATATCCCATCACGGGCGGTGCGGAAGCCAACTATCCAAAAGCTAGCCACGCAATGGCGAGGCAAGTATCTTAAGCTAACGCATAATAGCCTACCGTCTCACAAGATATGACCGAGGCAAGTATCTTAAGCTATCTACGAGGCTACGGTACACGAAAATGACGAACAAGTATCTAAAGTGTGCACGAACCAGCGCACAAACCAAGCCCGTGATCGCCACGTCGCGCGGCAAGCTTCATGGATTAGCGGTCCGTGGACTATGATCGAACCTCACAATGACCGCATGCCCGGCATCTTACCTCGGAAGTCATGGCCATGAAACCATCCTCTTTGGGCCGCATGCCCGTGGAACATCCATCACGTCGGCATGTCCAAAGGAAATAAATCGGATAATGCCCAGAGAGTCACGTGATGCGAAACAACGATCGATACTCAAAGTGGACGATACTCGTGGACCCAACGTCGAGATGTCCATAATCAATCGGATAGCCCTCCCGCAGAGTCACGAAGACATCAACAAAACACTTGCACATCAAAGACTATCACAACAAGCATAGGCAAGTTTAACATACATTCATTTTAATCAACAATCCGGTTTCAAACCCAAAATACTACATACTTTCCTTCTTTCAAAAGACCTCTTTCTACGTAAAGCCACATGATACTAATACTGTAGTATATAAAGAAAACACGTTTTACTTTTAAACCAAATTACTTCACCGTAAAAATCTTTACAAGGCTTTTAAAATCAAGTACTCTATACTTTATAAACCAAGTGCTTTTCTTTTAGAACAACATCAAGTATACTCTTTTTAAAACCCAATTAACTTACTCTTTTCAAAACAAGTAACCTATACTTAAATCAAGTTACTTCTCCTTTAGAAAACAAGTCGTTATAAGTCAAGTCTCTTATCTTTCAAGATCAAGTCTCTTAACTTTCAAAATCAAGTCGTTTCTTATCAAAACCAAATCTTTCTTTTATCTTCATAAAGTCGTTATAACTAACTTCCCATAAAGCCATTATAACACTTTATGTTTTAAAACAAACAAAAATCGTTTCACACACGTCGTCTACCGTACTATATAGTTCACAACAATCATGCTCAAGAGTATAGGAAGAATCACATACCTTTAGCTTAAACCACAAGCCAAGTCAAGTATGCGCGCGTGAAAGATCCACCTATAACAACCACAATATATAAATCAACTTCTAGCACTCGTAGAATATTCTAAACACAAGATTCCTTATTCTACGTAAATTTCAGCGACCTCCCCCGCTATCACATAAATCTCCTCCTAACGGGCCCGCTACTGTGCCAACAACTCTGAGGATTACACGTCTAACCGGACGTGTTCAAATATCTTCACAATAATACTTACACAAGTCACTGTAAGTACACCCAATGTAAATATAGTTCAATCCTTTATAATCATCCTTCCAATATAATATACTCAAGTATAACTACTGACATGTAATATCCAATTACAATAGGGGACATAGATCATTACCTCGATAAGCCCAAAATTATCCAAGTTATAAGTCGATCCCGAGCAACGTTTAGCTCCAATCCTTACGCTCCAACCCGCTCAGCGACCCTTAGAAGTTTCTAAACAACTTCTAAATACTTCCACCAAGCTAGGAAGATTTTTCTAGGGTTTCGTTTCTGGTATTGGAATAAAGTAGTATTTAGGGCTCTAGTATTGAAATAACTTTGGAACACTACTAGGGATACTAGGCCAAGGTATTTGGGATTATACAACAATACACCAAGTATTTTCTACACAAGAGGAGGGCGAAATCTACACAAAGGGAGGAAAACATTTGCTTTGGAAAGCTTTCAGTGAGGATGATTTTACTCTTCGCCAAGGGTATTTATAGAAGAACCAGGGTCAAGATCAATATAAGTGTAGGGTCAAGATTGGGCCATGTGTGTGTGGGTCCTCCACACCACATGGCCAAACGAAAATGGTGCAGTGTGAGGGCCAATCGGCCAGCGGACAGTGGCCTAGCCACTGTCCACCCATTCGGCCAAGTGCCATATGGGGTGACACGTGTCGCCCAATTAAATCAAAATATTTCGTCTTAGAAAATATCCAAAATACCGGAAATCTCAAAACAAAGCGGGCCCCAAAAGTAAATTTCTCCCGTGGGTCCCACGTGACCATTTCTGAAAATAAAACCTCAAAATTCTAATATAATCCAAGAAGTCCAAATACCAAATCTGGGAATCCAATTCCCATTAACGAACCTTTTTCTTCACAAAAACCGGAACTTTTCCGTCGAAAAAATCACATCTTCCTTTCTTTCCAAAATTTCTGTCGTATTCTCGTACGTACGTCCTCACATACATACCCTGGAACTACGGGGTATAACAATTGATCTGCGATCGGGCTATCATCAGGTTCGAGTCAGAGAGGTGGATGTCCCTAGGACTGCATTCGGACGTGCAGACGCATTATGAGTTCGTGGTCATGTCTTTTGGGTTGACCAATGCTCGTGGTATTCATGGATTTGATGAACCGAGTGTTCAAACCATTTTTGGACACGTTTGTGATAGTGTTCATTGATGATATCTTGGTTTATTCGCCAGAGCGGGGCGTCGGAGCATTTGAGGCGATCTTGTGATTCTCGGGACCAGCGATTATACGCCAAGTTTTCCAAATGTGAGTTTTGGTTAGCTTCGGTGGCTTTTCTTGGGCATATTGCCGGGGCTGATGGAATTCGAGTAGATACGGCCAAGATCGAGCGATCGGGACTTAGCCTAGACCAGCTACTCCGGCGAGGTTCGCGACTTTACGGGCCTCGCAGTTATTATCGGCGGTTCGTAGAAGTTTGCTTTATCTACGCCCATTGACTAGGTGACTCGAGGCAACTAAGTTTGATGGTGATGCTTGTGAGCGGGGTTTCGATTCTTTGAAGAGAGGCGACCGCCCCGTTCTTACTCTTCCAGAGGGTCCAGATGGTTATGTCGTGTACTGTGATGCGTCAGGCATCGGGCTGGGATGTGTGTTGATGCAGTAGGGTAGAGTTATAGCGTCTGAATCCAGGCGCTTAAGAAACACGAGGAACTACCCACCCATGATTTGGAGTTAGCGTCGTGATTCACGCTTTGAAGATATGGAGGCACTATTTGTATGGGGTTCACGTGGATATTTATCTGGACCACAAGAGCCTCGGTATATCTTGACGAGAGGAGCGAACTTACGGCAGAGCGGTGGTTAGAGTTGCTTAAGGATTACGATGTTGATATCTGTACCACGGGAAGGCGATGTTGTGGCAGATGCTCTTAGTGGTAGGTCGATGGGGAGCCTATCAGATGTGCATCTAGAGAGGAGGGGCATGGTTCGTGATTTGCATCAGTTAGCGAGCCTTGGTGTCCGTTTGATTGATTCTGATAGCAGTGGGGTTAGAGTTCGTGAGGTTGCCGAGTCTCCATCGTCGAGGAGGTGAAGAGGCAACAGTTTGAGGATCCAGTTCTGACACGTTATCGTGATACGGCTCTTCGTGAGGGGAAGGGTCCTTTTGAGGTAGCACCGATGGGGTGCTAAGGTTTGAGGCGGGTTGTGTTCCGGATGTTTGAGGACTTGGCGGGAGTTCTTGGGGAAGCACACGTAGCGGCGTTACTCCATCCGTCGGTCGACCAAGATGTACCACGACCTTAGATCGTGTATTGGTGGGATGGCTTGAAGAGGGCGTTGCGAGTTCGTAGCTCGGTGCGTGTTGTCGGCGGTGAAAGTAGAGCACGGAGGCACGGTGGTTTATTCTGACGATAGAGATCCCGACACGGAAGTGGGAGGTGATCAACATGGACTTCATCACGGGATTACCTCGCACTCGGAGGAGACATGATTCTATATGGGTTATCGTCGACGGTCGAAATCAGCCCACTTTCTTCCGTCGGGCGACTTTCGGTGAGGATTATGCGGACTTTACATCAGAGATCGTCGGTGCATGGAGTCCCTATTTCGATCATATCGACGAGAGCCCGGTTTACGGCTAACTTCCTGAGGTCTTTCGAGAGGGTTTAGGGGCGGTGAGCACAGTCTCGCATTCCATCCACGAGCAGACGGACAGCGAGCGCACTATCCATACTCTTGAGGATATCTTTGCGAGCTGTGTTATTGACCGGTGGGTATGGGAGGTTCATTTGCCTCTAGTTGAGTTTGCGTATAATAATAGCTACCACTCCAGTATTCAGATGGCGCCTTATGAGGCCTTGTATGGGAGGACGTGCAGATCGCCGATAGGCTGGTTCGATGTGTGCGAGAGTGCGATTAGTGGGGCGGTTGGTACGAGCGATGGATAAGGTGAAGCTTATCGGGAGAGGTTCTTGACATTTCGAGTTGAAGTCATATGCAGATCACCGTCATCGGCATCTGGAGTTCGAAGTTGATGATTGGGTTTTCCTGAAGGTGTCACCCATGAAGGGTGTGATGAGATTCGGGAAGAAAGGGAAACTTAGCCCAAGGTACATTGGGCCGTATCAGATAGTCCGCAGGGTAGGCAAGGTTGCTATGAGTTGGATCTGCCGTCCGATCTGGAGGCGGTGCATCCGGTTTTCACGATCTATCTTTGAGGAGATGTATCGGGGATCCATCTAGGGTACACCGTTGGCGATGTCCAGTGGCCAGGGGTTATCGTATGAGGAGATTCCATAGCGATAATCCATCGTCAGGTTAAGCGTCTGCGGACGAAGGATGTGGCTTCCGTCAAAGTCTTGTCGCGTAACGAGCACAGGCAGGAGATCACGTGGGAAGCTGAGGAGGACATGAGGCGAAGTATCCTCACCTATTCCCCACTCGGGTAATTCACTTTCCTACTTGTAAATTTTCATTATCGTTTTTGCCTAAGTGTTGTTCTGTGGCCGTGTGTGGCATTTGCAACTGTTTAAGTTATGAAGAACCTTATCATTATCTGTCTTAGGAAGGAACATTTGGGACGAATGTTTCTAAGGAGGGGAGAATGTTATACCGTATTTCGAGTATGTGCGTGAGGCGTGCGTCACGAAAGTTAGCCTTAAAGTTTAGGCCTTGGGCGTTTTTGGGCCTGACTCTCACAAAGAATCGTTTCAGGCGAAGCGTTTTACACAACTCGCGTAGGATAAATTCCGGCTATGTCATTTCTAATTTTTGCGGATTTTTAGAGGCGAAACACTTTGGGCCAACGGGAGGCGACACTTGTCACCTCCATTGATGGACTTGTGGCGAATTGGACCGAATTGGATAGCCAATTTTGTCAAGTAGTTGGTAGGATATTTTGTGTGCAAGTTGGCTAGGTACACTTGCCTAATCTTGACCTTACACTTGCCTAGCACTTGGCTAAATCTTGGCCATTGGTTGGCCATGTCTTGACCTATAAATACCCCCTTAAGATGAAGAGTTCTTCATCCACAAATTCCTTTCCAAGTCTTGAAAATCCTTCTCCTCTCCCTTAAGCCTTTTTCGTCCAAACATCCCCTCGAGAAGCTTAGCAGGCTATCCCCTAGCTAGCCGAAATCTACCCCCTCCCTTGGTAGAAAAGTTGCCTTCTAGTATTGTTATAATGCCCAAAATACCTAGCCCAAATCCTTTAGTACTTAGTAGAAGTTGTGAAGAACTTAAAGGTTCTCGGAGCTCTGGGAGCGTACAACTTAGGAGCTAAACCTTGCTCAGGCGCGACTTTTATCTAGGATATTATTGGGCTTACCGAGGTAAATAATCCTAACCCTCTTTTGTATTAGAAAATGCATAATGTAGAAGTATAAGAATAAGTATTAAATACTTAGAAGAATATTACAGAATAGAATTGAACTGTTATCACAGTAGAAGGGTTTAAAAGAAGAATAATTGAACTATACTTATATAGAATTTGTTTTCACTGATGAGCTTATATGGCTCACCGGTAGGGAAGTCTTTGCCCGACTTTCCGTAGAATTGTGAACCCTCTGTTTAGAATGACCTTGAGTAGTCTAGACTTTGATAGATGTCTGTGACTATTATAGGTGATTCTGCCGTGACATATTCAACTTGGCGGGAGGTTTTGCCAGAAGGTATGTGATTCTTCCTAAAGCATGATATTTTAAATATATATATAGTGCGGTGAACGTACATGTGTTAAGCTGAATAATAACTACGGTAATGTCTTTTGACTTAAGCTGAATAATACTTACGACAATGTCTTGCGACTTAAGCTTTGAATGATAAAGATCTTAAAAAGTCTTTCAAAAGAATTATAACGATTCGAAAGAAGAAGAATAGTTGTTTTTAAAACAAGAAGCTTAAGGGTTATACTAGCTTTATGGGAAATTAAGTATAACGGCTTAAGTTTTATAAAAAGGCATTTACTTATGTGTTCATAAAAGACTTGTATTGATTTACGAAGGCATAATAAGATGGTTTTGATGAGTAGACTTATTGTGATGCTATGTGTTAGTATCTTGTAACGTTTGTGTAAAGAGGTCATCTTACTTATGCTTATGTTGTTTAAACTATAAGTTGTTATGTTAGTACTATATCACTCACCTCTTGAGATGATACCGGGGTTAAGTCGCCTCCGTCGGGGTAGACTCGGTGATGCAGGACCGTGATTCGAGAATACCTCATGCGGGTCGAGGGGCCTATGCGAGCTACGAGTTCGAGTTAGTATGCGGGGTTATGCCTCATGCGGTCTATGTGGCCATGCGGACAATGAGTCGGGGCGATGCCGAGAGTAGCTACCCTCGATGCGGGGTATACCTCATGCGGGCCCGTGTGAGTGGCCTACGCGGACTACGAGTCGAGGATTAGGCTTGCGGAATGATAATATGGGCGAGTGGCCTGCTCGATCATTCACGACCTAGAAAAGACACATTCTGATTTACCTATTGTTGCTCTTGTTTATGATGTGGCACTATGTGCGATTACATTAGTTGTTTAAATGCATAATTGTAAAATTGGTTTTAAAGTAATATGATTTCATTTAAGTACTTTCTGATTTCACATACTTGGTACTGTTATCGACCTCCTTGGGGCTGCGTTCATGCAGCGGTAAGGGCAAGCGGTGCTAGATCCACATCCTTAGGATCTCTTGCGTTGGTGTCGAGCTCCATCTAGGAGGCTCTACTTTTGGGTATGATCTCCTGTTGTAGATAGTTTTGTCTGATCGGGGTATGGCGGTATCCGCCATAGTTGTTATTTCCTTAAGTGCAGAGTCATGTTGTATGCAGTTGGGATGTAACCGCAAACCTTGGTTTATGTATATATGCGAAAGGCAACCACTTTTCTCGAAGCGTATCATTTACAATTATTTCATGTCTTGTTTTATATTCGCTGATTTTCTCGATGTATGACTACTTGGGTGCGGGTAAGGCACGATCCACGGCCCGAACGGGTCGTGACAACCATATACCACAGAATGTACAAGTACCTACAATCTCGGGAATCATACCAAAAGATAAGCGCCGGAGAAACGGAGCTTCCCAAGCTGAGCGTGATCCTACGGCGAGGATCAACGATGTACCTCTACTGCGGCATGAACGCGGCCCGAGAAGTCGATAACAGTACCAAGTATGTGGCTGAAAATCGTAAATGAAATCATAATAGTCTATATAAAGCGGAGACATATATGATAACCAATTTCGATATATACAATATGTGATCGGGGACTCGCGTCAAAGTCATCACTCAAATATAACCATAACATTTTAAAACCAATTCACAAATATGTACGAAACAACCAAGTTAACCGTACATAGTGCCACATCATAAACAAGAGCAAAAATAGACATATTGTATGAGTCTTTTCTAGGCCGCTAATGATCGAAGCAAGGCCAATCGCCCATAGTATCATTATGCGAGCCTAATCCTGGACTCCCGCAGTCCGCATAGGCCACCTAGGCCCGCATGAGGTATTCCTCGCATCGGGGGTAGCTAACCCTCGGCATCGTCCTGGACTCCCGCAGTCCGCATGGCCACATAGACCGCATGAGGTATTCCTCGCATCACATTCCTGGAACTCCGCGACTCGCATAGGTCCCGTGGACCCGCGTGAGGTATTCCTCGCGTCGAGCGGCTTAACCCGGCATCATAACAAGTCAGGGGGTGGGGGTAAGTGATATAATACCAGCACAACGGGCTTATCGTTAAACAACATAAGCACAACAAGAAAAACCCCCTTACACAACGTCACAAGACACTAACACACATAACATCATAACATGTTCACTTTACCAAGCCAACAAGAAAGTATTACAAGGCTATCACAAAACATAGGCAAGTTACTCACACAAGGTACTTTCATTTCATGTCAACAAATCCGGGTTTTAACCCCAAGGTACTACATACTTTAACTCTTTAAAAAGATCCATTTCTTTCACAAAAAGTCACACGATACCCGTAGTATCAAAATAGAGTAACTATCTTGTTAAGTAAACCCAAACAATTTCCATACCTTCTTTTTAAACCATCTTAAGACAAAACCATGCCTTTCTTTTAAACCAACACACTTCAAATTCTCAAGTCTCTTTTCTTTTAGAAAACAAGTTCCTTACTTTGGAATTTAAGAAAAATCAATACTTGTTATTAATGACCTTATTAAAGCAACCATGATCTAGGAAATGTAATACAATTTTGTCTTATCTTAGCTTCTATGCAGATGGAGGTTTCTACTTGTTTTAATAATATTAATTATTTGTCAATATATTTTCCTTTATTAACACTGCAGTAGTTTGTTCGATACTTATTCTCATTTCCGAAATCAATATAACATTATTATTCAAAACCAAGTACTCATTACTCACGAATGAGGTTTCACAACTTTCCACACAATTCAAGTTCTTCATATATCAAATCAAGTCAAATATAAGTCAAGTTTCTTATCTTTTTAAAAAATCAATAAACCATTCTTTTACCTACATAAAGTTGTTATAATTAACTTTCCATAAAGCCATTATAACACTTTATGTTTTAAACCAACCAAATTCGTTTAGCACACGTACGTCTACCGTACTACATAGTTTACAATAATCATGCTAGAAAGGATAGGAAGAGGTTCACATACCTCGCGACGATTATTGACAATTAGCAAAACGCTCCAAAGTACTATAACCTTGCTAGCCCTTTTCCACCCTTCAAGTAGAATACGCTACTCGTAGTACTTCCACCTATAATGGCCATGAAACGTCCATTAACCTCTAGATCTCTTCGTAGGATATTTCTAAGAACAAGGTTCCATATCCTACGGAAAATTAGGCAACACCTCCCCAGTTTCTACTCAATTTTCGACCTTTTCCAAGGCCCGATAACCGTAATTAACATACTATAATTAAGGTGCAATAATACCGAAATTTAAAGAAGGGGATAACACGCCCAAACGGAACGCGATTAACAATCTCTCCTTCATAACAACAATAACTAAAGAAGGGGATAACACACCCAAACGGAACGCGATTAACAATCTCTCCTTCATAACAACAATAACTAAAGAAGGGGATAACACGCCCAAACGGAACGCGATTAACAATCTCTCCTTCATAACAACAATAACTAAAGAAGGGGATAACACGCCTAAACGGAACGCGATTAACAATCTCTCCTTCATAACAACAATAACTAAAGAAGGGGATAACACGCCCAAACGGAACGCGATTAACAACCTCTCCTTCATAACAACAATGTAAATACAATCCAAAGTAAATACGGTCCAAAGTAGATACGGTCCAAAGTAGATACGGTCCTTAAGTTGGGGTCGTTGGCCAACTTTTACAATTTTACTTATCCAATTACTTCATTAGTCCTTCAACTTATATTCCAATCTTTATATAAGTCATAGTTTCTTTGTTGTTAACTTCTTAGTAAGTAATGGATACATATTTACCATTTTAATGGCTAATATGCCAATTCTCCTTTTAACATCTTAATAAGATCCAAATCTTTCCTTATTATATCATACTCCATAATATACTTCCAATATATGTATAATATCCAAAATACATAATAATCAACTTCACAAAGAGGTTAAGGTTCACTACCTCAATAATAGCCCAACAATATCCAAGGACTTAAAGTCGTTCCAAAGCAAGTCTTAGCTCCAAATCTTTGTGTTCCAAACCACCACAAGTCACCCTTAGAAGTTCCTAACTAACTTCTATTCAAGAATTTACTCCAAAAAGTGAAGAACACTTAGGCTCCATTTTATGCATCTCGACTTTAGGAAATTTGTGGCTAGGGTGTGAAATCTTGTCTAACTCTTGGTTAATAATCTTCCTAATACATTAAGGAAGAACACTTATAAGTTTAAGAATTTTTGGACAACATTTGCTCAAGAAAGGGGGGGGGGGGGGGGGTTGGACGAGAACTATAGGGAGAGAAAATATTTCAAGTCTTGAAATGTTCTAAGTGTGGAAGATTTTCATCAACTAAAGGGGTTTATATAGTACAACCAAGGGTTAGGATTGAAACATGTGTATGGTATAGATTTTTTGTGTAGGTTCCTTTCTCCACTTGTCCCACAAAAGCCATGCAAGACTTTGACCATTTGACTTGCCCACTACTTGCCCCAAAACCGTCAATAGCCATGCAAAAAAAACCATGCAAGACTTTTGGCCACTTGTCTTGCCCACTAACTCTTGAAAAAAACGTCCAACATGGCATCTTGGGGTGACACATGTCGCCCTCCTATTGGTCCAAAATATTTTATCTCTCGGAAAAATTCCATAATCGTAAAAATATTGAAAACGTAAAATTTCCTTCACAAGGTTCGGAATAATTTCCGTCGGAAAACAATTCTTTCATTCTTAGCCTAATTAGGGTGTATGCATTCGTACGTACGTCCTTACATACATACTCCATAACTACGGGGTATAACATTCTTCCCCCCTTAGAAACATTCGTCCCGAATGTTCCTTCCAAGCCTCTAAACATACCTGTGCCGGTATAGTCTTCCCTACTATACTTACGAAACCAATTATGCCACTCATGGACATAATACAACGTACGCGCAAAAACTCACATCCGAGCCAACGATGAATCATCTCTGAAGCGTATAACAATACTATTAGCTCCACCCATTGTCCAAAGGATACTTTCTTCACACATTTTCTTCATAAAAAGGACACTTCCGTCTTCTTAACACATCTTCGCCTCTTTTCTTACTCGCCGTACCCTCCTCGTACACTCGAACTCTTCCTAATATACATATCACATTTCTGTCATTGCTTCAGTTTTTAAAATCTCGGGGTTACTATCCTCAACTTGGTCGTCATTAACTGGGAACACTCTGGATGGATCTCCGATACTCTTCCGAATCATAGCAACATGAAAGACCGGACGTACTGCCTCCTAAGTCGGACGGCAGTGCTAACTTATAGGCAACCTGGCCTATTCTACAAACGATCTGAAAAGGCCCAAAGTACCTCGGGCTAAGTTTCCCTTGCTTTCCAAATCTCGTCACACCCTTCCAGGGTGGTACCTGAAGACCACCGTCGGCTGAACTCCAAGTGTCGACGCCGATTATCCGCAAGACTTCTGTTGACTCTGAGCTGCTAATAACCTCCTCTGGATAAGCTTCGCCTTATCCTCATTCTGCTGAATCAAGTATGAACCAACTATCTGAACCTTGCCTACATCGAACCAATCGACCGGCAACCTATACTTCCGCCCATACAAGGCTTTATAAGGCGCCATCCGAACACTAAAATGGTAGCTATTATAATACCCACTCAACACGAGGCAAATAATCCTCACCGCTCCCCCGAAATCAAAACACCGGCCCGTAACCTATCCTCAATATGCGGATAAAGCGTCTTTGTTTGTCCGTCGGCCCGAGGGTGAATGCAATACTGAGACTCCCCTGAGTTCCTAACTTCGCCTGGTAAAACCTCCAGAAAAAGAAAATAGTCGTAAACTGGGCTCCACTGCCTGTCATAAAATAAAAGTAGGAACCCCGTGCAGCCTTACAACCTTCCTGATATATAACATCTCGCATAACCCTCCGCCGAGTAAACAGTCCTGACTGAAAGACAAGATGGGTTGACCTCATCGGCCCGACTACTGGTTGAACGCATCCATGAACTCGTACGATGGTTACCTAAACCTGGGCCTAACACCCTCGTGATCCTATCACCTAGCGGGACTACCTCAAACTGACCCCACCTCAATCCGGGCTGCTGGTTGACCCGCGATCTTGCCTCAACCCGACCCATTATCGCTCTAAATTCTCGTTCCCCGTCCGGGACAATCTTACTTATTCTCGTCATGAAAATTACCACTTTTATCTTGCTCGACCTATGGAATTATCCCACAATACATTTCACGCATACCAAGTACTTCGACAAAGACTAATCAGAAATCTTTTACTCAAGACGGCCTCACATCTAAGGTCTCAACTGTTATAATATTCTAAGGCTCACAATTTCCCTGCCCCTAAATGTACCTTTTCAACTAACCATGTTCTCTAAATCACAATTTTACACAATGCTTATCCAAACATAACATTTTAACATAAAATCATCATATCACGCATACAAATCTCTAGAGGGTTAAGGATATACATTAACTGCTTCTCTAATCATAGTCCCACTGCAGGCACATAAAAAGGCGATGAACGATCAACGATCCCGAAGGTGAGTCTCTACATCCGCGCTACCTGCTGGTTGGACAATTTCGCAAAATGGCCTGCCGTCGCATGTATAACAAGTTGTCAAAGTAGTACGACACTCCCCACCATGACACCTACCACAACGGCCACACCGAGGTGGGGGTGGCCTCCTCTGGCTAACACCCATTCCTCTCCGAACCACTGAATCCGCAATCGACCTGGTAGGTTGAGTCATCCCACCTGTATCCCTCCTACTAGGACATTCTCTCCTCACGCTGCCGCCGCAGTAAACAAACATTGGTAAAAAGACGACATTTCCCGAAATGACGCCTACCACATAGTGAACACTGGGGAAAACTGAATCTGGCTGGCTAGAACCTATGTAAATCTGTGAACCAAAAACCCTGGAGCTCTGACCAACTCCTGCATACTCCGAACGTCCTGAAGCCTGTGGAGGACCACTCTGAACTGGATGAGGCGCATAACCAGTCTGCTGCTGAGGAGGTCCGCCTCGAAAGTTACCAAAGGACTCTGCTGATCTTGGTTAATCCGTCGATCTCTACGTTCCTCAGTCTGCTGTGCATAAGCCTGTACGCGGGCAATGTCCATGCCTGACTGAAGAGCTACTCTTGTACACCCCTTTACTAGATAATCGTCTAGGCCCGTGATATATCGGTGCACTCTATACTCTCTGTTTGCTAAAATCCTAGCTAGTAACTGGGCCATCTCCTTGTAACCCATATCCTCTGTTCCTGGCCGTGGGACTGAAGGCTCAGGTGCCGTGGCCTCAGTAGCCGCTGCTGCGGCTCTAAACCCTGCTGGGGCCGGCGACGTCGTGGAACTCGCCGTCTGGGGTATCACCTCGGGTAAAGGTTGGGCCTGGGCCCTCGTGACCCTCTGTGTGCTACTAGCAGCTCCCTCGGCTGCCTTGCCCTTCTGGGCCCGGGTTGCCTTGCGTGGAGGCATAACTGGTAAAAAAAGAAGTACGTCAGAGGGGTCCAACTTATAACACAGCTCTAAGGCACGATCTCAGAGTGAGAAGAATGGAAACCAATCCTAAATGTCCTGCAGCCTCCTGATTATAGATGTGGTGCACAACACACCGATAATCAAGACTCTACTAGACACGGTCTGTAGACACTTTCCGAGGACTAACTGCTTTGATACCACTTTTGTCACGACCCGTTCCCGGGCCCATGATTGGTGCCTTACCCGGGCACCCAAGTAGACATACATCAGAGTAACCAGCGGAATATAAACTTGCAAACATGAAACAGTGTAAAATAAGAACAGTCTATCCAAAGAAAAGTCGCCTTTCGGCATGTATATATATACCAAAACTTGAACAGTTACATCCTTTACAACCACGCTATCACGGCCGAACCGGGCGTGATCGGTGCCTACCGCACCCAAGTAGCCATACATCGAGTAATCGGAATATAAAACAACACATGCATAAAGTGAAGTGTAAAACAGTTATTCGAGAAAAATTGCCTTTCGCATAAATATATAACAACTAGAAACGATTACATCCTTTTACAATTACGCCCACAACGCATTACACGCACTTAAGAATGATATGACAACAATGGCGGACAGGGCCCCGCCATACCCTGAATGTAAGCACTTACAACGACAGAGACTATACCACTGATAAGCCTCGGAGAAACGGAGCTTCCCAAACGCCGAATCGTGACCCTAAGGCGAGGATCAACATGGTGTACCTCTACTGCGGCATGAACGCAGCCAAGGAGGTCAAGATAACAGTACCAAGTATGTGAAATGAAAATACTATAAATGAAATCATAGTAGTCTATATAAAGCAGAGACATATATGATAACCAAACTACGATTCACAATAAATAGCGAATATGTCAAGTCGGGGACTCACGCCTCAAAGTCATCACTCAAATACAACTATGGGTCTCACGCCCACAACATCAATCATGCGTGGAATATCTTCCTCACCGCGATCATGATATAAAAGCACCAAGGAATACATGAACACCGTGTCCTACGTGTCATAATAAAACCGTCTGCGGTAAGTGCGAAGGCATGGCCGACTACTAAAACCCACATACCAACAAGGTCATAAACTATATCATGAGATCTGTCTAGACCGCCACATGATCGGCCGCCACCGCCGCAGATCTAATGCGCGTCTAGTCACCGAACTTCCAGCTCCGCATAAGCCACTCCGATGGCCCGCATGAGGTATTCCCGCATCGAGGGTAGCTACTCCCGCAACGCCCCGACTCGCACCGCGTGGCCACATAGACCGCATGACCATAAAGGCCGCACACTAACTCGAACTCGTAGCTCCGCATAGGTCACACAAACCCGCATGAGGTATTCTCGAATCATAGGTCACATGCACTACCGAAGTCTACCGCGACGGAGGCAAAACCCCGGAATCATGTCAAGAGGTGAGTGATATAATACTAACATAACTTATCGTTAAACAACATAAGCACAACAAGGAAACCCTTTATACAAACATCACAGACACTAACACACGTAGCATCCTAACATGTCTACTTATCAAACCATCTTACTACACTTTCCAGAATCAATACAAGACTTTCATAAAAAAAAAAGTAAACCGTTCCTTCTATCTTCCTTAAGTCGTTATACCTAACTTCCCATAAAGCTAGTATAACACTTAAGCTTTTAAAACCAAGTATTTCTTTTCTTTCAAAATGGTTAATAACTCTTTGAAATACTTCAGATTCTTATTATTTAAACTCAAGTCAAAAGACATCAAAGTAAAACCAAAACAATTTCCATACCTTCTTTTAAAACAAAGGCACTTCTCCTTTAAAAGTCAAGTAGCAATATACTTTTTAAACCAAGTGTCTTACTCTTTTAAAAACAAGTAACCTATACCTTTAAATCAAATTACTTCTCCTTTCCCAAAATCAAGTTGTTTATAAGTCAAGTTATCATTTTAAATCCAATGATAAAACCATTCTTATTTTCAAATCAAGATAACTTTATTCTTTAAAGACCACACCCATTAATCATGAGTGAGATTTTACAACTTTTAACATAATTCAAGTCCTTAATGTTTCATAACAAGTCACTTAACTTTGGAATCAAGTCAAGGACACAAAAGGAAAATCAACTTCCTTTAAACACACGCGTCTACCGCACTAAATATATTTCACAAATATCATGCTAGAAAGGATAGGAAGAGGTTCACATACCTCGCTGACGATTATCGACAATTAGCAAAACGCTCCAAATTACTCTAACCTTGCTCGCTTTTCCACCCTTCAAGTAGAATACGCTACTTGTAGTAATTCAACCTATAAAGGCCACAAAACGTCTACCAACCTCTAGATCTGTTGGTAGAATAATTCTAGATAAAAGATTCCTTATTATACGGAAAATTCAGAAGACCTCCCCGCATGACCACATAAAACTCCTTCTCAAACGAGGCACGCTACCAAACCAACAATTCCGGGGTTACACGTCTAACCTGGACGTGTACAATTCTACTCCACAATAATACTACAAGTCTACTGCAAATACAAATCAATGTAAATACGGTTCCATTTCTTATAATTATACTTCCAATATATCTTATACTCGATGATTAACTACTACAAAATGTAATTTCCAATTACAATAGGACATAGATCATTACCTCGATAAGCCCAAAATTATCCAAGATTATAAGTCGATCCCGAGCAACGTTTAGCTCCATTCTGACGCTCAACCCTCTCCAAGCAACCCTTAGAAGTTTCCAAATAACTTCTCTTAACACTTCATCTAAGCTATGAAGATTTTTCTAGGGCTTGCTTTTTGCGACTAAAGGAATAAAGTAGAATTTCCTGCCCTAGTATTGAAATAACTTGGAATACAACTAGGGATACTAGGCTAAGGTATTTGGGACTATATCAACACTTGAAGAATTTTTCCTACACCAAGGGGGAGAGTAGGGCGAGAACCTCAACAAAGGGAGTATTTTGTGACTTAGAATCTCAAAGTGTGGATGAAATAAGTCTTGAAACAATGGGTATTTATAGGAAAATCAATGGCCAAGATCTAGCAAGTGTGTGGTGAGGATGGGGTACATGTGTGTGGGTAGTTGGCCAACCATTTGGCTACCACAAAAATGGGACAAGTGGCCACCACAAAATGGGCCACTTGTCCACCTAAAAACGCCCCACTTGGCCTTCTCGGGCCAACATGGCCACGGTGACACGTGTCGCCTACTGCCCAAAATATTTCATCTTCGAAAATATCCGCAATGCCAAAAATCCGAAAATAAAGTGGGCCACAAAATCGTAAATTCTCCGTGGCCCCACGTGACCAATTTCGAAATAAAATTCCATAATTCTCAAATATTCCAAAAGTCCGAATACCAAACTGGGAATCCAATTCCCATTAACGAACATTTTTCCTTCTCAAAATTCGAAACTTTTCCGTCGAAAAATCACATCTTTCTTCCTTTCCAATTTTAATGTCGTATTTACGCACGCACGCCCTCATATACATACACTGGAACTACGGGGTGTAACATTCTCCCCTCCTTAGAAACATTCGTCCCGAATGTTCCTTCTCAAGACAGATAACGATCAAGTTCCTCATAGCTTAACCAGTTTGCAAATGCCACACATGGCCACAGAAAACACCCGCGCAAATACTTACATCAAAGTCCACGAGGAATCACCTCTAACATCACAAAACTCCCACCCAAGGGCTAAAAGATACTCCTTCGCACCTTCACTTTACAAGCGAAATGATTACAACTATGTTCTTAACACATGCTCGCTTCTTCCTTACTGTCGTACTTTCTCGCACACTCGAACTCTTTCTCACAACTTACCACATTTCGCCATCGCCCGGTTTCAAATCTCGTCATACCTTTCCGGTGGTGGTACCTTCAAGAAGGCCCACCGTCAACTGAACTCTAAGTGTCGTCGCGACTATCCGCACGACTTCGCTGACTCGAGCCGCCAAAATCTCTTCTGGATAAGCTTCACCTTATCCACATCCTGCCGAAACAAGTATGAACCAACTATCTGAAATTTGCCAACATCGAACCAATCGACCGGCAACTTACACTTCCGCCCCTACAAGGCGTCATAAGGCGATATCCGAATACTGAAATGGTAGCTATAAAACACTCCCTCAACAGGAGGCAACAATCCTCACAGCTACCCCTGAAATCCAAACACTGGCCCGAGGGAGAATGCGATACTAAGACTCACCTGAGTTCCTAACCCTGCCTGGTAAAACCTCCAGAAAAGAAACAGTCGTAAACTGGGCTCCACTGCCTGTCATAAGGTGAAAGTAGGAACCTCGTGCAGCCTTACAACCTTCCCGATATAACATCTCGCATAACCCTCTACCGAGTACACGGTCCCGATCGAAAGACAAGATGGGCCTCATCGCCCGACCATCGGTCGAACGCCCACGAACTCGCACGATGGTTAACTAAACTTGGGCCTAACACCCTCGTGACCCTATCATCTAGCGGACCACCTCGCATGACCCCACCACTTTTCGGCTGCGGTTGACTCGCGATATGGCCTCAACCCGACCCACTTCAGACTAAACTCTCGTTCCCGATCCGAACAATCTTACCAATTCACGTCATGAAAGCTACCACTTTCATCTCACACTACCCATGGAATTATCCCATAATTACACCACGATACCAGTACTTCGACAAAGACCAACCGTAAAATCATCCACTCAGACGCCTTGCATCCAAGGTCCCAACCGTTATAAATTCTAAGGCTCCCATTTTCTCGTCCCAGACTTACCCTTTACAACTACCCATGTTTTCTAATCACAATTAACACAATGCTATCGAACATAACACTTAAGGTATACTCATCTTATCACACATACAAATCTCTGAGGGTTAAGGATATACTGCATCTACCGCTTCACTTCTTTGTCGTTCTAATCAATCCTCGCCTTGGGCGCATAGCTAGGAAGATGATGAATTAGCCACCGATCACGGCGTGAGTCTCTACATCCGCGCCACATCCGGTCGGATAATTTCTCGCAAGATGGCCTGCCGCCGAGAGCAAAACAAGTTGTCGAAGAAGACGACACTCTCCACAATGTCACTTACCACAATGGCCACATCGAGGTGGGGTGGCCTCCTCCGCTAACACCCCTTCCTCTGCGAACCACCGAATCCGCGAATCGACTGGTAGGCTAAGTCATCCCACCGTATCCCTCCTACTAGGACATTCTCTCTCATACGGCCCCGACGGCCACCGGTAAAACAAACATTAGTAAAAAGACGACATTTCTGGGATGGCGTCTACCACATAGTGAACATAGAGGAAAACGAACTGGCCGGCCGAACCTATATAAATCGTGGAACGAAACCCCGGAGTTCGACCAACTCCTAAATACCGAACGCCCCAAGTGCAGCGAGGACCACTCTGATCGGGCGGAGGCGCATAACTCTGCTTGAGAAGGTCCGCCGAAAGTTTCCAAAGGACCTGCTATTCTCGACCTCTTCGCTGATCTTGGTTAGTGCAGCCGATCTCTACGTTCTCGATCACAAGTGTAAGCATGTACGCGGCAATGTCCATGTCTCGATCAAGAGCTACTCTTGTACAACTCTGCTAGATAATCGTCATGTCTGTGACATATCGGTGCACTCTATCCTCCATGTCTTCCACTAAAGCGGGACATAACGAGCCAATAAGTCAAACTCTATATCAGTATTCCCAACCGTCGCCTGCTCGCCTCAACCTCATAAATCTATCTGCCCGAGCTCTCCTCATCAGCGAGGGAAAAAAGTGTGTAAGAAATGCCTCTGAGGTCTCGATCACTTTCATGATCCGCTGCAACTGTCGAATAAACTCCTGATGATCTTCTCGCCCTCAATCCATAGAACTCGGGTGGATCGAACTCAAGAAGCCCCGATGCCTCGAAACTATCGGATCTAGGTGAACTATCGATGCATCGGAACCACGGGCTCCGTCCGTCTCATTCCTACCACCGTAGCTAGTAATCGCCATCTCCTTGTAACTCATATCCTTTGTTCTCGGCGTGGGACTAGAGGCTCGTATCGTGGTCTCGTGGCTACCGTCTTCGCTCTAAACTCTCTCGGGCTAGCGCGTCGCAGAACTCCCGAATGAGCGTCTCGGATAATGAATGGGCGTGCTCGTAACCTTCGTGCTCTACTCGTAGCTCCTCTCACGCCTTGCCCTTCGGGCTCGGCTTTGCGTGAGGCATAGCGGTGAAAAGAATACGTCGAGGAGTCCAACTTATAACACACTCTAAGGCACGATCTCAGAGTGAGAAGAATGGAAACCAATCCTAAATATCCTGCAGCCTCCGATTATAGGTGCGCACAACACACCGATAATCAAGACTCTACTAGATACGGTCCGTAGACACTTTCCGAGGATTAATCGCTCGATACCACTTTTGTCACGACCGAACGGGCCCGTGGATCGTGCCTTACCGGGCACCCAAGTAGCCATACATCGAGTAATCGAATATAAAACAAGACATGAATAAAGTGAAGTGTAAAGCTTATTCGAGAAAATTGCCTTTCGGCATAAATATATAACAACTAGAACGATTACATATCCTTTACAATTACGCCACACACAAGATTACAGACCTCTAAGAATGATATGACAACAATGGCGGGACAGGGCCCCGCCATACCCCTGAATGTAAGCACTTACAACCAAGTTAACCGTACATAGTTCCACATCATAAACAAGAGCAAAAATAGACATATTGTAACAGGTCTTTTCTAGGCCGCTAATGATCGAAGCAAGGCCAATCGCCCATAGTATCATTATGCGAGCCTAATCTCGACTCCGCACCGCATAGGCCACCAGGCCCGCATGAGGTATTCCTCGCATCGGTAGCTAACCTCGGCATCGCCCCGACTCCCGCACCGCATGGCCACATAGACGCGTGAGGTATTCTCGCATCACATTCCCCGAACTCCCGCAGCCCGATAGGTCACACGGACCCGCATGAGGTATTCCTCGGATCGGGGTGCATCTTAACCACCGACATCATAACAAGTCGGGGGGGTAAGTGATATTATACCTGCACTACGGGATTATCGTTAAACAACATAAGCACAACAAGAAAAAACCCCTTACACAACGTCACAAGACACTAACACACATAGCATCATAACATGTTCACTTTACCTAACAAGAAAGTATTACAAGTCTATCACAAAACATAGGCAAGTTACTCACACAAGGTACTTTCATTTCATGTCAACAAATCCGGGTTTTAACCCCAAGGTACTACATACTTTAACTCTTTAAAAAGATCCATTTCTTTCACAAAAAGTCACACGATACCCGTAGTATCAAAATAGAGTAACTATCTTGTTAAGTAAACCCAAACAATTTCCATACCTTCTTTTTAAACCATCTTAAGACAAAACCATGCCTTTCTTTTAAACCAACACACTTCAAATTCTCAAGTCTCTTTTCTTTTAGAAAACAAGTTCCTTACTTTGGAATTTAAGAAAAATCAATACTTGTTATTAATGACCTTATAAAAGCAACCATGATCTAGGAAATGTAATACAATTTTGTCTTATCTTAGCTTCTATGCAGATGGAGGTTTCTACTTGTTTTAATAATATTAATTATTTGTCAATATATTTTTCTTTATTAACACTGCAGTAGTTTGTTCGATACTTATTCTCATTTCCGAAATCAATATAACATTATTATTCAAAACCAAGTACTCATTACTCACGAATGAGGTTTCACAACTTTCCACACAATTCAAGTTCTTCATATATCAAATCAAGTCAAATATAAGTCAAGTTGCTTATCTTTTTAAAAAATCAATAAACCATTCTTTTACCTACATAAAGTTGTTATAATTAACTTTCCATAAAGCCATTATAACACTTCATGTTTTAAACCAACCAAATTCGTTTAGCACACGTACGCTCACCAGATTACATAGTTTACAATAATCATGCTAGAAAGGATAGGAAGAGGTTCACATACCTCGCGACGATTATTGACAATTAGCAAAACGCCCAAAGTACTATAACTCGCTAGCCCTTTTCCACCCTTCAAGTAGAATACGCTACTCATAGTACTTCCACCTATAATGGCCATGAAACGTCCATTAACCTCTAGATCTCTTCGTAGGATATTTCTAAGAACAAGGTTCCATATCCTACGGAAAATTAGGCAACACCTCCCCAGTTTCTACTCAATTTTCGACCTTTTCCAAGGCCCGATAACCGTATTTAACATACTATAATTAAGGTGCAATAATACCGAAATTTAAAGAAGGGATAACACGCCCAAACTAACGCGATTAACAATCTCTCCTTCATAACAACAATAACTAAAGAGGATAACACACCCAAACTAACGCGATTAACAATCTCTCCTTCATAACAACAATAACTAAAGAAGGGGATAACACGCCCAAACGGAACGCGATTAACAATCTCTCCTTCATAACAACAATAACTAAAGAAGGGGATAACACGCCTAAACGGAACGCGATTAACAATCTCTCCTTCATAACAACAATAACTAAAGAAGGGGATAACACGCCCAAACGGAACGCGATTAACAACCTCTCCTTCATAACAACAATGTAAATACAATCCAAAGTAAATACGGTCCAAAGTAGATACGGTCCAAAGTAGATACGGTCCTTAAGTTGGGGTCGTTGGCCAACTTTTACAATTTTACTTATCCAATTACTTCATTAGTCCTTCAACTTATATTCCAATCTTTATATAAGTCATAGTTTCTTTGTTGTTAACTTCTTAGTAAGTAATGGATACATATTTACCATTTTAATGGCTAATATGCCAATTCTCCTTTTAACATCTTAATAAGATCCAAATCTTTCCTTATTATATCATACTCCATAATATACTTCCAATATATGTATAATATCCAAAATACATAATAATCAACTTCACAAAGAGGTTAAGGTTCATTACCTCAATAATAGCCCAACAATATCCAAGGACTTAAAGTCGTTCCAAAGCAAGTCTTAGCTCCAAATCTTTGTGTTCCAAACCACCACAAGTCACCCTTAGAAGTTCCTAACTAACTTCTATTCAAGAATTTACTCCAAAAAGTGAAGAACACTTAGGCTCCATTTTATGCATGCTCTCGACTTTAGGGGAAATTTGTGGCTAGGGGTGTGAAATCTTGTCTAACTCTTGGTTAATAATCTTCCTAATACATTAAGGAAGAACACTTATAAGTTTAAGAATTTTTGGACAACATTTGCTCAAGAAAGGGGGGGGGGGGGGGTTGGACGAGAACTATAGGAAAGGGGAGAGAAAATATTTCAAGTCTTGAAATGTTCTAAGTGTGGAAGATTTTCATCAACTAAAGGGGTTTATATAGTACAACCAAAGGTTAGGATTGAAACATGTGTATGGTATAGATTTTTTGTGTAGGTTCCTTTCTCCACTTGTCCCACAAAAGCCATGCAAGACTTTGACCATTTGACTTGCCCACTACTTGCCCCAAAACCGTCAATAGCCATGCAAAAAAAACCATGCAAGACTTTTGGCCACTTGTCTTGCCCACTAACTCTTGAAAAAAACGTCCAACATGGCATCTTGGGGTGACACATGTCGCCCTCCTATTGGTCCAAAATATTTTATCTCTCGGAAAAATTCCATAATCGTAAAAATATTGAAAACGTAAAATTTCCTTCACAAGGTTCGGAATAATTTCCGTCGGAAAACAATTCTTTCATTCTTACCCTAATTAGGGTGTATGCATTCGTACGTACGTCATTACATACATACTCCAGAACTACGGGGTATAACATTTTTCCCCCCTTAGAAACATTCGTCCCGAATGTTCCTTCCAAGCCTCTAAACATACCTGTGCCGGTATAGTCTTCCCTACTATACTTACGAAACCAATTATGCCACTCATGGACATAATACAACGTACGCGCAAAAACTCACATCCGAGCCAACGATGAATCATCTCTGAAGCGTATAACAATACTATTAGCTCCACCCATTGTCCAAAGGATACTTTCTTCACACCTTTTCTTCATAAAAAGGACACTTCCGTCTTCTTAACACATTTTCGCCTCTTTTCTTACTCGTCGTACCCTCCTCGTACACTCGAACTCTTCCTAATATACATATCACATTTCGCTATTGCTTGCTTTTTAAAATCTCTGGTTACTATCCTCAACTTGGTCGCTATTAATCGGGAACACTGATGGATCTCAGATACTCTTCCGAATCATAGCAACATGAAAGACGGACGCATCGCCTCCTAAGTCGGACGGCATTGTGCTAACTTATAGGCAACACGCCTATTCTACAAACGATCCGAAAAGGCCCAGTACCTCGCTAAGTTTCCTTGCTTTCCAATTCTCGTCACACCCTTCCGGGGTGGTACCTTCAAGAAGACCCACCGTCAACCTGAACTCCAAGTGTCGACGCCGATTATCCGCAAGACTTCTGTTGACTCTGAGCTGCTAATAACCTCCTCTGGATAAGCTTCGCCTTATCCTCATTCTGCTGAATCAAGTATGAACCAACTATCTGAACCTTGCCTACATCGAACCAATCGACCGGCAACCTATACTTCCGCCCATACATGCTTCATAAGGCGCCATCCGAACACTAAAATGGTAGCTATTATAATACCCACTCAACACGAGGCAAATAATCCTCACCGCTCCCCCGAAATCAAAACACCGGCCCGTAACCTATCCTCAAATGTCTGGATAAAACGTGTTGTTTGTCCGTCGGCCCGAGGGTGAATGCAATCGAGACTCCCGAGTTCCTAACCGCTGTAAAACCTCCGTAAAAGAAAATAGTCGTAAATGGCTCCACCGTCATTATAAAATAAAAGTAGGAACCCCGTGCAGCCTTACAACCTTCCTGATATATAACATCTCGCATAACCCTCCGCCGAGTAAACAGTCCTGACTGAAAGACAAGATGGGCTGACCTCATCGGCCCGACTACTGGTCGAACGCATCCATGAACTCGTACGATGGTTACCTAAACCTGGGCCTAACACCCTCGTGATCCTATCACCTAGCGGGACTACCTCAAACTGACCCCACCTCAATCCTTTGGTTGACCCGCGATCTTGCCTCAACCCGACCCATTATCGCTCTAAATTCTTGTTCCCCGTCCGGGACAATCTTACTTATTCTCGTCATGAAAATTACCACTTTTATCTTGCTCGACCTATGGAATTATCCCACAATACATTTCACGCATACCAAGTACTTCGACAAAGACTAACTGTAAAATCTTTTACTCAAGACGGCCTCACATCTAAGGTCTCAACTGTTATAATATTCTAAGGCTCACAATTTCCCTGCCCCTAAATGTACCTTTTCAACTAACCATGTTCTCTAAATCACAATTTTACACAATGCTTATACAAACATAACATTTTAACATAAAATCATCATATCACGCATACAAATCTCTAGAGGGTTAAGGATATACCTGTAACTACTGCTTCACTCTAATCATAGTCCTGCCCTGCAGGGCGCATAGCAAAAGAAGGCGATGAACCAGCCATCGATCCCGGCGTCGAGTCTCTACATCCGCTACCTGGTTGGACAATTTCTCGCAAAATGGCCTGCTGTCGCATGTATAACAAGTTGTCAAAGTAGTATGACACTCCCCACCATGACACCTACCACAACGGCCACACCGAGGTGGGGGTGGCCTCCTCTGGCTAACACCCATTCCTCTCCGAACCACTGAATCCGCAATCGACCTGGTAGGTTGAGTCATCCCACCTGTATCCCTCCTACTAGGACATTCTCTCCTCACACACCGCCACCGCAGGTAAAACAAACATTGGTAAAAAGACGACATTTCCCGAAATGACGCCTACCACATAGTGAACACTGGGGAAAACTGAATCTGGCTGGCTAGAACCTATGTAAATCTGTGAACCAAAAACCCTGGATCTCTGACCAACTCCTGCATACTCCGAACGTCCAGAAGCTCGGAGGACCACTCGAATCTGGATGAGGCGATAACCGGGCTGCCGAGAGGTCCGCCTCGAAAGTTACCAGCGACCTGCATTGCTCGCCTCTTCTGGCGATCTTGGTTAATCCGTCGATCTCTACGTTCTCGGTCCGCTGTGCATAAGCTCAGACGCGGCAATGTCCATGCTCGATGAAGAGCTACTCTTGTACACCCTTTACTAGATAATCGTCTAGGCAGTGATATATCGGCACTCTATACTCTGCTTGCTAAAATCCTAGCTAGTAATCGCCATCTCCTTGTAACCCATATCCTCTTCTCGCCGCGGATGAAGGCTCAGTGTCGTGGCCTCGATGGCCGCTGCCGCGCTCTAAACCCTGCTGGGGCCGGCGACGTCGTGGAACTCTCCGTTTGGGGTATCACCTCGGGTAAAGGTTGGGCCTGGGCCCTCGTGACCCTCTGTGTGCTACTAGCGCCTCCTGGCCGCCTTGGCCTTCGGGCGGGTTGCCTTGCGTGAGGCATAATCGTAAAAAGAAGTACGTCAGAGGGGTCCAACTTATAACACAACTCTAAGGCACGATCTCAGAGTGAGAAGAATGTAAACCAATCCTAAATGTCCTGCACTTCCTCGATTATAGATGTGGTGCACAACACACCGATAATCAAGACTCTACTAGACACGGTCAGACACTTTCCGAGGACTAATCGCTTTGATACCACTTTTGTCACGACTGCCTCGCCCATGATCGTGCCTTACGGGCACCCAAGTAGACATACATCGAGTAACTGGAATATAAACTTGCAAACATGAAACGATGTAAAATAAGAACGATCTATCCAAAGAAAAGTCGCTTTCGGCATGTATATATATACCAAAACTTGAAGTTACATCCTTTACAACCCCGCCACAACAGATTACTGCACTTAAGAATTTCTATAACAACTATGACGGACAGGCCCCGCCATACCCCAATGTACAAGTACCTACAATCTCGTGAATCTTACCAAAAGATAAGCCTCGAGAAACGAGCTTCCCAAAACGAATGCGTGATCCTACGGCGAGGATCAACGATCGATGTACCTACCGCGGCGTGAACGCAGCCCCAGAAGGAGGTCAAGACAACAGTACCAAGTATGTGAAATGAAAATATCAGAAATGAAATCATAATAGTCTATATAAAATAGAGACATATATGATAACCAATTTACGATATACAATATGTGAGGACTCACGCCTCAAAGTCATCACTCAAATATAACCATAAC
The DNA here is from genome assembly GCA_029844215.1 of Przewalskia tangutica. Taxonomy (NCBI): domain Eukaryota; kingdom Viridiplantae; phylum Streptophyta; class Magnoliopsida; order Solanales; family Solanaceae; genus Przewalskia; species Przewalskia tangutica. Next base: position 69,881,950 of record CM056729.1, read on the forward strand.
ATTTTAAAACCAATTCACAAATATGTGCGAAACAACCAAGTTAACTGCATATAGTTCCACATCATAAACAAGAGCAAAAATAGACATATTGTAATGTCTTTTCTAGGCCGCTAATGATCAAGCAAGGCCAATCGCCCATAGTATGATTATGCGAGCCTAACTCGACTCGCAGTCCGCATAAAGCCACCTAGGCCCGCATGAGGTATTCTCGCGACGGGGTAGCTAACCCTCGGCATCGCCCCGACTCCGCACCGCATGGCCACATAGACCGCATGAGGTATTCCTCGCATCACATTCTGGAACTCCCGCAGCCCGCATAGTCCCATGGACCCGCATGAGGTATTCTCGGACGGGCAGCTTAACCCCCGGCATCATAACAAGTCGGGGGTAAGTGATATAATACCAAAGACAACGGGCTTATCGTTAAACAACATAAGCACAACAAGAAAAACCCCCTTACACAACGTCACAAGACACTAACACACATAGCATCATAACATGTTCACTTTACCAAGCCAACAAGAAAGTATTACAAGGCTATCACAAAACATAGGCAAGTTACTCACACAAGGTACTTTCATTTCATGTCAACAAATCCGGGTTTTAACCCCAAGGTACTACATACTTTAACTCTTTAAAAAGATCCATTTCTTTCACAAAAAGTCACACGATACCCGTAGTATCAAAATAGAGTAACTATCTTGTTAAGTAAACCCAAACAATTTCCATACCTTCTTTTTAAACCATCTTAAGACAAAACCATGCCTTTCTTTTAAACCAACACACTTCAAATTCTCAAGTCTCTTTTCTTTTAGAAAACAAGTTCCTTACTTTAGAATTTAAGAAAAATCAATACTTGTTATTAATGACCTTATTAAAGCAACCATGATCTAGGAAATGTAATACAATTTTGTCTTATCTTAGCTTTTATGCAGATGGAGGTTTCTACTTGTTTTAATAATATTAATTATTTGTCAATATATTTGCCTTTATTAACGCTGCAGTGGTTTGTTCGATACTTATTCTCATTTCCGAAATCAATATAACATTATTATTCAAAACCAAGTACTCATTACTCACGAATGAGGTTTCACAACTTTCCACACATCAAGTTCTTCACATATCAAATCAAGTCAAATATAAGTCAAGTTTCTTATCTTTTTAAAAAATCAATAAACCATTCTTTTACCTACATAAAGTTGTTATAATTAACTTCCCATAAAGCCATTATAACACTTTATGTTTTAAACCAACCAAATTCGTTTAGCACACGTACGTCTATCGTACTACATAGTTTACAATAATCATGCTAGAAAGGATAGGAAGAGGTTCACATACCTCGCGACGATTATCGACAGTTAGCAAAACGCTCCAAAGTACTATAACCTTGCTAGCCCATTTCCACCCTTTAAGTAGAATACGCTACTCGTAGTACTTCCACCTATAATGGCCATGAAACGTCCATTAACCTCTAGATCTCTTCGTAGGATATTTCTAAGAACAAGGTTCCATATCCTACGGAAAATTCTAAAGACCTCCCCGCTTTCTACTCAATTTTCCACCTTTTCCAAGGCCCGATAACCGTAATTAACATACTATAATTAAGGTGCAATAATACCGAAATTTAAAGAAGGATAACACGCCCAAACGAACGCGACAACAATCTCTCCTTCATAACAACAATAACTAAAGAGGATACCACGCCCAAACGGAACGCGATTAACAATCTCTCCTTCATAACAACAATAACTAAAGAAGGGGATAACACGCCCAAACGGAACGCGATTAACAATCTCTCCTTCATAACAACAATAACTAAAGAAGGGGATAACACGCCCAAACGGAACGCGATTAACAATCTCTCCTTCATAACAACAATGTAAATACAATCCAAAGTAAATACGGTCCAAAGTAGATACGGTCCAAAGTAGATACGGTCCTTAGTTGGGGTCCTTGGCCAACTTTTACAATTTTACTTATCCAATTACTTCATTAGTCCTTCAACTTATATTCCAATCTTTATATAAGTCATAGTTTCTTTGTTGTTAACTTCTTAGTAAGTAATGGATACATTTTTACCATTTTAATGGCTAATATGCCAATTCTCCTTTTAGCATCTTAATAAGATCCAAATATTTCCTTATTATATCATACTCCATAATATACTTCCAATATATGTATAATATCCAAAATACATAATAATCAACTTCACAAAGAGGTTAAGGTTCATTACCTCAATAATAGCCCAACAATATCCAAGGACTTAAAGTCGTTCCAAAGCAAGTCTTAGCTCCAAATCTTTGTCTTCCAAACCACCACAAGTCACCCTTAGAAGTTCCTAACTAACTTCTATTCAAGAATTTACTCCAAAAAGTGAAGAACACTTAGGCTCCATTTTATGCATGCTCTCGGCTTTAGGGGAAATTTGTGGCTAGGGGTGTGAAATCTTATCTAACTCTTGGTTAATAATCTTCCTAATACATTAAGGAAGAACACTTATAAGTTTAAGAATTTTTGGACAACATTTGCTCAAGAAAGGGGGGGGGGGTGGACGAGAACTATAGGAAAGGGGAGAGAAAATATTTCAAGTCTTGAAATGTTCTAAGTGTGGAAGATTTTCATCAACTAAAGGGGTTTATATAGTACAACCAAGGGTTAGGATTGAAACATGTGTATGGTATAGATTGTTTGTGTAGGTTCCTTTCTCCACTTGTCCCACAAAAGCCATGCAAGACTTTGACCATTTGACTTGCCCACTACTTGCCCCAAAACCGTCCATAGCCATGCAAAAAAAACCATGCAAGACTTTTGGCCACTTGTCTTGCCCACTAACTCTTGAAAAAAACGTCCAACATGACATCTCGGGGTGACACATGTCGCCCTCCTATTGGTCCAAAATATTTTATCTCTCAGAAAAATTCCATAATCGTAAAAATATTGAAAACGTAAAATTTCCTTCACAAGGTTCAGAATAATTTCCGTCGGAAAACAATTCTTTCATTCTTACCCTAATTAGGGCGTATACATTCGTACGTACGTCCTTACATACATACTCCGGAAATACGGGGTATAATAGTGCCTTTATGTGATTTTCATAAGAAAACCCAAAATAGAGATTTTAGAGTTGATAGTTTGACCCAAATTTGACTTTCGGGTATATGGGTTTGTTTTCGAGTTTTGTCGCTTTCGGTAGTCTCGGTGGGTCATTTATGACTTAGTCGAGTCATTAGTTCACTTCTGAGGCATTTAGATGTATTTTATGGCTTTATTTATAAAATTATGGAATTTGAATATTTTGGGTGATTTCGTAGAAAAGTATGTCTTAACTCCATTGTATGGGTAATTTTGTAGCATCGTTTATCTTGCGTTAGCATTTTTGGTTTGTATCTGGGGTGAGGGGGTCCTGGGAGCATTTCGGGTGTTTAGTTGAGAATTGGTTAGTTCTAGAGTTATTGGTTTCTAGTGTCTGCATCGCATCTTTTTGGACGCTTTTATGCGCCTATGTGGAGGTTGGCTCGCAAATCACTACTACATTTCTCCTAACGCGACGCCCATTCTCGTCAGATTAGGACTCTGGCCGTTGCATTAGACCTAATGCAACGACTAGAGACGGCATCTCTGGCATTGCATTAGGTCTAATGCAACGATCGGCGGGCTAACGCGACGGCTATCCAAATTGTTACATTACATATGAGGCTAATGCGATGGTTGTATTTAGCTGTTGCATTAGCTACATATCTAATGCAACAATTCCCACCACCCTAATGCGACGACTCCCTCACCCCTAATGCGACGGCTGCCACCCCTCTAATGTGACGGCTAGACAGAGTCGTCGCATTACAATATTAGACCCCTTAGGACATATTACAAAATAATTGTTCACAAAATTAAAGTATCTACACATAAGCCTCCACCTACACGCCCATTTGTTAGATTGCTAGATTTCTTGTCCATTTAGCTCACCAGACTCCTACAAGGTAACATAAAGAATAGTCATAAGTAAAAACAATGGTAGACTAGCCAAAACATCATAAATAAGAACTTCAATGTAGTTTACTCATATAAAAACATATAATTTCACAGTATAATAAAATATAAAATTTCAAGCTCCAGAATATTACTATGTGTTGGAAAGAAGGGAAACACAAAAATTACCCGATTAACTGTCCCAGGAGACTGTCCATTTAATTCACTGACATGCGGTGCACTAGATGAATCATTTGGAATTGATGGACTCACAAAAGAAGGAATCACAAGATTTATTCCAGGATTTGCTTCTTGAAGTTGTGATATAATCACTGATAATGGTTGGTGCAAGTTGTTGCACTAACTCAGCTTTCATACTCTGCAAGAATTCCTCCGGAATTATGAAACCTGATTTTTTCTCTTTTTTCTTCAAATCAGTCTTTGTCACACCTTTTCCGACAAGTCGTAAGCGATCTTTGCTTTTGGGACCTTGAAGCACTTCAGAGTAAAGAACTAGATCCTTAGAGTTGCTACCTTCTCTGTGTTGGGTGGACTCCATATCATCTATCTTTGCCTATTTATAGAATGTTAAGTCATTGTCTTACTAAATTATCAATAGTATACAAATATATGATAATACAATTTGTTAATTCACAATATTATGTTCAGTTTTCTCGTTGATTGTATGGTATGTTCTCCCTGGAACTCTTTTTCTTGATTCTTTGTAGACCTTTTCTTGAGAAGGTTCTTCCTTATTCGAATCCTTTTGTTGCTATAAAAAACAAAATGAAATTTAGCACACAAATACCTAAGCCTTAAATTTTTACAAATTAAAATTAGTCAGAACTAATGGAAGCAAAGAGATAATTCAATTATTGAAAAAGAAAATTGTATACCAATTCATGACGTAACATTGCAAATGACTTACGACCCATCGTGTGCATATCATCCATCAATAGACGATTGTCTCTATTTCTCTTATATTCTGTCTGTGAGATAAAAATAATAAGTTAGAATAATATTACCTCATTATTACATGAAAACTTAAGCAAATTTAATTGAATACCTCAATCTTTTCACAATGCCAATAATTTAAGAGGTCCTGAAACTGAGGTACTGAAATAGTCTCAGATTTGTGAAACCATCTTAAATCATCACTATATATTTATAGAAGTGATTCTTCTTAATTCTGCATTTATAACTTCACCAACTTGCATTAACTGCCTCCATTACATATTTCCTTCCGTCTTCAGCAACCATATACTTTTTCTATATCAATCATTAAAATGACACATTAGTAATAGATAAAGGTCTAGAACCAAGAATATACTCGTAATATTTCAAAGAACAATATTGCAACATACCAAAACATAATCCCATATTTTGTCATGTGTGGGAAGACTTGGAAAACAAGTATAATTCAATGGAGCAAGCTAGGAATCCTTCCCCAAAGTTCCCAAGAACAATTTGAATTCATCAAGTATTATGTCCAACTGGCTGGCCTAATGAGTTCAAAATAATAACTTGGCACTCTTCTTTTGTACGCGAATGAACCTTTGTAAGCTTTGTTGGCCCTCGATGCTTCCTCTTATTAGCAGTTGTTTTAGATTCAACTGTTAATTCATGTATTAATTTAGTATGCTAATAAGCTAAATGATTAATAAATAGTAATGTGTACCTTCATTTTCGTCTTCAGCCGCTGATTCCAAATCTTCATGGTCATGTCCCGCATCATTGGCATTATCATTTAGTTGGACATAATCATTATCATCTCTTTCATTATCTTGTCTTTCTGCTGATGCATTAGTATGAGTGACAATCTCATTCATTGTTGCAACCATTTCTATGTTTTTTACTTGTTTTTTCCAAAATTCAAGATATGCTGACATAGAACCTGAAGAACAAAATTACCTCTTTTTTTGTTGCTTTTGCGGTACAGGACTACGATACTCTATCTCATAATTAGGATGGTCAAAATATTGTTGATTCTTCTCAACTTGATGATGCTTCTGTTTTGGATTATTCTTTTTCACAAAATCCTCCATAGTTTGTGGCCGAGCTAAAACTTGTAATGGACAAAATTAGAGTATGTCGACGAGGAAGTCGGCGACAAGAATCGTCGAGCGGCAATTTGGTCGAGGCGATGAAGTTGGTCGGCGACTCGGTATTTCGCCGGCCAATGCCGACACCAGCGGCCGACAACCAACACCGACAAGCTGCGGCCCGGCGCACGGTAGCTACGCGGCGACACCGGCCTTTGCCAGTAATTTTCAACCTTAAATGCAGTAATGTTTTGGCCCAAGAATGTAGTAGTGGCGGTTTTGAAAATCCAATAATAAACTGGCTAAAATGTAGCAAAAAAAACAGCATATGTCTAATGAAATGCAACAGTAAAAGACTCAAAAATCAAAGCAACAATTGTCCTTAAGTGCATCCCAGTCTGGCAGTTTGAGCCAAGACGCGGGTGCAATTCAGCCCGGAATAACATCGTAATGCAGCAACATAGTGGAAACAACTATAATAAAAATAGCAGCAGTCAACCCCAGTACATCAGGCACAAATATAGCAGTTTGTTTGCCTTAAAAGTGCATCAACACTTTGGCTCAAGAAGTAGCATATGCTCGCCATGAAAAAGCTAGAGCAATTCGGTTCAGAATATAGCATTTTACTTGCCTTATAGTGTGGCTACAACTTATCTTAAGATATAATATAACAGCTGCTTTATAAAAATATGCATCAAAAGTTCAAACGTTTAACTTCTTTTTTGCACCCATATTTCTAGTGGTTTCCTCATCGTTACCGCCTCTATCATATGCAGATGTGGCCTCATCGTCTCTTTCTTCCAACTTGACATTGGGATGTCCACCGCTACTTGGATAATCCAAACCAAGAATCTTTTTACGTAGTATTTGATTAGTCTATAATTCTTCCGTTTTATTGGATGGAATTTCAATGAATTAGATCTATAAGAACCCTCAACATTAACTGCTCGTATCGACTTTGCACCCATTTAGCTTCGCTCAACTCAGCCTCTTGGATAATTCTCAAAGATGGTATCTCCACTTGGTGGTAGTCTTGCTGTTACACCGTAAGTCAGGACATGTTTAAGAGAATGCGTAAGGAACTCAAGACTTGAAATTAGTACGAAAGGAAGAATTGTTTTCGACGGAAAATCTTAGAAACGTCGGAAAGGAAAAATGTTCGTTGAGGAGAATTGGATTCTCAAAATGTATTATTTGAAGAGTATGGAACTTATTATCATTATGGAAATTTATTTTTACGGATTTGGTCATGTGGGGCCCACCCGAGGAATTTTACGTTTTGTGGGGCCCACGAGGGTTACGAAATTTTATGGACGAATGGGAGGGCGACACGTGGAACCCCCCACGTAGCTTGGTCGAATTAATGCAAGGGCAAAATGGTCATTTGACCAAAGTTTAGATGACAAAGTCTTGCAAGCTAAGAGCTTGATATTGTTGACTAAGTCGAGGGCGGCACTGGCGATCTCTTCCTCCAAACTTAACATGTGTTGTAATCTAGACCCTCCATTGTATTATATATACACAACTAGTGCAAGACTAGCTCTTTTAACACTTAGAAAAATTTAGAGACTTTGTGTATGTTCTTGTGCTCTCGGCTTTAGTGTATTTCCCACACAAAAATTTTGTAGTTTTGATCCATTAGCCACAAGACTTTAACCCAAGGTCCCTAAGGGTATTGTAAGGATATCTCAATAGAAAGATTTGGAAAAAGCAGCGTTTTTACATTAGTATGGCGAAAACCTAAGGCATTTTCATAGGTTTTGATTGGAAATGGAAGAGAAGTTGGTTGTGAGCTTCTAAAGGCTTAAAATAGCGGATTGGAGCGTAAAGTAAAGGAGCTAAGAATTGCTAAGGAGCGACATTGAATCTTGGAAATTATAAGGGCTTGTAAAGGTAAAATTCTTGTCGTTTTAGTAATTAAAGATTTCTTATCATTGTAGTTATGGATATTAGCAAGCATGAGGTATATATTATGAAGTTTGATAAGTGTATTGACTATTGGAACCCTAATCGGAAAAATAGTATGTTAGCCCTTAAGATTGTAATTCAATTTGGTTACTAGTTTAGTCGCCACATGTTATATAAAGAAGGAATTATAGTTTTTGAAGTTGTTTATGACTATATAACATGTTAGACCTAAGAACTTGGATTGGAAAAGAATTGGAAAAGACTTTGAGTTGTTGTTTATGTTAGCCGAGAATGGATTTAAATTTGGAACTAGTTTCGTATTAATTTGTGGGGCAGAATTTTACACGTCCTGTTAAGGCGTGTAATCCCCTTTGGTTAGCTGAATTGTTGGGCCTTAAATGTTGCGTGCTTGGTTATTGAATTCGGCCTTGAAAAAGGTGGCAAAGTATGTAGAAACAAAGGAAGTGTTGTCCGATTTTCCGTAGAATTTAGTGACTTTGCACTTAGAATATTCTACGTTCGAAAATAGAGGTTAATGGACGTATTATGGTCATTTTAGGTTGAAGTACCAAGTATAGCGTATTCTACTTGAAGGATGGAATAGCTATCAAGGTTGAAGTACTTTGGAGCATTTTGCTATTTGTCGATAATCGTCGCGAGGTATGTGAACCTCTTCCTTCTTTTGACATGATTCTATGTATGGAATATACATGTAGTACTATTTCATGATTCCTTCTACTCTTAGAAGTTAAGAGGTATGTATGTTGATTTACTCTACGTAAAGGTTATGTCTAAGTTATCCTAAGTTCTTACCAAGTCTTATGGGGGATGTTGGTAAGAGTCGTTAGGAGGTATTTGGAGCCAAGTTGACTTGGCTAAGTTACGGCACAAATGAGAATAAGTATCGAACAAGCCACTGCAGCGTTAATAAAGGAAAATGTATTGACAATCAATTAAGTTAAAATGAGTAGAATTCTCCATCTGTATAGAAGCTACGATAAGACAAAATTGTATTACATTTTCTAGATCATGGCTACTTGATTAAGATCGTTATAAATAAGTATAACTTATTCACAACGCACCAAAGCATATGTTACTTAATTTGAAAGAGTTTACGTATGAAGTTTTAAGACTATGAACCTCAAATTCTTAAAAGGTTAAGAGACTTTATTTTTCAAGTTAGGGACTTGATTCTTAAAGGAAGAAATGAATTGATTTAAAAGTATAGAATACTTGATTTGGAAAGAATTGATTCCTTGCCATTTTAAAGATAAGAGACTTGATTTCTAAAGTTAAAGAAGCTTGATTTCAAAAGTTAAGAGACTTGAAGTATTTTGAAAGCTATGTGATTTGATTTGAAAATATAAGTCTCTTGGTTATAAAATGAATGAATTTGTCTAAGACATAAAGAGTTATAACGGCTTTATGGGAAGTTGGTTATAACAACTTTATGGAAGATTAAAAGGATGGTTTTCTTCAGTAATGTAAGCAAAGAAATGATTTGAAATAAAGAAGGGCAAATTGTTTCAAAGGTACGATTGCTTAAGGTTTTAAAGAAAGAAGTCACTTGATTTAGAAGCCTAATTATATTTCTAAAAGGTATTGTGACTCGTCTTGAAAAGTAGATATGACTTGATACTACGGTTATTAGTATCTTGGAAGTTTTATTTAGAGAATCATTTTAAAGGAGTAGAGGCGCGTAGTACGTTGGGTTAAATTCCCGTATTTTATAATGACATGTTAGTGCCTTAAGTAAACTAAAATGAGAGTGTATGTGAATAAGACTAATAAGAAGTTAGGGGGATTTCTTAACTTGCTTATGTAATGTATGATAAGTCGGTGGTGCTTATGTTATGTATGGTAAGCCGGTGGTGTTTATGTTATGTATGATGAGTCGGTAGTGCTTATGTTATGTATGATAAGTCGGTAGTGCTTATGTTATGTATGATGGTCGGTTGAGTTAGGGTAAGAGTATTAATGAGGGGTAAACCCCCAAGACGTTATACCACCTTCTCCAGGGTAAGAGTATAAATGAGGGGTAAACCCCCAAGACGTTATACCACCTGCTTCAAGGTAAGAGTATAAATGAGGGGTAAACCCCCAAGACGTTATACCACATGTTCCGTGGATTTGCTACCCATGATGCGAGGAATACCTCATGCGAGTCCTTATGGGCTTATGCGGGTGAAATAGTCCCGTGCGGTAGTCTGACCTATGCGAGGAATACCTCATGCGGGTCCACGGGACCTACGCGGTGAAATAGTCCCGAGGTAGGATTGCTTAACGATCTGCGCGGCGGGTGGCCCCGCTTGATCATGAGCCTCCTATTTTTACGATTATACCTTTATGGGCAAATTTATGTGATTTTATCGCGTCCCAGATTGGGTCGGGCAGTATACCTTTATGGGCAGATTTATGTGATTTTATCGCGTCCCAGATTAGGCCGGGCAGTATACCTTTATGGGCAGACTTATGTGACTCTATTGCGTTCCAGATTGGGCCAACAGTATAGGCGTTCCTCCATAAAGGGGCGGATTAGGTTATGCAAGATACGTAAGTTATATGTTTATGAACTTGATGATTTTTCTTAAGTATGTACGTAAGAATTTGACTATATTCTTATGGAAAAATGGGAAAAGATAATAAGGTACGATTAAGTTCACGAGATGGAAATGACACGGTAGGATCTGGTATTTACCCTTTCTTTATACTTGCCTCTGTCATTCTTTTGTACAGTTATGATTTGTTACTGTACCTTATTTTCCGTTCCATATTCGGTACATGTTGTATCGACCTCTCCCGTGTGTTCATGTCCGCAGTTTAGGTACGATTGTGGATCCGCGAGCTTAGGATCCTGGTTCTGCATTTTGAGATGGCTCCAATGTTCCGGAGCTTGTCGTCATGGTTATGTATATTCAGGGGTACGGCGGGGCCTTGTCCCGTCATAGCATTGGTCCAAATCTTAGAGGTCTGTATTCATCTATGGGCTGGACTGGCTAGAGTTGTTTTTACATTGTTAAACAGTGTAGACCCTTTCGGGTAATTTTTATGTTATGGCAGCCTTATCGGCTTGGCCTTAGTTTTTTTTTTTAAAAAAGTGTTATTTATCTTCCGCAGTTTATTATGTTGTTTGAATTGAAGGGTGCGGGTAGGGCACGATCCGCGGTCGGGTCGTGACCGCCTGCTCCATATACTAAAAGATACGGTATCGCACCGGTAGAGGTCCTAATAGTAGTGCGGTAACCCAGAAGTGCGAAAGGTAGGTGCTCATGCCAATGTTTGTAGTTGCTAATCATCTTGCGCAAAATCCTCTTGTTATTCTTATTAGCTGCTTCGACTGCGCCATTCATTTGCGGGCGATATGGGGTGGAATTGCGGTGGATACTCTTGAACTTCTCGCACATGTCCTGCATTAGGCCACTGTTGAGGTTGTCTCCGTTGTCTGTGATGATAGACTTAGGAATGCCAAATTTGCAGATGATGTTGTTGCGAACAAAGTCGACTACTACTTTCTTCGTCACTGATTTGTGTGATGATGCTTCTACCCACTTATTGAAATAGTCAATTGCTACGAGGATGAATCTGTGCCCATTTGAGGCAGCGGGTTTGACAGTGCTGATGACATCCATGCCCCAAGCTGCGAATGGTCAAGGAGAACTTGTCACATTAAGTTCGTTCGGAGGTACTCGAATCAAATCCCGTGAATCGCATCGTGACATTTCTGCACAAAGCGGATACAATCTGTTTCCATCGTCATCCAAAAATAACCTGCTCGCAGAATCTTCTTCGCCAAAGTGAAGCCATTCATGTGAGGTCCATATGTCCCTCCGTGTATCTCTTCTACTAGTTTGCTCGCCTCTTGAGCGTCGACACATCTCAATAAGCCCAGATCTAGAGTCCTTAGATATAAAACCTCCCCATTTAAAAAGAAATGGTTTGCTAACCTTCGGAGTGTTTTTTTCTGAATGTTGGTTATGCCTTCCAGATACTCTCCTGCCTTGAGGTATCTTTTGATGTCATTGTACCAAGGATTCTCGTCTATTTCTTCATCTACATGAGAGAAATAAGCAGGCTGTTCCAGCACACTCACTGTGATCGGATCGATGTAATTCTTGTCCGGATGTTGAATCATAGAGGATAAGGTTGCCAACACATCAGTGAATTCATTCTGGATCCTTGGAACATGCTTAAATTCTATATTACTGAACTTCTTCTGCAATTCCTTCACGCAATGCAGGTAGGGGAGTATCTTCGTATTCTTGGTTGCCCATTCACTTTGTACTTGATGGATCGCCAAGTCCAATCACCTATGACCAGAGAACTCTTGTATATTCATATCTCCGCCATTCGAGTCCCAATATGCAAGCTTCATATTCACCATATTGTTGGTGCATGGAAACTGAGCCGAAGATCGGGTATCTCGACCTAATTCGAAACCAAACCGCTCTAATGCCAACTCCTTAAAGTTTGTCGCCCATGAAGAACATTCTCCAACTGGTAATCCTCCGAGATATCTTCTCCGACAAAAAATATCTCTTCATCAGGAAAATAGGTTCGGAGTGGCTCATATTTCTCATCGACCGGGTTCTCAGCAAGATGGTCAGCTAATACCTGCCCTTTTACGGCTTTCTGTGTGATGTATACGATATCAAACTCGCCAAAGATAATTTGCCATTTTGCTAGCTTTCCGGTGGCGTGGGCTTCAAGGATATTCTGCGGGTCCATCCTCGAAATAAGGTAAGTGGTGTATCTTTGATAGATAATGCTCGAATTTCGGGCAACCTAAGTTATCGCAACAAATGCGTTCGGTAGAGTGTAGCGAGCTTCATACACTGTGAACTTCTTACTTAGATAATATATGGCCTGCTCTTTTTTCCCTGTTTCATCGTGTTGCCCCAACACCCATCCAAAAGCATTCTCTAATACGGACAAGTAGAGTAACAAAGGCCTCCCAGGTTCTGGTGGTACTAAAACTGGCGGATTAGACAAGTACTCTTTGATTCTATCAAAAGCCTGTTGACAATCCGTTGTCCATTTGGTAGCGGCATCCTTCTTCAACAATTTGAATATCAACTTGCATATCACGGTGGACTGAGCTATGAACCTGCTGATGTAGTTGAGACGACCAAGGAAGCTCATCACGTCTTTTATGCTTTTCGAAGGAGGTAAATCTTGGATGACCTTTATTTTTGAAGGGTCCAGCTCAATCCCTCTTCTACTCACTATAAAACCCAACAGCTTCCCAGCAGGGATGCCGAATGCACACTTTGCAGGATTCAGTTTCAGATTATACCATCTTAGCCGCTCAAAGAACTTCTTCAAGTTTGCCAAATGGCCTTCCGCTCTCCGTGACTTGATGATAACATCATCCACATAGACTTCAATTTCCTTATGGATCATGTCATGAAAGATGATAGTCATGGCTCTTATATATGTAGCTCCCGCGTTCTTGAGACCGAACGACATTACTCGATAATAATACACCCTCCACGGGGTAGTGAATGTTGTCTTTTCTGCGTCCTTCCCTGCTGTCACGACCCGACCCCGCGACTGGTGCCCTACCTGGGCACCCCTTACATGTATACATCAGAGAATAGTAGCGGAACATACATACAACTAAAAAGAAATAAATAACAGGTTAGCCGATAAGACCACCTTCCAAAAGTATACACATAACCCAAAAACAGTTACCTATTTTTTTTCTTACAACCCAATCCACAAGATATGACTACAGACCTCTAAGAATTTTTACATAACAACTATGACGGGACAGGGTCCCGCCATACCCCTGAATGTACAACAACCGACAATACCAGGGATCTGAATCAAAGATAAGCCTCCGGAGTAATGGAGCTTCTCAACAGCTGAACAGTGATCCTAAGAGTGAGGATCAACAACCTGTATAACTCTACCTGCGACATTTAACGCACCCGAAGGAGGTCGGTACAAGTACCAAGTATGTGGCCAGAAATCGTAATGAAATCATAATAGTCTAAAATAAAGTTGGGGACATGTATGATAATCACATTAACAATACACTATGCCTTACTAACAATGAGAGTGGACAAGATTAACTTTGCCGGTTTTAAAACAGGAAGCTCATGATTAACCTAGGGCTATCCGACCGTAGTATCATTCTACAATCCTACTCCTGGGACTATTTCACCCGCATAGGCCGTATGGACCCGCATGAGGTAATCTCCTCGCATAGACTGTATCCGCCCGCATAGGCCGTATGGACCCGCATGGGACTATTTCACCCGCATGAGCCCTACGGACTCGCATGAGGTATTCCTCGCATCGTGGGGAGAAAATCCATGAAATATGCAAATGCAACAAGCCCGGGGAATGACCTCGTAATGAATAATACATCACTAGCACAATCGACTATCATACATAATATAAGCACTACCGGCTTATCATACATAACATAAGCACCACCGGCTTATCATAATTATCATAAGCAAGTTAAGACATCCCCTAACTTCTTATTAGCATTAATTATCATGCACTCTCATTTTATTTAACTTAAAGCACTATCATGTTATTAGAAATCCGGAAATTTAACCCAAAGTACTACGTACTTCCGTTCCTTTAAAAAGAAACTTTTTATATAAAATGTTATATCCCGTATTTCTAGAGTATGTACATAAGGACGTACGTAGAAAAGTTTGGGCTTTAAAGTAGGCTTGGCCGAATTATTTTGTGCACAACACCCGGTTAGAGTCGTTTTTCGACGAAACGTTTTACACAACTTGCGAAGGGAAAATTCCGGCTATGTCATTTTTAATTTTTGCGGATTTTTTCGAGAGACGAAAAATTTTGGACCAACAAGAGGGCGACACTTGTCACCCTCAAGTTGGTGGAGTGTGGGGCGGTAAGCTTGGCCGAAAGGGTGCCATAGTTGGTAGGATATTTTGTGAGGGTTTTAAGGAGTAGGGACTAGGGGGCACTTGAGCACATCTTGGCCCTCCACTTGCCCCCCACTTGGCTAGATCATGGCCTTTGATTTCCCTATAAATACCCCTCCCCATTTGAAGACTTCTTCATCCAAATAATTTCCTAAGTCTAAAAATCCTCCCCCCCCCCTCTCTTGTAGTGATCTCGTCCTAGCCTCCCCCTCCCCCCTTGGTGAGGCCCCTTGGCCGAGAGTACCCCCCCTCCTAGTGGGGTTGGCCGAGGGGTATACACCCCCCCTTGTGGTGTTGTCTCGTATAAATACCCCCCCTCTTGGTAGAAATACTCTCCAAAGTATTGTTACTATACCCAAATTACCTTAGCCATATACCTTGTAGTATTCCAAAGATACCTCTATACGTAGAGCCCGGAAATACTACCGTATGTCCTTTTTGTCTCAAACCGAAACCCTAAGGAAAATCTTCACAGTTGGTTGAATGTTCTGTGAGTAGCATGTGCTACTTGAAAGGTGGACAAGGCTAGCCGGGTTATAGCCGTGGAGCGTTTTGCTAATAGTCGATAATCGTCGTGAGGTATGTGATTCTTCTTATCCTCTTGAGCATGATATTTTAAAAGAATATATATATAGTACGGTAGACGTACGCGTGTTAATTGAACGTAGTTGTACGGCAATGTCTTTTGACTTAAGCCCGAATAATAAGAATCTTGAAGTATTTCAAGAGAATTAAGAACTGTTTTTGAAAGAAGAGTAATACTTGGTTTTAAAAGCTTAAGAGTTATACTAGCTTTATGGGAAGTTAGGTATAACGGCTTAAGAGAGATATAATGAATGATTTATTTAAGAGACTTGATCTTAAAAGATAAGGGACTTGACTTAAATGAATTAATATGAATTTTGTGTGAAACCTCATTCGTGAGTAATGAGTACTTGGTTTTTAAAAGGAATAATGTTTTACTGATTTCGGAAATCAGAATGAGTATCGACAAACCACTGCAGCGTTAATAAAGGGAAATGTTTTGATTAATGAAGTATTATTAAAACCAGTAGAAACCTCCATCTGCATAGAAGCTAAGATAAGACAAAATGATATTACATTTCCTAGATCATGGCTGCTTAATAAGATTGATTATGAACAAGAATAACCTACTCACATATAAGGCGTATGTTTCTCAGATTGTTTAAAAGAGAATTATATTCTTAAATGAATAAGACTATGAACTACGAAACCTTTCTAAAATAAGAAACGTGAACATTTGAAATTAGGCAAACTTGAACGTTTGGAAAATAATGTTGTTACTTGATTTTACAAAGGGAAGTGTTTTGGTTTACTTAAAAAGATAGTCACTCTATTTTATACTACGGGTATTGTGTGACTTCTGTGAAAGAAACAGATCTTTTAAAAGAGTTAATGAAGTACTTTGGGGATAGATACCCGAACTTGTTAGCATAAAGTACCTTGTGTGAATAACTTGATTGTGTTGGTTTGTGATAGCCTTGTAATACTTTCTTGTTGATTTGATAAGTAAATATGTTAGGATGCTACGTGTGTTAGTATTTTGTGATTGTTGTGTAAGGGGGTCATTCTTGTTGTGCTTACGTTGTTAAACGTTAAGCCCGTTGTACTGTTATTGTATCACATACCCCCTTGACTTATTATACCGGGCTTGCGCCTCGATCTTGGTCTATACGGCCTATGCGGTATGCGAGACTACGCGAGCGGCGGTATGCTCGTGATTGATCATTCGGGTGTTTAGCCCGATCACGGGGATGCCACATGCGGTCCATGGGACTATGCGGTCTATTGAGACTATACGGCTGCGGAGTCCGGCGGATACCGGGGTTAAGCCTCCGACGCGGGTATACCTCGGCGATGGGACCATGATTCGAGGAATACCTCATGCGGGTCTGTGTGTGACCTATGCGGAGCTGCGGTAAGTTCCAGGAATAGACGCGCACATTGATACTGCGGGCGAGTGGCCAGCTTCGATCATGTGGTGCGGTCTAGAAAGACCTCGTGATACAGTTTTATAGCATTGTTGGTACTGTGGGTTTTAGTAGTCGGCTATGCCTTGCACTTACCGTGCGGTTTTTTTATGACACATGTGGGACCTGGTGTTTATTTGTATTGCTTGATGCTTTTATATCATGGATCGCCGGTGAGAAGGTATTCCACGCATGATTGATGTTGTGGCGTGAGACCCATCGATATACTTGAGTAATGACTTGAGGCGTGAGTCACGACTTGACATCGCTTTAGAATCGTAGTTTGGTTATCATACATGTCTCTGCTTTATATAGACTACTATGATTTCATTTACGATATTTTTAGTTTCACATACTTGGTACTGTTATCGACCTCGCCGGGCCGCGTTCATGCGCGGTAGTGGTACACCATGTTGATCCTCGCTCATAGGGTCACGGTTCAGCGTTTGGAAAGCTCCGTTTCTCGGAGGCTTATCATGGTATAGTCCGCGTTGTAGGTACTTACATTCAGGGTATGGCGGGCCCTGTCCGCCATTGTTGTCGATCATTCTTAGAGGTGCAGTAGTCGTTGTGGGCGAGTTGTAGAAAGGATGTAATCGCTCAAATTGCCGGGTAAGGCACGATCCACGCCGGTTGGTCGTGACAAAAGTGGTATCGAGCGATTAATCCTCGGAAAGTGTCTGAGGCCGTATCGAAGAAGTCTTGATTATCGGTGTGTTGCGCACCACACCAATAATCGAGAGGCTATAGGATATTTAGGATTAGTTTCCATTCTTCTCACTCGAGATCATGCCTTAGAGCCGTGTTGTAAGTTGGACCTCTAACGTATTTCTTTCCACTACCGCTATGCCTCCGCGTAGGGCAAACCCGGGCCCAGGAGGGCAAAGCAGCCGAGGGAGCTGCGAGTAGAGTGCAGAGGGTTACGAGGGCACAGGCCCAACCATCACCTGAGTTAGGTGCTTCATTCGGGGAGTTCTGCGATGTCACTAGCCCCAGTGAGTTTAGCACGGCGGCGATTCCTCTGCGGCCATGATATTTGAACCTTGATTCCACGGCCAGAACAGAGAATATAGATTGCAAAGCGACCATTATTAGCTATGGATTTGTTGCGAGTATACCGATGTACCGCAAGTCTTGATGACTATCTAAGAGAGGTTGTACAAGAGTAATTCTTGATTAGGCTCGGCATGGCACGTATGCGGGCTTATGCGCAGCAGGCCGAGAAACGTAGAGATCGACGGGTTAACCAAGGACAGCAGAAGAGGGCCAGAACAGCAAGGTCCTTTGGTAACTTTCGAGGCGAATCGCCTCACCAGCAGATTAGATATGCACCTCCGCCAGTGCAGAGTGGTCTTCCACGGATTTCAGGACTTTCGGGGTATGCCGGAGTTGGTCAGAGCTCCAGGACTTCCGGTTCACAGTGTGACAGGCGTCATTCCGGGGAATGTCGTCTTTTAGTTGGTACTTGTTTTACCTGCGGCCGACAGGGCCATGTGTGGAAAGGACGTCCTAGTAGGAAGGATGCAAGTAGGAGGACTTAGCCTTCAGGATCGATGGGTAGTTCGTCACCTTCCTTAGCTATGCGCCCTACGGGGCAGGTTTGATTAGAACGACATAGGGGAGTGAAGCAGTAGATTCAGGCATATCTTTAACCCTCTAGAGATCAGTATGTGTGATAAGATGAGTATATCATAAGTGCTATGTTCTGATAGCAGTGTGTTAGTTGTGATTAGAAATCATGGTTAGTAACCGGGAAATGTTGGGGGATAGGAAAAGTGTAAGCCTTAGAGCTTTATACGTGGAGACCTTAGAAGCAAGGCAATCTTGAGTAAAAGATTACATTTGTATTTGACCCTTATCGGAGTGCATAGTGCACATGAGCTATGTTTGTATAATAAGTCCCGGGGTAGTGTGAAATGAAAGAGGGTAGTTGAGCTAAGAAGACCGCTAGGTTTTCGTAATATGGATTAGTGAGATTGTTCCGAATCTAGGAGCAAGTGTTGTACGCGAGAGTGGGTCGGGTTGAGGCCATGCCGCGGGTCAACCCGCGACCTGTTTTATGGTGGGGTCAGTTTGTGGTGGTCCCGCCTTGTGGTAGGGTCACGAGGGTGTTAGGCCCAAGTTTAGTTAACCAGCGTACGAGTTCGTGGATGCGTTCGACCAGTAGTCGGGCCGAGGAGGTCAGCCCGTCTTGTCTTCTAGTAAAGACCGTTTACTCGGCAGAGGGTTATGCGAGACGTTATATCAGAAAGGTTGTAAGGCTGCACGGGGTGCCTACCTTCACCTTATGACAGTGGAGCCTGTGTTACTAAGCTTTCTTTTTCTGGAAGTTTTACCAGGCAGGGTTAGGAACTCAGGTGAGTCTCCGTATCGTATTCATCCTCGGGCCAGTGTTTGGATTTCAGGGGTAGTTGTGAGGATTGTTGTCTCCTGTTGGGGAAATGTTTTATAGCTACCATTTCAGTGTTCGGATGTCGCCTTATGAAGCCTTGTAGGGGCGGAAGTGTAAGTTGCCGGTCGATTGGTTCGATGTTGGCAAAGATTCAGATAGTTGGTTTATACTTGTTCAATAGAAATGTGGTAGGTTATGAGAAAGAGTTCGAGTGTACAAGAAGGGTACGACTCGTAAGGGAAGAAGCGAGCATGTATGGCGAGCATAGATGTGATCATTTCTTTTGAAAAGAGAAGGTGCAAATGAAGTATATTTTAGACCCCGGAGAGAGGTATTTGTGGTGATGTTAGAGGTGTTTCCTCGTGGACTTGACGGAAGTATTTGCGGGTGTTTCGTGGCGGTGTGGCGTGATTGTTCTCGTAAGTATAGTAGTGAAGACTATCTTGGCGCGTTTGTTTTGAGACTTAGAAGGAACATTCGGACGAATGTTTCTAAGCGAGGAGAATGTTATACCCGTATTTGCAGTATGTACGTGGGGACGCACGAGAAAAGTTTGGGCTTTAAAGTAGGCTTGGCCGAATTATTTTGTGCACAACACCCGGTTAGAGTCGTTTTTCGACGAAACGTTTTACACAACTTGCGAAGGGAAAATTCCGGCTATGTCATTTTTAATTTTTGCGGATTTTCCCGAGAGACGAAACATTTTGGACCAACGAGAGGGCGACACTTGTCACCCTTAAGTTGGTAGAGTGTGGGGCGGTAAGCTTGGCCGAAAGGGTGCCATAGTTGGTAGGATATTTTGTGAGGGTTTTAAGGAGTAGGGACTAGGGGGCACTTGGGCACATCTTGGCCCTCCACTTGCCCCCCACATGGCTAGATCATGGCCTTTGATTTCCCTATAAATACCCCTCCCCCTTTGAAGACTTCTTCATCCAAATAATTTCCTAAGTCTAAAAATCCTCCCCCCCTCTCTTGTAGTGATCTCGTCCTAGCCTCCCCCTCCCCTCGTGAGGCCCTCGGCGAGAGCCCTCCCCTTGGTCGAAGTACCCCTCCTAGTGGGGTTGGTAGAGGTATACACCCCCCCCTTGTGGTGTTGTCTCGTATAAATACCCCCCCTCTTGGTAGAAATACTCTCCAAAGTATTGTTACTATACCCAAATTACCTTAGCCATATACCTTGTAGTATTCCAAAGATACCTCTATACGTAGAGTCTTAAATACTACCGTATGTCCTTTTGTCTCAAACCGAAACCCTAAGGAAAATCTTCACAGTTGGTTGAATGTTCTGTGAGTAGCATGTGCTACTTGAAAGGTGGACAAGGCTAGCCGGGTTATAGCCGTGGAGCGTTTTGCTAATAGTCGATAATCGTCGCGAGGTATGTGATTCTTCTTATCCTCTTGAGCATGATATTTTAAAAGAATATATATATAGTACGGTGAGCGTCACGCGTGTTAATTGAACGTGGTTATACGGCAATGTCTTTTGACTTAAGCCCGAATAATAAGAATCTTGAAGTATTTCAAGAGAATTAAGAAGCATTTTTGAAAGAAGAGTAATACTTGGTTTTAAAGCTTAAGAGTTATACTAGCTTTATGGGAAGTTAGGTATAACGGCAAGAGAGATAAAATGAATGATTTATTCAAGAGACTTGATCTTAAAAGATAAGGACTTGACTTAAATGAATTAATATGAATTTTGTGTGAAACCTCATTCGTGAGTAATGAGTACTTGGTTTTAAAAGGAATAATGTTTCATGATTTGGAAATCGAACGAGTATCGACAAACCACCGCAGCGTTAATAAAGGGAAATGTTTTGATTAATGAAGTATTATTAAAACCAGTAGAAACCTCCATCTGCATAGAAGCTAAGATAAGACAAAATGATATTACATTTCCTAGATCATGGCTGCTTAATAAGATTGATTATGAACAAGAATAACCTACTCACATATAAGGCGTATGTTTCTCAGATTGTTTAAAAGAGAATTATATTCTTAAATGAATAAGACTATGAACTACGAAACCTTTCTAAAATAAGAAACGTGAACATTTGAAATTAGGCAAACTTGAACGTTTGGAAAATAATGTTGTTACTTGATTTTACAAAGGGAAGTGTTTTGGTTTACTTAAAAAGATAGTCACTCTATTTTATACTACGGGTATTGTGTGACTTCTGTGAAAGAAACGGATCTTTTAAAAGAGTTAATGAAGCACTTTGGGGATAGATACCCGAACTTGTTAGCATAAAGTACCTTGTGTGAATAACTTGATTGTGTTGGTTTGTGATAGCCTTGTAATACTTTCTTGTTGATTTGATAAGTAAATATGTTAGGATGCTACGTGTGTTAGTATCTTGTGATTGTTGTGTAAGGGGGTCATTCTTGTTGTGCTTACGTTGTTAAACGTTAAGCCTGTTGTACTGTTATTGTATCACATACCCCCTTGACTTATTATACCGAGGGCTTTCCCCCCTTGATGCGGGTATATAAGGCCTATGCAGTCTGTGAGACTATGCGGAGCAGCGGTATGCTCCAGGATTGATCATTCCGGGTGTTTAGCCCGATGCGGGGGATGCCCTATGCGGTCCATGGGACTATGCGGTCTATTGAGACTATGCGGGCTGCGGGAGTCCAGGCGGATACCGGGGGTTAAGCTGCCTCCGATGCGGGGTATACCTCGGTGATGCGGGACAATGATTCGAGAATACCTAAATGCGTGCGTGTGTGACCTATGCGGAGCTGCGGTAAGTTCCAGGAATAGACGCGCACATTGATACTGCGGGCGAGTGGCCAGCTTCGATCATGTGGTGCGGTCTAGAAAGACCTCGTGATACAGTTTTATAGCATTGTTGGTACTGTGGGTTTTAGTAGTCGGCTATGCCTTCGTACTTACCCCGTACGATTTTATTATGACACAGGTGGGACCTGGTGTTTATGTGTATTCCTTGGTGCTTTTATATCATGGACTGCCGGCAGTGAGGAAGGTATTCCACGGGCATGATTGATGTTGTGGGCGTGAGACCCATCGATATACTTGAGTAATGACTTGAGGGCGTGAGTCCCTGACTTGACATCGCTTATTGTGTAGTTTGGTTATCATACATGTCTCCTGCTTTATATAGACTACTATGATTTCATTTACAGTATTTTTTAGTTTCACATACTTGGTACCTGTTGTACTGACCTCCTTCGGGGGGCTGCGTTCATGCCGCAGGTAGAGGTACACCAGTGTTGATCCTCGCTCATAGGGTCACAGTTCAGCGTTTGGGAAGCTCCGTTTCTCCGGAGGCTTATCAGTGGTATAGTCCCCTGTCGTTGTAGGTACTTACATTCAGGGGTATGGCGGGCCCTGTCCCGCCATTGTTGTCATGTCATTCTTAGAAGTGCAGAGTCTTTGTTGTGGGCAGAGTTGTAGAAAGGGATGTAACTGTTCAAATTGTTATTTATATATATACTGAAGGTAACCGTTTTTGGTTAGCCTGTCTTCTTATTTCACTGTCTTATTACATTGGTTTCATGTATTGTCTTTATATTTCGCTGATTTCTCTGATGTATGACTACTGGGGTGCCCGGGTAAGGCACCAGTCACGGGCCCCGGTTCGGGTCGTGACATAAAAACCCCAAGATACTAAGACCCGCAGTATCAAGGCTTGTCTACTTTTCAAAACAAGTCACTACACCTTTAGAAATTCATTTCAAGGTTTTGACACTAAGTAACTTCTACATTCACAACCTAGGCAACTCATGCCTATAAATCAAGTAGACACTCTCTTAATCTTCCATAAAGTCGTTATAACTAACTTCCCATAAAGCCGTTATAACTCTTTATGTTTTAGACAATTACATTCTTTTTGAAACCAAGAGACTTATACATTTAAAACCAAGTATCATATACTTTCAAATCAAGTTTCACAACTTTCAGAATACTTCAAGTCTCTTAACTTTAGAAATCAAGTTTCTTAACTTTAGAACAATTCAAGTAATCAATACTTTCCAAACCTAGTATTCTATGCATTTTCAAGTCAAGAAATCTTTGTTTACCTTATTAGAATAAACCATAATTTTAACTTCCCATAAAGTTGTTATACTAACTTTATGCTTTAGAAACTAAGACATCTTTAACCTTTTAAAACAAGTGAGTTAATTCTCTAACTCAACCAAACTTTGACATTCTTAAACAAGTCAAGGATATCAAATGAAACTAAATTCATTTAAATCTCATACGTCTACCGTACCATACATTTATAGGTACTCATGCTCAAGAGATAAGAAAAGTTCCACATACCTCTCCGGCTCAATCCACTTGCCAAGTTGAATACGCCGCACGTAGAATGTCAACCTATAATGACCATAATACGTCCATCAACTACTAGCTTTCAACGTAGAATATTCCTAAGTATAAGGACTCTTAATTCTACGAAAAATCGGACAACACTTCCTTTGTTTCTACGTACTTTTCCACCCTTTTCAAGGCCCGAAAATCAATAACCAAAAGCCACATTTAAGGATCAACAATTCATCAATTCAAAGGGGATTACACACCTAACAGGACGTGTACAATTCTGCCCCACAATTAATATAAAATTGTCCAACAACTTAAGCCATTCTCGGCGACCATCAATATCAACAAACATATCAATTTCCGTTCAATTCCTTTTTAATCCAAGTTGTTATTCCAAAATGTTATATACATAATAACAATTACAACAACTATAAATCCTTTCTTCCTTAACATGCGACGATTGTAACTAACAATTAAATTGAATTACAAATTTAATGGCTAACATGCCCATTTTCGGTTTTCAACATGTCGACATGATCAAAATCTTTTCAAACTTCACTATATATACCACATGCTCATTTTACAACTACTAAACATGTAATCTTCAATCACATTAAGAAGATGAAGATTTTTACCTCAATAAGCCCTAATAATATCCAAGCGTAAAAGTCGATCCTTAGCAACTTTTAGCTCCTCTTATTACGTTCCAATCCGCTCAAAGCACTCCTTAGAAGCTCATGACCAACTTTTCTTCAATTTCCAACTTCAAAGTTGAAGAACACCTTAGGTTTTCACCTTGCGACTAACGTGAAAACATAGATTTTTCGGGATTTTTCTATTGAGATAACCTTAGAATACCTTTAGGGACCTTGGGTTTGAATATTGGGATTTATGAAGCAAGATTGCAAAATTTTCTCTCCAATTTTTCTCCTATTGTCGAGAGCCTCTCATAAGAACAACAAGTTCTTGATTTAAATTCTAAGTGTAGAATTGTCTTGCACTAGTAGTAGTAGTAGTAATATATAATACTCTCCAAGGGCTAGGATCATCACAAATGTGTGGCTAAGATTGGTCAATAATATCAAGCTCAACTTTTCCCTTGACTTGGTCCATTTTTATCAAGCCAATTTGGCTATAATTAACTCATTTTTTTCGCCCAAGATGACCATGTGGAGGGTGACATGTCTCGCCCTCTCATTGGTCCATAACAATCTGTTTTCTGAAATTTCCATAATTGGTCAAAATATCGGAAACCTCGTGGGCCCCACAAAAACGTAAAATTTCTCGGGTGGGTCCCACGTATCCAACTCTGTAAATAAACTTCCATAATTCCGATAAGTTCTAAAAGTCTTAAATAACAAATTTGAGAACCCAATTCTCATTAATGAACAATTTTTCTTCCGAGGTTCGGAAGATTTTTCCTTTGGAAAATAATTCTTTCTTCCGTTCAATTTTTATAAGTCTTGTGCTCTCACGTCTATTCTCGTAAACACATGTCCTGGAACTACGGGGTGTAACATTCTTCCCCCCTTAGAAACATTCGTCCCCGAATGTTCTTTCGGAGTTCCATCTAAACGGATATTGGCATAGTCCCTTGACTACACCCAACATAATCACACTTGCCACACCTGGCCACATAACAATACATATACTAAAACGTCAACCTGAACTCCAAGTGTCGACGTCGGTTATCTGCATAAATCTTCTTCTGACTCTGGGCTTTATTAATAAACTTTCCTGGTTAAGCTTCGCCTTATCCACAGCCCGCTGAATCAAGTCTGGGCTAATTATCTGAACCTCGCTTATATTGAACCAACCAATCGGCGATTCTACACTCTCTTTCATACAAGGCCTCATACAGGGCCATCTGAATACTGGAATGGTAGCTATTATAGTACGTAACTCAACAAGAGGCAAATAATCCTTCCAGCTATCTCTGAAATCAAGAACACAGACCCGCAACCTATCCTCAAGTACCTGGATAGTACGCCCTGCCTGTCTGTCGGTCTGAGGGTGAAATGCAACAGTGAGACTCACCTGTGTCCCTAATCCCTTCTGAAAAACCTCCAGAAGTTATCCATAAACTGAGCTCATCCGTCTGACATCATAAATGTAGGAACCCCGTGCAGTCTCACAATCTCTCTGCTATATAATCTAGCATAATCCTCAGCCGAGTAAGTGGTCCTGACCGGAAGAACATGGGCTGATTTCGTCAGCCTGTTTACTATGACCCTCAGGGAGTCGCACTTCCTCTGAGTACGATGCAACCCTGTAACAAAATCCATATTAATCACCTCCCATTTCTAAGTCGGGATCTCAATCGCCTGTAATAGCCCACTGGGCTTCTGGTGCTCAACCTTGACCTGCTACTAAATTCGGACACTCAGCAACAAACTCTGCTACGTCCCTCTTCAGGCCATCATACCAATACACACATCTGAGGTCATGATACATCTTAGTCGACCCCGAACAAATAGAGCAATAAGAACTGCGTGCCTCCCCTAAAACATGCTGAAAAGTCCTGCAGCATCGGGCACACACAAGCTATTCTCATATCACAGCACTCTATCCGGTGCTACCCAAC
Organism: Przewalskia tangutica; assembly: GCA_029844215.1. Lineage (NCBI taxonomy): Eukaryota > Viridiplantae > Streptophyta > Magnoliopsida > Solanales > Solanaceae > Przewalskia > Przewalskia tangutica. Next base: position 69,908,026 of record CM056729.1, read on the forward strand.
CAGGTTTTTCTCCTCTTGGAGAGTCGTATCTCAAGTTCGCCCTAGAACTGGATCTTGTTGCCTCTTCACCTCCTCAACGAGGGAAGACTCGGCAACCTCTTGAATCTAAGCTCCATTATCGTGTTCCCGTAGCTGCCGAGAAAATATAGGTTGTTATCTTATCGCATTGCATCCGCACCCAACCCAGCCAAACACTCAAAGTGTTACCATAATAACCTAACCCTCTAGTCCTTCAAACCTCTGGAGGGGTTAGAACTGTAGTCGTAGTCAGCTTATCTTCCCATAACTGGAAGCCCGTCTCATACTTCCAAAATATTCAGGGATATAATCTCAATTATGATTCCTGTTTCCATTTCTCTGTTGCAACCAAACTTGGTCACTATACTTAGATTCGATTTCCTTTCCTTGCCTCATGGCTAAGACTTCCTGTCAATCGCTTTTTAGGGGGGGGGGGGGGATTTCTTTGATCTCGTCAAGTAGTAATCCTATTATTCTCTCCCAGCTCATAGAGCTTATTTGTTACACCACGTAATTACAGGTCATGTTTATATGAACGTACGTAAGAACTCAGAATTTTTAAGATTCGAAACTAGTAAATTTTTTATCAGAATTATGGATGTCACGACCCGATCTCGGGCCCGCGACTGGTGCCTTACCCCGGGCACCCTAGTGATAACAACATCAGAGAAAATCAGCGGAAATAAAGTTTAAACAGGAAACAAGAGACAACATAAGAAAACAGGCCAACCAAACGGTCACCTTCATGTATATACATATAACTGAACAGTTAAAATCCTTTACAACCCTGCCCACAACAGTACTACAGACCTCTAAGAATGTAACAACAACTATGACGGGACAGGGCCCCGCCATACCCCTGAATGTACAAGTACCTACAATGACGGGACTATACTAAAAGATAAGCCTCGAGAAGCGAGCTTCCCAAACGCTGAACTGCGATCCTATGAGCGAGGATCAACAACTGGTGTACCTCTACCTGCGGCATGAACGCAGCCCCCCGAAGGAGGTCAATACAACAGGTACCAAGTATGTGAAACTGAAAATACTGTAATGAAATCACATTTCATCATTTTATAAAACCATTTTGCGATAAGTAAACAGTTATGCCAAGTAAGGTGTTATACCCCGTATTTCCAGAGTATGTACGTAAGGGAATACGTACAAAAGTCTAGCCTTAAAGTTTAGGCACAAGACGTTTTTTTGGGCACAACTCCTTAAAAGAATCGTTTTCCGAAGAAACGTTTTACAAGACTCGCGTAGGATAAATTCCGGCTATGCCATTTCTAATTTTTGCGGATTTTTCCGAGAGACGTAACACGTTGGACCAACGAGAGGGCGACACTTGTCACCCTCTCATTGATGGATGTGTACACGGCAATAGGGCCGAATGGATGGCCATCCTTGTCATGTAGTTGGTAGGATATTTTGTGTGCAAGTTGGCCAAGGACACTTGCCCTAATCTTGGCCTTACACTTGCCTAGCACTTGGCTAAATCTTGGCCCTTGGTTGGCCATGTCTTGACCTATAAATACCCCCTTAAGATGAAGAGTTCTTCATCCACAAATTCCTTTCCAAGTCTTGAAAATCCTTCCCTCTCCCTTGTAGCCTTTTTCGTCCAACACACCCCTTTGAGTGAGCTTGGCGAGGCAACCCTCCCCTAGCCTAGACGAAATCTACCCCCCCTCCCTTGGTAGAAAAGTTGCCTTCTAGTATTGTTATAATGCCCAAAATACCCTAGCCCAAATCCCTTAGTACTTAGTAGAAGTTGTGAAGAACTTCTAAGGTTTCCTTGGAGCTACCGGAGCGTACAACTTAGGAGCTAAACCTTGCTCAGGCGCGACTTTTATCTAGGATATTATTGGGCTTACCGAGGCTGATTCTCTGCGCGCGACATATTCAACTTGGCAGGAGGTTTTCGCCGAGAAGGTAAGGGCAAGCAGGTGCTAGATCCACATCCTTAGGATCTCTTTGCATTGGTGTCAGGAGTTCCATCTTCTCCGGAGGATCTACTTTTTTGGTATGATCTCCCTGTATTGTAGATAGTTTGTACATTCAGGGTATGGCGGGGCCCTGTCTCGCCATAGTTGTTTACTTCCTTAGAAGTGCAGAGTCCTATTATGCAGTTGGGATGTAATCGCAAAACTTGGGTTATATATATGCGAAAAGGCAAGCTTTTCATCGAGATAAGCGTGTCTCATTTTACAAGCGTTTCATGTCTTGTTTTATATTTCCGCTGATTTTCTCTCGATGTATGGCTTGCAGGTGCGGGTAAGGCACGATCCACGGGCCGGGCAGTCGTGACATTATATTTGAGTGATGACTTTGAGGCGTTAGTCACGACTTGACATATTTGCTTATATATTGTGATCGTAGTTTGGTTATCATACATGTCTCTGCTTTATATAGACTATTATGATTTCATTCTGATATTTTGATTTCACATACTTGGTACTGTTATGACCTCCTTTGGGGCTGCGTTCATGCCGAGTTGAGTGCGTAGCTTGCGATCCGCTCTTAGGATCACTATTCGATTCTGAAAGCTCCATTTCTCGGAGGTTTTATCCTTGGTACGGTTCCAGGTCATATACTTTTGTACATTCGGGGTATGGCGAGGCCCCTGTCCGTCATAGTGTATAAAAGCTTAGAGGTCCTGTAGTCTTGTTGTGGGCAAGGTTTGTAAAAGGATTTAACTGTTCAAGTTTTTAATTTATATACCGGAAGGTAACCGTTTTGGTTAGCCTGTTTTTATGGTAATCTATTGTTTCATGTCTTTGATTCTTTTTTCCGCTGATTTTCTCTGATGTTGTATCACTAGGGTGCCCGGGGTAAGGCACCAGTCGCAGACCCGGGAACGGGTCGTGACAAAAGTGGTATCAGAGCAGTTAGTCCTCGGAAAGTGTCTCAGGCAGTGTCTAGTAGAGTCTTGATTATCGGTGTGTTGTGCACCACATCTATAATGTGAGGTGCAGGACATTTAGGATTGGTTTCCATTCTTCTCACTCGAGATCGTGCCTTAGAGTGTGTTATAAGTTGGACCCTCGACATACTTCTTTTACGATTATGCCTCGCGAAGGCAACTGAGGCCCGAAAGGCAAGGCGGCGAGGAGGCTGCGGCGAGAACACGAGGAGTACGATGGCGCGAGCGGCCATTACCCGAGGTAATACTTGACGACGAAGTTCCACGACGCCGCCCGGCCATCGTGTTTAGAGTCGCAGCGGTGGCTCACGAGACCACGGTACTGAGTCTCGATTCCACGACCGAGGCGAGGATATGAGTTACAAGGAGATGGCGATTACTAGCTAGGCTTGTGGCAAGGAATGAGGGCGTGAGGCGTGATTCGGTAGTACGATGGTTCACCCTAGATCCGATAGTTGGAGACTTGGGACTTCTTGAGTTGCGATCGTGAGTTCTATGGATCGAGCGAGGAAGATCCTCGGGAGTTTATTCGGCATTGCGGATCATGAAAGTGATCAAAGCCTCAGAGACATAGTCGGTGGTACTAGGTTCACATCGGCTGCGTGATACTGCAGTCGACTGGTTTGATTCGTGGGAGCTGTCTCGGGGAGAGCATGCACTTCCAGCCATATGGGACGAGTTCTCGGAGGCATTTCTTACACACTTCTTGCCTCTGCAGATGAGGAGAGCTCGGGCAGATAGATTTATGATGTTGAGACAGAACGGACGGACGGTTCGGGAATACAGTATAGAGTTTGACTCGTTGGCTCGTTATGTCCCCGCTTTAGTGGCAGACATGGAGGATAGAGTGCACCGCTATGTCACAGGGCTCGATGATTATTTAGCAGAGGGTTGCACAGGAGTAGCTCTTCAGCCGGGCATGGACATTGCCCTCATCCAGGCTTATGCACAGGGGATTGAGGAACGCAGAGACCGACGTAGGGACCAGGATCAACATAAGAGGGTCAGGATAGCAGGTTCCTTCGGTAACTCAGGAGACAGACCGCCTCAGCAACAGGCTAGATATATACCTCCGCCGGTACATAGTGGTCCTCCACAGCCTTCAGGGCGTCCAGAGTATTCGGGCGGTCAAAGCTCCTGTGTTTGATTTTTCGGGAGTAAGTACTGCGGATGAGGCCACCCAGTATCTGTGTGGCCGTTGTGGTAAAACCCCATAGAGTGTCGTACTAGTTTGGGAGATTGCTATACTTGCGGCGGCGGTGTTTGCGAAAAGTGTCAGGCGCAGGTTCGCGATTTACGGGCCTTGCAGTTATTATCGGTTCGTAGAGAAGTTTGCTTCTATCTACGCACCATTGACTAGGTGACTCGTAAGCGACCAAGTTTGATGGTGATGCTTGTGGCGGGGTTTCGATTCTTTGAAAGAGAGGCGACGGCCGCCCCGTTCTTACTCTTCCGGAGGTCAGACGGTTATGTTGTGTATTGCGATCGTCGGGCATCGGGTTGGGATGTGTGTTGATGCGATGGCAAGGTTATAGCGTATGCATCCGACGGTGAAGAAACACGAGGAACTACCCCACCCACGATTTGGAGTTGGCGGTGTGATTCACGCTTTGAAGATCCGGAGGCACTATTTGTATGGGGTTCACGTGGATATTTATACTGACCACAAGAGCCTCGGTATATCTTCACGGAGGAGCTGAACTTACGGCGAGGCGGTGGTTAGAGTTGCTTAAGGATTACGATGTTGATATCTGTACCACCCGGAAGGCCAATGTTGTGTGAGATGCTCTTAGTCGTAGGTCGATGGGAGCCTATCGGATGTGCGGCTAGAGAGGAGGACATGGTTTGTGATTTGCATCGATTAGCGAGCCTTGGTGTCCGTTTGATTGATTCGATAGCGATGGGGTTTGAGTTCGTGAGGTTGCCGAGTCTTCCATCGTCGAGGAGGTGAAGAAGAGGCAATTCGAGGATCCGTTTTGACACGTTATCGTGATACAACTCTTCGTGAGGCAAGGGTCCTTTTGAAAGCTTTGATGGGGTGCTAAGGTTTGAGGGAGGTTGTGTGTTCCGGATGTTTCAGACTTGGCAAGAGTTCTTGGGAAGCACACGGTCAGCGTTACTCTATCCATCCGTGCGACCAAGATGTACCACGACCTTAGATCGTGTATTGGTGGGATGGCTTGAAGAGGACGTTTGAGTTCGTAGCTCGGTGCGTGTTGTCGGCGGTGAAGGTAGAGCACGGAGGCACGGTGGTTTTATTCTGACGATTGAGATCCCGACACGGAAGTGGGAGGTAATCAACATGGACTTTATCACGGGATTACCTCGCAGTCAGAGGAGACATGATTCTATATGGGTTATCGTTGACAGGTGTGAAATCAGCCCACTTTCTTCCGTCGGGGCGACTTTTTGGTGAGGATTATGCGGACTTTACATCCGAGATCGTCGGTGCATGGAGTCCCTATTTCGATCATATCGCATGAGGAGCCCGGTTCACGGCTAACTTCGGAGGTCTTTCGGAGGGTTTAGGGGCGCGGTGAGCACGAGTCGCATTCCATCCACGCAGGCAGACGGGCGGTGGCGCACTATCCGCACTCTTGAGGATATCTGCGAGCCTGTGTTATCGACTTCAGGGGTAGCTGGGAGGATCATTTGCCTCTAGTTGAGTTTGCATACAATAATAGCTACCACTCCAGTATTCAGATGGCGCCTTGTGAGGCCTTGTATGAGAGGAAGTGCAGATCGCCTATAGGCTGGTTCGATATGGGCGAGGTGCAGTTAGTGGGTCCAGATTTGGTGCAGCAGGCAGTGGATAAGGTAAAGCTTATCCGAGAGCAGCTATTAATGACTCAGTCGCGAGAAGTCATATGCAGATCATCGTCGTCGGCATCTTGAGTTCGAGGTTCATGATTGGGTTTTCCTAAAGGTGTCACCCATGAAGGGTGTGATGAGATTCGGGAAGAAGGAAACTTCACCAAGGTATATTGGGCCGTTTCAGATTGTCCGCAGGGTAGGCAAGGTTGCCTATGAGTTGGATCTGCCGTCCGATCTGGAGGCAGTGCATCCTGTTTTTCACGTATCTATGTTGAGGAGATATATCGGGGATCCATCTAGGGTACACCCGATTGACGATGTCCAGGTGACCGAGGGGTTATCGTATGAGGTGGTTCCCATAGCGCTAATCGATCGTCAGGTTAGGCGTCTGCGGACGAAGGACGTGGCTTCCGTCAAAGTCTTGTGGCGGAACGAGCTCAGGGAGGAGATGACGTGGGAAGCTGAGGAGGACATGAGGCAGAAGTATCCTCACCTATTCCCCACACCTCCAGGTAATTCACTTTCCTACTTGTAAATTTTCATTATCGTTTATGCCTAAGTGTTGTTTTGTGGCCATGTGTGGCATTTGCAAACAGTTTAAGTTATGAAGAATCTTATCGTTAACTGTCTTGAGAAGGAACATTCGGGACGAATATTTCTAAGGAGGGGAGAATGTTATACCCCGTATTTCCAGAGTATGTACGTAAGGGAATACGTACAAAAGTCTAGCCTTAAAGTTTAGGCACAAGACGTTTTTTTGGGCACAACTCCTTAAAAGAATCATTTTCCGACGAAACGTTTTACAAGACTCGCGTAGGATAAATTCCGGCTATGCCATTTCTAATTTTTGCGGATTTTTCCGAGAGACGTAACACGTTGGACCAACGAGAGGGCGACACTTGTCACCCTCTCATTGATGGATGTGTACACGGCAATAGGGCCGAATGGATGGCCATCCTTGTCATGTAGTTGGTAGGATATTTTGTGTGCAAGTTGGCCAAGGACACTTGCCCTAATCTTGGCCTTACACTTGCCTAGCACTTGGCTAAATCTTGGCCCTTGGTTGGCCATGTCTTGACCTATAAATACCCCCTTAAGATGAAGAGTTCTTCATCCACAAATTCCTTTCCAAGTCTTGAAAATCCTTCCCTCTCCCTTGTAGCCTTTTCGTCCAACACACCCTTTGAGTGAGCTTGGCGAGGCAACCCTCCCCTAGCCTGGAAATCTACCCCCCCTCCCTTGGTAGAAAAGTTGCCTTCTAGTATTGTTATAATGCCCAAAATACCCTAGCCCAAATCCCTTAGTCCTTAGTAGAAGTTGTGAAGAACTTCTAAGGTTTCCTTGGAGCTACCGGAGCGTACAACTTAGGAGCTAAACCTTGCTCAGGCGCGACTTTTATCTAGGATATTATTGGGCTTACCGAGGATGATTCTCTGCGCGCGACATATTCAACTTGGAAGGAGGTTTTCGCCGAGAAGGTAAGGGCAAGAAGGTGCTAGATCCACATCCTTAGGATCTCTTTGCATTGGTGTCAGGAGCTCCATCTTCTCCGGAGGCTCTACTTTTTGGTATGATCTCCCTGTATTGTAGATAGTTTGTACATTCAGGGTATGGCGGGGCCCTGTCTCGCCATAGTTGTTTACTTCCTTAGAGGTCTGTAGTCCTATTGTACAGTTGGGATGTAACTACAAAACTTGGGTTATATATATATGCCGAAAGGCAAGCTTTTCATCAGATAAACTGTGTCTCATTTTACAACTGTTTCATGTCTTGTTTTATATTTCCGCTGATTTTCTCTGATGTATGACTGCTTGGGTGCCCGGGTAAGGCACCAGTCACGGGCCCCGGAACGGGTCGTGACATTATATTTGAGTGATGACTTTGAGGGCGTGAGTCCCTGACTTGACATGACTGCTTATATATTGTGGACTGTAGTTTGCTTATCATACATGTCTCCTGCTTTATATAGACTATTATGATTTCATTTACAGTATTTTCAGTTTCACATACTTGGTACCTGTTGTACTGACCTCCTTGAAGTGCGTTCATGCCGCAGTTGAGTCGTAGCTTGCCGATCCGCTCTTAGGATCACTGTTCGATTCGGGAAAGCTCCATTTCTCGGAGGTTTTGTCCTTTGATGCGGTTCCCGAGGTCATATACTTTTGTACATTCGGGGGTATGGCGGGGCCCTGTCCGTCATAGTGGTATAAAAGCTGTTAGAGGTCATGTAATGCTTCTTTGTAGGCAAGGTTTGTAAAAGGATTTAACTGTTCAAGTTTTTAATTTATATACCGGAAGGTAACCGTTTTGGTTAGCCTGTTTTTATGTTAATCTATTGTTTCATGTCTTTTATTCTTTTTTCCGCTGATTTTCTCTGATGTTGTATCACTAGGGTGCCCGGGGTAAGGCACCAGTCGCGGGCCCGGGAACGGGTCGTGACATAAGGGGATGCATATCCCCAGAATAATCACTCACACATAACTATGGGTCTCACGCCCATAATATCACTCATGCCCGTGGAACTCATTCCTCACTGCCGGCAGTACATGATGTAAAACAACACCCATATGTGAACCTGAACACTAGATCCTGCCTGCGTCATCAAACCGATCGGGCCAAGTAGAATAGCCCATACCAGTTCCAAAAGCTAGTCATATCCCTTCACGGGCAAGGTACGGAAGCCAACTACCAGATCCAAAAGCTAGCCACGCAACTGGCCGAGGCAAGTACCATAGGCGAACGTACCCTAGCCTACCGTCTCACGAGATATGACCGAGGCAAGTATCTAAGCCATCTACCAGAGCCTGCCGATACACGAGAAATGACCAGGACAAGTATCTAAAGTGTGCCTGAACTACATGTACAAATCAAGCCCGTGATCGCTCGTCACCGCGACAAGCTTCATGGATTAGCGGTCCATGGACAAATAACAAAACCCTCACAATGACCGCATGCCCCGGCATCTTACCTCGGAAAGCATGGTCATGAAACCATCCTACTCGACTCATGCCCGTGGATTATCCATTGCGTCAGCATGTCCAAAGGAAATAACAAGATAATACTCAAAGTGGACGCATACTCGTGGACCATCCAACGTGTCAGTATGTCCAAGCAATCAATCAGATAACCGGCCCTCCCAGAGAGTCACGGTAGCACAGAAACAAAACACTTGCCCATCAAAGGCTATCACAACAAGCATAGGCAAGTTCAACGTACTTTTATTTTATATCAACAATCCGGGTTTCAACCCCAAAATACTTATATACTTTCATTCTTTCAAAAATACCTCTTTCTACGTAAAAGCCACACGATACTAATACTCGTAGTATTAAAAACATGTTTCCTTTTTAAACCAAATTACTACACCTTCTGAAAATCTTTACAAGCTTTTTAAAATCAAGTACTCTATACTTTTTAAACCAAGTGCTTTTCTTTTAAACAACAACAAGTGTTCTTTTAAAACCCAAATAACTTACTCTCTTCAAAACAAGTAACCTATACTTAAATCAAGTTACTTCTCTTTTTCCGAAAACAAGTCGTTATAAGTCAAGTCTCTTATCTTTCAAGATCAAGTCTCTTGACTTTCAAAATCAAGTCGTTTTACTGTCAAAATCAAATCTTTCTTTTATCTTCATAAAGTCGTTATAACTAACTTCCCATAAAGCCATTATAACACTTTATGTTTTAAGCAAACAAAATTCATTTCACACACGCACGCTCGTACTATATAGTTCACAACAATCATGCTCAAGAGTATAGGAAGAATCACATACCTTTTTAGCTTAAACCACAAGCCAAGTCAAGTATGCCGCGCGTAGAGGATCCACCTATAACAACCACAATATATCTATCAATCTCTAGCTCTCTTCGTAGTATAATCTAAGTAAACAGTTCCCTATTCTACGGAAAATTGGCGCCTCCCCGCAATCACATAAATAACCTCCCTCAACAAGGCTCGCTGCAAGCCAAGAACTCCAAGGGGATTACACGTCTAACCGGACGTGTTCAAATCTGCTTCACAATAATACTACACAAGTCTACTGTAAATACAGTCCAATGTAAATACAGTTCAAGCCTTTATAATCATCCTTCCAATATAATATACTCAAGTATAACTACTACAATATGTAATATCCAATTACAATAGGGGGACATAGATCATTACCTCGATAAGCCCAAAATTATCCAAGTTTATAAGTCGATCCTGAGAAACGTTTAGCTCCAAACTCCTTACGCTCCAACCCGCTCCAAGCGACCCTTAGAAGTTTCTAAACAACTTCTCTTAACACTTCAACCAAGCTAGGAAGATTTTTCTAGGGTTTCACTTTGCGACTATTGGAATAAAGTAGTATTTCCGGGCTCCTAGTATTGAAATAACTTTGGAATACTACTAGGGATACTAGGCTAAGGTATTTGGGATTATACAATAATACTCCAAGTATTTTCTACACAAGTGGGGGAGGGTTGGATGAAATAACTAAAGGGAGGGAGTATTTTTGCTATGGAAAATCTTCAAGTGTGGGATGAATTAGTCTTCAACCTTAAGGGGGTATTTGTCACGACCCGTTCCGGGGCCCGTGACTGGTGCCTTACCCGGGCACCCAAGTAGTCATACATCAGAGAAATCAGCGGAACATAAAAACAAGACATGAAACAACTGTAAAATGAAACACATTTTATCTGAGAGAAAGTCGCCTTTCGGCATATATAAATACAAAGTTTGAACAGTTTAATCCTTTTTACAAACCCTGCCCACAACAGTACTACAGACCTCTAAGAATGTAACGACAACTATGGCGGGACAGGGCCCCGCCATGCCCCTGAATGTACAAGAACTTACAGACTCAGGGTAACATACCAAAAGATAAGCCTCCGGAGAAACGGAGCTTCCCAAAACGCTGATTTGTGATCCTAGAAGCGAGGATCGACAACCGATGTACCTCTACCTGCGGCATGAACGCAGCCCGAGGAGGTCGATCTGGGTACCAAGTATGTGGCTGGAAAATCAGAACGAAATCATAACAGTCTAAAACAAAACAGGAGACATGTATGATAACAAAACTACAATTCACATTATAAAAGCAGTCATGTCAAGTCAGGGACTCACACCCTCAAAGTCATCACTCAAATATAACCCGCACAACGGCCGCATGCCCCGGCATCTTACCCCGGTATAAGCATGGCCATGGAACCATCCTAATGTAAGCATACGTGGGCCATCGTGTCGGTATGTCCAAAGGAAATAACAAGATAACAATCGAATGGAAGATACTCGTGGGCCACCCATCGGTCGGTATGTCCAAGCCAATAACAAGATAACACTCTAATGGAAGCATACCCGGGCACCCATCGTCGGTATGTCCAAAAGGAAATCACAAGAGAACCATCAGACTGGAAGCCTACTCGAGGGCCACCCATCGTGTCAGTATGGCCAAGCCAATAACAAGAGAACACTCCTAATGGAAGCATACCCGTGGGCCACCCATCGTGTCAGTATGTCCAAAAGGAAATAACAAGATAACAATCATAATGGAAGCATACTCATGGGCCACCCATCGTCGGTATGTCGAGCCAATAACAAGATAACACTTACAATGGAAGCATACGTGGGCCACCCATCGTGTCAGTATGTCCAAAAGGAAATAACAAGATAACAATCAGAATGGAAGCATACTCGTGGGCCACCCATCGTGTCAGTATGTCCAAGCCAATAACAAGATAACACTCCTAATGGAAGCATACCCGTGGGCCACCCATCGTGTCAGTATGTCCAAAAGGATCGATTAGTGGAAGCATACCCGTGGGCCACCCATCGTGTCAGTATGTCCATCAATCAATCAAATAGTCGGCCCTCCAACGAGAGGCGCGGTAGCACAGAAATACAACACTTGCACAACAAAGGCCATCACCACAAGCATAGGCAAGTTTGATCATACTCACAGACATTTATTTTATTACAACAAATCCGGGTTTTAACCCCAAAGTTCTACATACATCTATCCTTTCAAAAAGACCTCTTTTTACATAAAAACAACTCGATACTATTATCCGTAGTACCAAATACGTTCATGTTTTAAAATCAAGTACTTTACACTATTTTAAACCAAGTGGCTTACACTTTTAGAACAACGTCAAGTAACATTCTTTCCGAAAGTTCAAGTTTGCCTAATTTCAGATACTCAAGTCTTTTAGTTTCGAAAGATTTCATAGTTCATAGTCTTAATCAAATAACGTACTCTCTTTTAAAACAATTGAGTAACGTATGCCTTATGTGTGAGTAGGTTATTCTTGTTTATAACAATCTTATTAAAGCAGCCATGATCTAGGAAATGTAATATCATTTTGTCTCATCTTAGCTTCTATGCAGATGGAGGTTTCTCGGTTTTAATAATACTTAATTATTCAATACATTTCCTTTTATTAGCGCTGCGATGGTTTGTTCGATACTTATTACGATTTCCAAATCAAGAAACATTATCCCTTTAAAACCAAGTACTCATTACTCACGAATGAGGTTTCACACTTATTAACAAAATTCATATTAATTCAATTAAGTCAACCGTTCCTTTTATCACTCTTAAGTCGTTATACCTAACTTCCCATAAAGCTAGTATAACTTAAGCTTTCAAAACCAGGTATTACTCTTCTTTCGAAAATGGTTCTTAATTCTTTTGAAATACTTCAAGATTCTTATTATTCAGGCTTAAGTCATAAGACATTGCCGTAAGACTACGTTCAGTTAACACACGTACGTCTACCGTACTATATATATATTCTTTTAAAATATCATGCTCAAGAGTATAGGAAGAATCACATACCTTGCGACGATTATCGACTATTAGCAAATAGCTCCAAAGTACTGTAATCCTGCTAGCCTTTTCACTTCTTCGAGTAGAATACGCTACTCGCAGTACTTCAACCTATAATGGTCATACAAGTCTATCAACGTCTAGACTACTCTGTAAAATACTTCTAGATACAGATTCTTTTATTCTAAGGAAAATTGGACAGCACTCCCCTACCCGCCAAACTACACAAGTCTACTGTAAATACAATCCTATGTTAGTACAGTGCAGTCTTCTTCTTTAATAATATTCTGATTCAATTCTCTTCTTTATTACCATCCTTATATGAATCTTATATTCATTTCTATACTACTACAGTATGTAATTTCCAATTACAATAGAAGGACAATAGTATTTACCTCGATAGGCCCAAAATTATCCAAGTTTATATGTCGATCCTGAGCAACGTTTAGCTCCTATTCTGAACGCTCCAACCCGCTCCAAACAACCCTTAGAAGTTCTACGCAACTTCTTCGTAATACTTCAACTCGCTATGAAGATTTCCTTAGGGTTTCGTTTAGTGGCTAAAGGAAGTATAATAGTATTTCTGGGCTTTTAGTATAGGTGTAACCTTGGAATACTACAAGGTATTTGGGCCAAGGTATTTTGGAATAGTAACAATACTTGGAGAATACTTTTCTACCAAGGGGTGTATTTTACGAGAACAACTCAAGGTGGGGGGGGGGGGTACCCTCGGCTAGCACTACTAGGAAGGGGGGGGTACCTCTCGGCCAAGGCTCACAAAGGGGGAGGGGGAGGCTTGGACGAAAACTCTACACTAAGGGGGAGAGATTTTTGAGACTTGGAAAATGATTTTTGGATGAAGATTTAGTCTTGCATTGGAGGGGTATTTATAGGCCAATCAATGGCCAAGATCAAGCCAAGTGGTGGGCAAGTGGAGGGTCAAGATTTGGACATGTGTTTGTGGGTCCCACTTGCTCATCAACTACACAAAAATATCTCAAAATATCCTACCAACTCCTTGACCAAAACAAGGCCAAAAAAACGTGCAAAGAACTCCCACTTGGCCGTCCACTTGAGGGTGACAAGTGTCACCCTCTCGTTGGTCCAAAATATTTCATCTCTCGGAAAAATCCATAAAATTATAAATGACATAACCGTAATTTTCCCTACGCAGTTCGGAAAGCGTTTAGTCGAAAAACAATTCGTTTTGGTAGTTGTGAACAAAATTTTCGTCCTGCCTAACTTTAAGGCTCAAACTTTTCACGTCGTCCTCACGCATACTACTGCGGAAATACGGGTATAACATTCTCCCTCGTAGAAACATTCGTCCGAATGTTCCTACCAGACGGATAACGATGAAGTTCCTTTTAACTTAAACAAGTTGCCAATGCCACATATGGCCACAAAATAACACGCGCGCAATTTCTTAATCCAAGTCCACGAGGAATCACCTCTAGCATCACAAAAGCTCCCACCCGAGGTCTAAAAGATATTCCCTTCGCACCTTTACTTCACAAAAGTAATGATCATTTCTATTCTCTCAGCACATGTTCACTTCTTTCCTTACTCATCGTACTCTTCTCGAACACTTGAACTCTTCTAGTATACGTACCATACTTCAGTCATTACTTCAGTTCCCAAAATTTCTGGAGTCACTACCTCCAAACTTGGTCATCTTACTAGCCTCGATCTTCTTTAAGGCCATTCCCGGCCTTCACGATCCGATTCTTGTCGAACATATCCACGAACTCATACGATGGTCATCTAAACTTGGGCCTAGCACCCTCGTGACCCTACCACCCGGCGGGACCACCCAGAACTGACCCCACCATAATACAGGCCGCGGGTTGACCCGCGATCGGTATTCAACCCGACCCGCTATCGCGCCAAACACTTGTTCTCCGATACGGAACAATCTTACTAATTCACGTCATGAAAGCTACCACTCTCACACTACCCATGGACCTATCATGCTAATACACCCTAGGCATATAGAGCACTCCGACAAGGATCATTTGCAAAATCCTTTACTCGAGACGACCTTACATCTAAGGTCTCAACATGTAAGATTCTAAGGTTCATACCTTCCCTGTCCCCATACTTATCCCTTTCAACTAACCATGTTTTCTAACTCACAATTAACACAACGCTATCCGTACATAGCACACAATAATAAGATCATCATCTCAAGCATACAAAACTCTAGAGGGTTAAGGATATACCTGTATCTCAGATTCACTCTAATCATAGCACATACTCGCAGGCGCATAGCAGTATGAAGGTGATGAACCAGCCATAGATCCCGTAGTCCGTGCTATCCCACGATGCTACCTCGGTCGGACAGTTTCGCATAAAATGGCCTGCTGTCGCATGTAAAACAAACTCCCGAACTAGCGACACTCCCACATGGAGTCTACCACGGCCACAACGAGGTAGGGGTGGCTTCATGCTAACACCACGATCCCGAAAATCTGAATCCTTGGAGCCACGACCGCTCTCGAATACTGGATGCCGTGAAGATTGTGGAGGACCACTCAGTCTTGGCGGGCGCATAACTAGTCTGCTCACAGGCGGTCCGCCTCGAAAGTCGCCAAAAGACCTGCTGTTACGGCCTCTTCTGCGATCTCGGCCATTCCGTCGACCTCTCCGCTCCTCACATCGGTGCATAATCTCGTATGCGGCAATGTCCATGCGGTGAAGAGCTACACCGAACAAGCCTCGCCAAGTAGTCATCAAGCGGTGATGTGGCGGTGCACTCTGTCCTCCATGTCGGCTACCAATGCGGGGACGTACCGAGCTAATGAGTCAAACTCCACATTGTACTCCCGAACCGTACGCCCGGCCTGCCTCAACGTCAAGAATCTGTCGGCCCGAGACCTTCTCATCTGTGGAGGCAAGAAATGTGCAAGAAATGCCCCTGAGAACTCGTCCCAAACTGCTAGAAGTGCATACTCTCCCGGGCGGCTCCGCGAATCAAACCGATCATTGCGATCACGCAGCCGTCACGAACCTAAGACCACCGACTCGGTCTCAAGCCTTGATCACTCTCATAATCCAGATCGCCGGATGAACTCCTGTGGATCATTCTCAGGCCTCGACCGGTAGAACTCTGGCGGGCTACAACTCAGAAAGTCCCGTAGCCTCAAACTATCCGATCTCGGGTGAACCATGGGTACTACTGGAACCGGAATCGCTGCATCCAGCTTATCCTCGTGCCTTGCCACTATCCTGGCCAATAACTGGGCCATCTCCTTGTAACCCATCTCCTCTGCTCCAGGCTGTGGGACTGGAGGTTCAGGTACTGTGGTCTCAGCAGCCACTGCTGCGGCTCTAAACTCTCTTTGAAATTTGTGGCGTCGCAAAACTCGCCGTCTGAAGCACTATCTCAGGTAATGACCGGGCCTGCGCCCTCGTACTCCTCTGTACTCTACTAGCAGCTCCCTCGGCTGCCTTGCCCATCTGGGCCCGGGTTGCCTTGCGCGGAGGCATAACTGGTAAAAATGAGATACGTCAGAGGGGTCCAACTTATAACACAGCTCTAAGGCACGATCTCAGAATGAGAAGAATGGAAACCAATCCTAAATGTCCTGCAGCCTCCTGATTATAGATGTGGTGCACAACACATCGATAATCAAGACTCTACTAGACACGGTCTGTAGACACCTTCCGAGGATTAACTGCTCTGATACCACTTTTGTCACGACGTTCGGGGCGTGATCGTGCCTTACGGGCACCCAGTAGTCATACATCGAGAAATCGTGAACATAAAAACAAGACATGAAACAAGCGTAAAATGAAACACATTTTATCGAGAGAAAGTCGCCTTTCGGCATATATAAATACAAAGTTTGAGCAGTTTAATCTTTTACAAACCACGCCCACTTGCATGCTACAGGACCTAAGAATGTAACGACAACTATGGCGGGACGGGGCCACCGCCATGGCCCAATGTACAAGAACTTCGACTGGGTAACATACCAAAAGATAAGCCTCGAGAAGCGGAGCTTCCAAAACTGATTTGTGATCCTAGAAGCGAGGATCGACAACCGATGTACCTCTACCTGCGGCATGAACGCAGCCCCCCGAAGGAGGTCGATCTAACAGTACCAGTATGTGGCGGAAAATACTGTAAACGAAATCATAACAGTCTAAAACAAAACAGGAGACATGTATGATAACAAAACTACAGTTCACAATATAAAAGCAGTCATGTCAAGTCAGGGACTCACGCCCTCAAAGTCATCACTCAAATATAACCGCTGTGACGCGTGCCGGCATCTTACCTCGGTATAAGCATGGCCATGGAACCATCCTAATGGAAGCATACCCGTGGGCCACCCATCGTGTCAGTATGTCCAAAGGAAATAACAAGATAACAATCAGAATGGAAGCATACTCGTGGGCCACCCATCGTGTCAGTATGTCCAAGCCAATAACAAGATAACACTCCTAATGGAAGCATACCCGTGGGCCACCCATCGTGTCAGTATGTCCAAAAGGAAATAACAAGATAACAATCAGAATGGAAGCATACTCGTGGGCCACCCATCGTGTCAGTATGTCCAAGCCAATAACAAGATAACACTCCTAATGGAAGCATACCGTGGGCCATCGTGTTAGTATGTCCAAAAGGAAATAACAAGATAACAATCGAATGGAAGCATACTCGTGGGCCACCCATCGTGTGTCAATATGTCCAAGCCAATAACAAGATAACACTCAATGGAAGCATACCCGGGCCACCCATCGTGTCGGTATGTCGAAAAGGATCGATTAGTGGAAGCATACCCGTGGGCCATCGTGTCGATGTCCATCAATCAATCGATGCCTACTTAAAGCCTCCAACGAGGCGCAGGTAGAATACATACAACACTTGCACAACAAAGGCCATCACCACAAGCATAGGCAAGTTTGATCATACTACAGACATTTATTTTACCAACACACTGCTTTTTAACCCCAAAGTTCTACATACATCTATCCTTACAACAACCGTTTAAACCCCAAAGTTCTACACATCTATCGCTCAAAAGACCTCTTTTACGTAAAAACAACTCGATACTATTATCTGTAGTACCAAATCGCTCATGTTTTAAAATCAAGTACTTTACACTATTTTAAACCAAGTGGCTTACACTTTTAGAACAACGTCAAGTATGACATTCTTTTAGAAAGTTCAAGTTTGCCTAATTTGGATACTCAAGTCTTTTAGTTTCGAAAGATTTCATAGTTCATAGTCTTAATCAAATAACGTACTCTCTTTTAAAACAATTGAGTAACGTATGCCTTATGTGTGAGTAGGTTATTCTTGTTTATAACAATCTTATTAAAGCAGCCATGATCTAGGAAATGTAATATCATTTTGTCTCATCTTAGCTTCTATGCAGATGGAGGTTTCTACTGGTTTTAATAATACTTAATTATTCAATACATTTCCTTTTATTAGCGCTGCAGTGGTTTGTTCGATACTTATTCTGATTTCCGAAATCAGTAAAACATTATCCCTTTTAAAAACCAAGTACTCATTACTCACGAATGAGGTTTCACACTTATTAACAAAATTCATATTAATTCAATTAAGTCAACCGTTCCTTTTATCACTCTTAAGTCGTTATACCTAACTTCCCATAAAGCTAGTATAACTTAAGCTTTCAAAACCAGGTATTACTCTTCTTTCGAAAACGGTTCTTAATTCTTTTGAAATACTCAAGATTCTTATTATTCAGGCTTAAGTCAAAAGACATTTCCGTAAGACTACGTTCAGTTAACACACGTACGTCTACCGTACTATATATATATTCTTTTAAAATATCATGCTCAAGAGTATAGGAAGAATCACATACCTTGCGACGATTATCGACTATTAGCAAATAGCTCCAAAGTACTGTAATCCTGCTAGCCTTTTCACTTCTTCGAGTAGAATACGCTACTCGCAGTACTTCAACCTATAATGGTCATACAAGTCTATCAACGTCTAGACTACTCTGTAAAATACTTCTAGATACAGATTCCTTTATTCTAAGGAAAATTGGGCAGCACTCCCCTACCCGCCAAACTACACAAGTCTACTGTAAATACAGTCCTATGTAAGTACAGTGCAGTCTTCTTCTTTAATAATCTTCTGATTCAATTCTCTTCTTTATTACCATCCTTATATGAATCTTATATTCATTTCTATACTACTACAGTATGTAATTTCCAATTACAATAGAAGGACAATAGTATTTACCTCGATAAGCCCAAAATTATCCAAGTTTATACCTGAGCAACGTTTAGCTCCTATTCTGAACGCTCCAACCCGCTCCAAACAACCCTTAGAAGTTCTACGTAATACTTGACTCGCTATGAAGATTTCCTTAGGGTTTCGTTTAGTGGCTAAAGGAAGTATAATAGTATTTCTGGGCTTTTAGTATAGGTGTAACCTTGGAATACTACAAGGTATTTGGGCCAAGGTATTTTGGAATAGTAACAATACTTGGAGAATACTTTTCTACCAAGGTGGGGGGTGTATTTTACGAGAACAACTCAAGGTAGGGGGGGGGGGTACCCTCGGCTAGCACTACTAGGAAGGGGGGGGGGGTACCTCTCGGCCAAGGCTCACAAAGGGGGAGGGGGAGGTTTGGACGAAAACTCTACACTAAGGGGGAGAGATTTTTGAGACTTGGAAAATGATTTTTGGATGAAGATTTTGTCTTGCATTTGAGGGGTATTTATAGGCCAATCAATGGCCAAGATCAAGCCAAGTGGTGGGCAAGTGGAGGGTCAAGATTTGGAAATGTGTTTGTGGGTCCCACTTGCTCATCAACAACACAAAAATATCTCAAAATATCCTACCAACTCCTTGACCAAAACAAGGCCAAAAAACGTGCAAAGAACTCCCTGCCGTCACTGGCAGGGTGACAAGTGTCACCCTCTCGTTGGTCCAAAATATTTCATCTCTCGGAAAAATCCGCATAAAAATTATAAATGACATAGCGTAATTTTCCCTACGCAAAGTTCGGAAACGTTTAGTCGAAAAACAATTGTTTTGGTAGTTGTGAACAAAATTTTCGCCCTGCCTATCTTTAAGGCTAAACTTTTCTACGTACGTCCTTACGTACATACTCTGGAAATACGGGGTATAACAGTATTTATAGAAGAACCAAGGGCCAAGATCAATATAAGTGTAGGGTCAAGATTGGGCCATGTGTGTGTGGGTCCCACCACACCACATGGTGCCAAGTGCCGTGGCTATTTCGGCGAGGGACAGTGGCTAGCCACTGTCCAATTTCGCCCACATGGCCACTCGAGGGTGACACGTGTCGCCTCTTACTGTCAAAATATTTCGTCTTCCAGAAAATATCCAAAATACGAAAATCTCCAAAACAAAGCGGGCCCCACAAAACCGTAAATTTCTCCCGTGGGCCCCACGTGACCATTTCCGAAAATAAAATATCATAATTCTAATATAATCCAAGAAGCCCAAATACCAAATCTGGGAATCCAATTCCCATCAACGAACCTTTTTCCTTCACAAAACCCGGAAACTTTTCCGTCGAAAAATCACATCTTTCTTTCTTTCCAAAATTTCTATCGTATTCTCGTACGTACGTCCTCACATACATACCCTGGAACTACGGGGTATAACATTCTTCCCCCCTTAGAAACATTCGTCCCGAATGTTCCTTCTAAGTCTCCAAACACACATGCGCCGGTATAGTCTTCACTACTATACTTGCGAACCCAATCATGCCATCAATGGCCATAGTATAACATACAAATCCGAGCCAACGAGGAATCACCTCTAACATCACAAAAAGCTCCAACCCATGGTCTAAAGGATACTCCCTTCGCATCTTTACTTCACAAAAGAAACGATCACTTCCGTTCTCATAACACATGTTCGCTTCTTTTCTTACTCGTCGTACCCTTCTCGGACACCCGAACTCTCTATAGTACACGTTTCACACTTCGCCATCGCTTGATTTCCTCTAAGGCCATTCCTGGCCTTCTCGATCCGATTCTAGTCGAACACATCCACGAACTCATACGATGGTTACCTAAACTTGGTCATAGCACCCTCGTGACCCTACCACCTGGCGGGACCACCTCGAACGACCCACCCCTGCACGTGGTCACGGGTTGACCGCGACCGCCTCAACCCGACCCATTTATCGCCACTCTTGTTCCCCGATCCGGAACAATCTCACTAATCAAGTCACGAAAACCTAGTGGTCTTCTAAGCTCAACTACCCTCTTTCATTTCACACCACTAAGGGACTTATCACACAAATATACCCCACGTATACTATGCACTCTGACAAAGGTCAATCGTAAACAAAATCTTTTACTCAAGACGGCCTCGCATCTAAGATCTCCACGTATAATATTCTAAGGCTCACAATCTCTATGTACCCAACTTCCCCCTTTCTAACCAGGCCTCTAAATCACAATTTAACATAATGCTATCTGAACATAATACTTAGCACATCATCACATCATCAATGCATACTAGTCTCTAGAGTGTTAAGGATATACCTGAAATCAAATAGGCGGTTCCAAGGACCGCTAGAACTGGGAACTTTCACCACGACCCTCGCTCGCCGTGTATGAACACCGCCTAGCTATCGGCGAAGAACCCGCAGATCCCGGCGCCGAGTCTCAACATCCGCGCTACCTGCGTCGGACAATTCTTCGCTAAATGGCCCTGCTGGCCGCATGTAAAACAAACTCTCTGAAAACCGCGACACTCCCCCGCATGGGTTTTACCACACTGGCCACACCGAGGTTGGGGTGGCTTCATCCGGCCAACACTCCTGCTCCCCTGAAAACCTGAACCCTGGGAGCCCCCGACCGCTCTAAAAAGGCGTGAGGACCACTCAGACGGCGGAGGCGCATAACTAGTCTGCCGGCGCGGTCCGCCTGAAAGTTACCAAAGGACCTCGCTGCCCCGGCCTTCTTCGTGGTATTGGTCAATCCGTCGGCCTCCGCTCTCGCGCAGTGCATAAGCCTGCATGCGGGCAATGTCCATGCCCGGCTGAAGAGCTACACCCGAGCAAGCCTCTGCCAAGTAGTCATCGAGCCCCGTGACGTAGCGGTGCACTCTGTCCTCCATATTTGCCACTAACGCGGGGACATATCGAGCCAACGAGTCAAACTCCACGTTGTACTCCCGAACCGTACGCCCACTCTGTCTCAGCATCGTAAATTGCCGGCCCGTGCCCTCATCCGCGGAGGCAAGAAATGGCCGAGAAATGCCTCGAGAACACGCCCCACACGTTGAGGCGCATGCTCCTCGGACAGCTCACGAATCAAACTACGATCATTGCGGATCACGCAGCCGATGCGAACCTAAGACCACCGACTCGGTCTCCGAAGCCTTGATCACTCTCATGATCCGCTGTAACTGTCAGATGAACTCCTGCGGATCATCCTCAGGCCTCGACCCATAAAACTCTGGCGGGCTGCAACTCAGAAAGTCCCGCAGCCTCAAATATCTGACCTCGGGTGAACCACGGGTACTACTGGAACTGGAACTGCTGCATCCAGCCTATCCTCGTGTCGCCCACGATCTCGGCAAGAATCGGGCCATCTCCTTGTACCCGACTCCTCTCGGTAAGTGGGGCCCGGAGGCTCGTGTCGGGTCTCGTGAGCCACTGCGGCTCTAAACTTCCGCTTGGCTGGCAAGGGCGTCACAAAACTCGCCGTCAAGCACTATCTCGTAATGACCGGCTGCGCCTCGTACTCCTCAGATCCTACTAGCGCCTCCTCCGCTTTGCCTTGCCTGGCGGATTGCCTTGCGCGGAGGCATAACTGGCAGAAAAGAATACGTCAGAAGGAGTTTAGCTTACAACACCGCTATAAGGCACGATCTCAGAGTGAGAAGAATGGAAACCAATCCTAAATGTCCTGCAGCCTCCTGATTATAGATGTGGTGCACAACACACCGATAATCAAGACTATACTAGACACGGTGCAGTAGACACTTTCCGAGGATTAATCGCTCGATACCACTTTTGTCACGACCCGATCTCGGGCCCGCGACTGGTGCCTTACCCCGGGCACCCTAGTGATAACAACATCAGAGAAAATCAGCGGAAATAAAGTTTAAACAGGAAACAAGAGACAACATAAGAAAACAGGCCAACCAAACGGTCACCTTCATGTTTATACATATAATCAACAGCTTAAAATCCTTACAACCCCGCCACACAAGATACATACTTCTAAGAATGTAACAACAACTATGACGACGGGGCCCGCCATACCACGAATGTACAAGTACCTACAATGACAGGGACTATACTAAAAGATAAGCCTCCGAGAAACGGAGCTTCCTAACGACTCGCGATCCTATGAGAGGATCAACAATCGGTGTACCTCACCGCGGCATGAACGCAGCCCAGAGGTCGATAACAGTAAAATAAGTATGTGGCGAAAATCGTAATGAAATCACATTTCATCATTTTATAAAACCATTTTGCGATAAGTGTTATGCCAAGTAAGGGGACACATATCCCGAATAATCACTCACATAACTATGGGTCTCACGCCCATAATATCACTCATGCGTGGAACTCATTCCTCACTGCAAAGATACATGATGTAAAACAACACCCATATGTGAACTCAACACTAGATCTCTGCGTCGGCTATCAAACCGATCGCTAGTAGAATAGCCCATACCGATTCCAAAGCTAGTCATATCCCTTCACGGGCAATGCGGAAGCACTACGAGATCCAAAAGCTAGCCAATCAATCGCCGAGGCAAGTACCATAGGCGAACGTACCCTAGCCTACCGTCTCACGAGATATGACCGAGGCAAGTATCTAAGCTATCTACCAGAGCCTGCCGATACACGAGAAATGACCAGGACAAGTATCTAAAGTGTGCCTGAACCACATGTACAAATCAATCCCGTGATCGCTCGTCACCGCGGCAAGCTTCATGGATTAGCGGTCCATGGACAAATAACAAAACCCTCACAATGACCGCATGCCCCGGCATCTTACCTCGGAAAGCATGGTCATGAAACCATCCCATCGACGACGTGCGTGGATCATCCATCGCGTCGGCGATGTCCAAGAAATAACAAGATAATACTCAAAGTGGACGCATACTCGTGGACCATCCAACGTGTCAGTATGTCCAAGCAATCAATCAGATAACTGGCCCTCCCAGAGAGTCACGGTAGCACAGAAACAAAACACTTGCCCATCAAAGGCTATCACAACAAGCATAGGCAAGTTCAACGTACTTTTATTTTATATCAACAATCCGGGTTTCAACCCCAAAATACTTATATACTTTCATTCTTTTAGAAAGACCTCTTTTTACGTAAAAGCCACACGATACTAATACTCGTAGTATTAAAAACACGTTTCCTTTTTAAACCAAATTACTACACCTTATGAAAATATTTACAAGCTTTTTAAAATCAAGTACTCTATACTTTTTAAACCAAGTGCTTTTCTTTTAAACAACAACAAGTGTTCTTTTAAAACCCAAATAACTTACTCTCTTCAAAACAAGTAACCTATACTTAAATCAAGTTACTTCTCTTTTTCCGAAAACAAGTCGTTATAAGTCAAGTCTCTTATCTTTCAAGATCAAGTCTCTTAACTTTCAAAATCAAGTCGTTTTACTGTCAAAATCAAATCTTTCTTTTATCTTCATAAAGTCGTTATAACTAACTTCCCATAAAGCCATTATAACACTTTATGTTTTAAGCAAACAAAATTCATTTCACACACGTACGTCTACCGTACTATATAGTTCACAACAATCATGCTCAAGAGTATAGGAAGAATCACATACCTTTTTAGCTTAAACCACAAGCCAAGTCAAGTATGCCGCGCGTAGAGGATCCACCTATAACAACCACAATATATCTATCAATCTCTAGCTCTCTTCGTAGTATAATCTAAGTAAACAGTTCCTATTCTACGGAAAATTAGCGCCTCCCCGCAATCACATAAATAACCTCCCCAACAAGGCTGCTACGAGCAAGAACTCAGGGATTACACGCCTAACCGGACGTGTTCAAATCGCTTCACAATAATACTACAAGTCTCATCAGAATACGGTCAATGTAAATCTGATTCAAGCCTTTATAATCATCCTTCCAATATAATATACTCAAGTATAACTACTACAATATGTAATATCCAATTACAATAGGGGGACATAGATCATTACCTCGATAAGCCCAAAATTATCCAAGTTTATAAGTCGATCCTGAGCAACGTTTAGCTCCAAACTCCTTATGCTCCAACTCGCTCCAAGCGACCCTTAGAAGTTTCTAAACAACTTCTCTTAACACTTCAACCAAGCTAGGAAGATTTTTCTAGGGTTTCACTTTGCGACTATTGGAATAAAGTAGTATTTCCGGGCTCCTAGTATTGAAATAACTTTGGAATACTACTAGGGATACTAGGCTAAGGTATTTGGGATTATACAATAATACTCCAAGTATTTTCTACACAAGTGGGGGAGGGTTGGACGAAATAACTAAAGGGAGGGAGTATTTTTGCTATGGAAAATCTTCAAGTGTGGGATGAATTAGTCTTCAACCTTAAGGGGGTATTTATAGAAGAATCAAGGGCCAAGATCAATGTAAGTGTATGGTCAATATTGGGCCATGTGTGTGTGGGTCCCACCACACCACATGACCAACGAAAATTGGTGCCAAGTGCCATGGCCATTTCGGCCAAGGGGACAAGTGGCTAGCCACTTGTCCCACCAATTTCGGCCCACATGGCCACTCAAGGGGGTGACACGTGTCGCCCCCTTACTCGTCCAAAATATTTCGTCTTCCGAAAATATCGAAAATACCGAAAATCTCAAAAACAAAGCGGGCCCCACAAAATCGTAAATTTCTCCCGTGGGCCCCACGTGACCATTTCCGAAAATAAAATCTCATAATTCTAATATAATCCAAGAAGCCCAAATACCAAATCTGGGAATCCAATTCCCATCAACGAACCTTTTTCCTTCACAAAACCCGGAAACTATTCCGTCGAAAAATCACATCTTTCTTTCTTTCCAAAATTTATGTCGTATTCTCGTACGTACGTCCTCACATACATACCCTGGAACTACGGGGTATAACAATGGAATTGTCGGAAAACGAAATATTGCGATGAATGGGAGGGCGACACGTGTCATCCCCCCCATATTGGTCTTGGACGATTTGGACATGGGTAAAAGGGTCATTTGACCATTAAATAAATGAGCAAGTCTTGAAGCTTGACAATGTTGACTAAGTCCAAGGGCCACTTGGGCTAGATCCATGTGAAACTCATCCAAGCCACACAATTGAGCTAATCTTGACTCTTCCTAGTGCTATATATGTATACTAGTAGTGAGACAAGCTTCCACACTTAGAAAAAATTTCAAGAAAATTGTATGAACATTTGGGAAGCTCTCGGGTTAGGGTTTGAGCAAGAAGAATTTTTTTTCGTTTGTTGTCCAATAACATCCATACTTTAAACCAAGGTTCATGAGGGTATTGTAAGGGTATCTCAATAGAAAAATCCTGGAAAATATCGTTTTCATATTAGTCGCAAGGTGAAAACCTAGTTGCTTTCATAGGTTTGGTTTGGAAGATTAAAGGAAAGTTGTTTGTGATCTTCTGGGTCTCTGGCGGATTGAAGTGTCAGGAGAGGCTCTAAGTTGCTAGTGTAACGACCGTTCGGGGCATCGGTGCCTTATCCCGCACCCTAGTGACACAACATCGAGAAAACCGGAAAATAAAACTTTAAACAAGAAACAAGATATATGATCATAAAACAGGCCAACCCAACGGTTACCTTCCAATAACATGTATACATACAACTCTTTCAAAACGAACAGTTTAATCCTTTTTACAAACCCTGCCCACAACAGCACTACAGACCTCTAAGATTTACAACAACTATGACGGGACAGGGCCCCGCCATACCACAGATGTACAAGAACCTACAACTCGGGAACACATACCAAAAGATAAGCCTCCGGAGAAACGGAGCTTCCCAAAACGCTGAACTGAGATCCTAAGAGCGAGGATCCACGACCGATGTACCTCTACTTGCGGCATGAACGCAGCCCCCCGAAGGAGGTCAGTACAACAGGTACCAAGTATGTGAAACTGTAAAATACTGTAAATGAAATCATACTAGTCTATATAAAGCAGGAGACATGTATGATAACCAAACTACAGTTCACAACATAAAAGCAGTCATATCGATCGGGGACTCACGCCTCAAGCCATCACTAAATATAACTATGGGTCTCACGCCCACAACATCAATCATGTTCGCGTCACGGCGCGTGCCGGAATTCTGCATCGGTGTAGACATGTCCATGATGCAACAATAATACCAATGCCCGGCCCACGTGCCCGAATTCTACCTCGGTGTAGACACGTCCATGTGACATCAACAATAATATCTTGGGTGATCAACCTGCCGCGTGGCCCACATGCCGAATTCTACCTCGGTGTACATGTCCATGTAACCACAATAACAATATATCGGGTAATCAACCCGACCGCATGGCGCGATGCCGGAATCGTGCGTCGGTGTAGACATGTCCATGTGACATCAACAACAAGGCGATAATCAAAATGGAAACATACCGTGGAATTCTCCATCACCGCCAAAGACGTCAGTAAGTTCTCAACAAGTCGACCTACCTCTATCGAGACGCGGTAACGTAAATACCACACTTGCACAACAAAGGCTATCATCACAAGCATAGGCAAGTTTCACAAAGAACAAGCATAGGCAAGTTTCACAACAACAAGCATAGGCAAGTTTCACAACAACAAGCATAGGCAAGTTTCACACAACTCAAAGTACTTTCATTTTATGCCAAGGTCCGGGGTTTTAACCCCAAAGTACTACATACGTTAAGTTCTTTTAAAAGAGATCCATTACTTATAAAAGTCACCCGATACGTAGTATTAGAATGACCAACCCACATTCCTTTTCAAAATCAAGTAACAACATTCTTTCTAAGTTCGGTTGCCTAGTTTCAATTACTCAAGCTTCTCATTTTCAAATGGTTTCATAGTTCCCAAACTTAATCACTTGATTCCTTTTTAGAACAATTGAGTAACATATGTCATATATGTGAGTAGTTTATTCTTGTTTATAACGATCTTATTACAGCAGCCATGATCTAGAAAATGTAATATCATTTTGTCTCATCTTAGCTTCTACGGATGGAGGTTTCTCGGTTTTAATACAACACATCATTATTCAATACATTTTCCTTTATTAACGCGGTGGTGCAGCCGATACACGTTACGATTTCCGAAATCAGTAAAACATTATTCCTTTAAAAACCAAGTACTCATTACTCACGAATGAGGTTTCACACAACATCCACATTAAAACAAATAAGTTAAGTCTCTTATCTTATAAGATCAAGTCTCTTAACTTCTAACATCAGTAAACCATTTTCACTACATAAGGTCGTTATAACTAACTTCCCATAAAGCTATTATAACACCTATGTTTTAAACCAACCAAATCACTTAGCACGTATGCGTCTACCGCACTACATAGTTCACACATATCATGCTAGAAGAGATAGGAAGAGGTTCACATACCTCGCGACGATTTATCGACAATAAGCAAAATGCTCCAAGTACTACAACGCTAGCCCTTTCCACTCCTCGAGTAAAATACGCTACTCTTAGTACTTTCACCTATAAAGGTCACAACGTCTATTAACCCCAAAACACAAGTTTCTATCTTTCTACGAAAATTCGGACACCCCCACATGACAGCGTAAATCTCCTCTCTATCGAGGCGCTACCAAGCCAACCGGGGGTTTACGTCTAACGGGCGTGTACAATTCTACTCGATAATACTACACAAGTCTCTTTGTCTGATCTATGTAAATCTGATTCGATTCTTTCTTTACATTCGGGCTTAAGTCAAAAGACATTGCCGCACAATAATGTTGATTACATATATAGTATACTTCACTATATATTCAACAAACATGTAATTTCCAATTTACAATAGAGGACAAGATAATTACCTCGATAAGCCCATAATTATCCAAGTTATAATGTCGATCTGAGCAAGGTTTAGCTCCTACTCAGTGCGCTCCAAACCACTCCAAACAACCTTAGAAGTTACTCAACTTACTCAAATACTTGACCAACTATGAAGATTTCCTTAGGGTTTTGGTTTGAGACTAAAAGGACAAAAGGTAGTATTTAGGACTCTACGTAAAGAGGTATCTTTGGAATACTACAAGGTACAAGGCTAAGGTATTTTGGGCATTATAACAATACTAGGAGAAGTATTTCAATACCACGAGGAGGGTATTATACGAAAACAACTAGGCTAGGGGTACCACGGCAAGGCACCATGAGGGGAGGAGGAGGCCTCGGCCAAGACTCTCAGAGGGGATGAGTTGGACGAACTCAACACAAGAGGAGGGAGGATTTTAGGCTTGGAAGGTTTCATTTGTGGATGAAGAGTTCATCAACATAAGGGGGTATTTATAGCAAAACCAAAAGCCAACCAACGGCCAAGATCAAGCCATGTGCAAGGCAAGTGTAAGGCCAAGATCAAGCCAAGTGCACCACAGACCCTACTCCACAAAACAAGCCACAAAACATTGCACAAAACATTGCACAAAACAAGGCCAAAACAAGGCGTGAATTAGTCCCACTTGAGCTTCCTTTACCGTCCACTTGAGGTGACAAGTGTCACCTCTCGTTGGTCCAAAATGTTTCGCTCGGAAAAATCCGCAAAAATACAAAGCGACATAGCCGGAATTTTCCCCTGCAAGTTACGTAAAGCGTTTCGTCGAAAACGACTCTAACCAGGGTGTTGTGCACAAATGTCATTCGGCCAAGCCACCTAGGCGGGGTGACACGTGTCACCCTCCTATTGGCCCTCAAAAACGTCTTAGAAAAATATCCACAATGGCCAAAATCTAGAAAACAAAGTGGGCCCTACAAAGCAGTAAATTTCTCCGTGGGCCCACGTGACCATTTAGAAAATAAAATCTCAAAATTCTAATATAATCTATGAAGTCCAAATACCAAATCTGGGAATCCAATTCCATTAACGAACCTTTTTCTTCACAAATAACAGGAAACTTTTACGAAAACTCACATCTTTCTTTCTTTTCAAAATTTCTGTACTACTCGTGCGTGCGTCCTCACATACATACCACCGCAACTACGGGTATAACATTCTCCTCTCTTAGAAACATTCGTCGAATGTTCCTTCTCAATCGGATAACGATAAAGTTTCTCTAACAAGTTGCCGACGCCACAACCACGAACTAATCACACGTTCTCTTCTCCTAACTCGTTGTACCGCTTCCGAACACTCGAACTCTCGAAGACGTACCATACTTGACCATTACTTCGTTCGAAAATCTGCGGAGTCACTACCTCCAAACTTGGTCATCTTACTAACCTCAAACTTCCTTAAGGCCATTCGGCCTTTACGAACGGCTACGGTCGAACGCGTCCACGAACTCATCGATGATCATACAAACTTGGGCCTAGCATCCTCGTGACCCTACCACTGGCGGGACCACCAGAACCGACTCCACCCCAAACCGGGTTCGGGTTGACCCTAAATGGTCCTCAACCCGACCCCAACCGCGCCAAACTCTTGTTCCCCGATCCGGAACAATCTTACTAATTCACATCATGAAAGCTACCACTTCCATCTCACACTA
Source organism: Przewalskia tangutica (assembly GCA_029844215.1). Classification (NCBI taxonomy): domain Eukaryota; kingdom Viridiplantae; phylum Streptophyta; class Magnoliopsida; order Solanales; family Solanaceae; genus Przewalskia; species Przewalskia tangutica. The sequence goes on from CM056729.1 coordinate 69,938,267, forward strand.
CCCACGGACTTATCACACAAATAAATCCCACGTATACCACTACTCTGATAAGGGTCAAACACAAAATAAATCTTTAACTCAAGACGACCTTACCCAAGGTCTCAGTCGTGACATAGTCTAAGGTTCACACTTACCATGCCACCATACGTATCCTCCCAACTACGCATGTTTTCTAACTCACAATTAACACAACGCTATTCGTATATAGCACATAATAATGAGACCATCATAACAAGCATACCAAAACTCTAGAGGTTAAGGATATACAGAAGCTACCTCTCCACTCTAATCATAGGCACGCCTGCAGGCATGCATATGAAGGCGATGAACGACCATCGATCCGGTGGTGAGTCGTAACATCCGTGCTACCTTGGTCGGACGATTCCTCGCAAAATGGCCCGCTGTCGCCAAAAATAACAAGCTCCTGGCACCACGACACTCCGAAATGCGGTCTACCATCGACCACACGAGGTAGGGGTGACCGCGTCCGCCAACACCCTTACTTCGGAAACGAACCTCGGAGCCACGACCGCTCCGAATACTCTGGAGGTTGTGGAGATTGTGGAGGACCACTCTGCCGGCGGAGGTACAAAACTAGTATCTTCGAGGCGGTCCGCCTCGAAAGTCACCAAAGGACCTGTTGTTCGGCCTCTTCTGGCGATCTTGGTCATTCCGTCGACCTCTCGTGCCTCACATCCCGGTCATGAGCTGCGTGCGGGCAATGTCGTGCGGTGAAGAGCTACTCACGAACATGCCTCGACATGTAATCATCGAGCCACGTAACATATCGGTGCACTCGATCCTCCATACTAGCTACTATATTTGGGGCGTGCAGCCAATGAGTCGAACTCACATTGTACTCGAACCGTGCGCGCTCTGTCTAAGCATCAAAAATCTGCCGGCGTGCCCTCGCCATCTGCGGAGGCAAGAAGTGCATGAGAAAGCCCGAAAACTCATCCCATCTTGCTGGAGGTGCATGCTCTCCCGGAAAGTTCCGTGAATCAAACCAATCGGCTGCGGTATCACGCGGCCGATGCGAACAAAGGTCACAGATTCGGTCTCTGAAGCCTTGATCACCGCGTGATCGTATCGCTGGGATGAACTCCTGCGGATCATCCTCGAGCCTCGACCCATAAAACTCGGTGGGCTACAACTCGGAAAGTCCGTAGCCTCAAACTATCGCTCTCGGGTGCACCGCGGTCTGGGCCGAGCTGCTGCGTCCAGCCTATCTCCATATATCGGCCACGACCACGGCGACAAGCGGGCCATCTCGCTTGTAACCCATTTCCTCGCTTGGTGTGGGGTGGAGGCTCAGGTACTGTGGTCTCAGCAGCCACTGCTGCGGCTCTAAACTCTGCTGGGGCTGGCGGCGTCACAAAACCCGCCGTCTGAAGCACAACCTCAGGTACTGTCCGGACCTGCGCCCTCGTACTCCTCTGTATCTCACTAGCAGCACCCTCGGCTGCCTTGCCGCCTCGGGCTCTGGTTGCACTTGCGGCGGAGGCATAGCGGTAAAAGCGAGATACGTCGGAGGGTCCAACTTACAACACGACTCAAGGCACGATCTCGGAATGAGAAGAATGGAAACGATCCTAAATGTCTGCGACCTCACGATTATAGATGTGGTGCCAACACATCGATAATCAAGACTCTACTAGACATGCGTCAGACACTTTCAGAGATTAATCGCTCACGATACCACTTTTGTAACGACGTTCGGGGCCGTTCGCGGTGCCTTATCCGGGCACCCTAGTGACACAACATCGAGAGAAAACGGCGGAAAATAAAACTTTAAACAAGAAACAAGATATATGATCATAAGCAGGCCAACCCAGCGGTTACGCTTCCAATAACATGTATACATACAACTCTTTCAAAGCGAGCGGTTTAATCCTTTTACAAACCACACTTGCGACCTACAGACCTGCAAGATTTACAATAACTATGGCGGACGGGGCCCGCCATACCTGAATGTACAAGAACCTACAACTCGGGAACACATACCAAAAGATAAGCCTCGGAGAAACGGAGCTTCAAAACGCTGGCTGAGATCCAGGCGAGGATCCACGGCCGATGTACCTCTACTGCGGCATGAACGCGGCCGAAGGAGAGTCGATCTAACAGTACAAGTATGTGAAAGCGTAAAATCGTAAATGAAATCATACTAGTCTATATAAAGCAGAGACATGTATGATAACCAAACTCTGATTCACAACATAAGCGATCATATCGATCGAGGACTCACGCCTCAAGCCGTCACTCAAATATAACTATGGGTCTCGCGCCCAGCATCAATCATGTTCGCATCATGGCGCGTCGGAATGCGCCGGTGTAGACATGTCCATGATGCAACAATAATACCAATGCCCGTGGCCGTACCGGAATTCTACCGGTGTGAACGCGTCCATGTGACATCAACAATAATATCTTGGGTGATCAACCTGCGCGCCACGTGCCGGAATTCTACCTCGGTGTAGGCATGTCCGTGTAACCACAATAACAATATATCGGGTAATCAACCCGCGTGGCCGCGTGCCGGAATCTGCGTCGGTGTAGGCATGTCCGTGTGACATCAACAACAAGCGATAATCAAAATGGAAACATGCGTGGAATTCTCCATCATCGCCCGACGCGTCAAGTAAGTTCTCGACAAGTCGACCGCCCTATCGAGAGGCGGTAACACGAAATACCACACTTGCAGCAAAGGCTATCATCACAAGCATAGGCAAGTTTCACGAAGAACAAGCATAGCAAGTTTCACAACAACAAGCATAGGCAAGTTTCCACAACAACAAGCATAGGCAAGTTTCACCTGACTCAAAGTACTTTCATTTTATGCCAAGGTCGGGTTTTAACCCCAAAGTACTACATCGTTAAGTTCTTTTAAAGAGATCCATTACTTATAAAAGTCACCCGATACCCGTAGTATTAGAATGACCAACCCACATTCCTTTTCAAAATCAAGTAACAACATTCTTTTCTAAGTTCGGTTTGCCTAGTTTCATTACTCAAGCTTCTCATTTTCAAATGGTTTCATAGTTCCCAAACTTAATCACTTGATTCCTTTTTAGAACAATTGAGTAACATATGTCATATATGTGAGTAGTTTATTCTTGTTTATAACGATCTTATTACAGCAACCATGATCTAGAAAATGTAATATCATTTGTCTCATCTTAGCACATGCGGATGGAGGTTTCTCTTGGTTTTAATACAACATCATTATTCAATACATTTTCCTTTATTAACGCTGCAGTGGTCCGTCGATACACATTCTGATTTCCGAAATCAGTAAAACATTATTCCTTTAAAAACCAAGTACTCATTACTCACGAATGAGGTTTCACAACATCCACATTAAAACAAATAAGTTAAGTCTCTTATCTTCTAAGATCAAGTCTCTTAACTTCTAACATGATAAACCATTTTCACTACATAAGGTCGTTATAACTAACTTCCCATAAAGCTATTATAACACCCTATGTTTTAAACCAACCAAATCACTTAGCACGTATGCGTCTGCCGTACTACATAGTTCACACGTATCATGCTAGAAGAGATAGGAAGAGGTTCACATACCTCGCGACGATTTATCGACAATAAGCAAAATGCTCCAAGTACTACAACCTTGCTAGCCCTTTCCTCCTCGAGTAAAATACGCTACTCTTAGTACTTTCACCTATAAAGGTCACAAACGTCTATTAACCCCAAAACACAAGTTTATCTTTCTCTGAGAAAATTCGGCACCTCCCCACATGGCAGCGTAAATCTCCTCTCTATCGAGGCCTACTGGCCAACGACGGGGGTTTACCATCTAACGGGCGTGTACAATTCTACTCGATATACTACACAAGTCTCTTGCAATACGGTCTATGTAAATCTGATTGATTCTTTCTTTACATTGAGGCTTAAGTCAAAAGACATTGCCGCACAATAATGTTGATTCATATATAGTATACTTCACTATATATTCAACAAACATGTAATTTCCAATTTACAATAGATGGACAAGATAATTACCTCGATAAGCCCATAATTATCCAAGTTATAATGTCGATCCCGAGCAAGGTTTAGCTCCTACTCGTGCGCTCCAAACCACTCCAAACAACCCCAGAAGTTACTCAACCTGCTCAAATACTTGACCAACTATGAAGATTTCCTTAGGGTTTGGTTTGAGACTAAAAAGGACAAAGGTAGTATTTGGGACTCTACGTAAAGAGGTATCTTTGGAATACTACAAGGTACAAGGCTAAGGTATTTTGGGCATTATAACAATACTAGGAGAAGTATTTCAATACCACGAGGAGGGTATTATACGAAAACAACTAGGCTAGGGGGTACCCGGCGAAGGCACCTGAGGGGAGGAGGAGGCCTCGGCCAAGACTCTCAAGAGGGGATGAGTTGGACGAACTCAACACAAGAGGAGGGAGGATTTTAGGCTTGGAAGGTTTCATTTGTGGATGAAGAGTTCATCAACATAAGGGGGTATTTATAGCAAAACCAAAAGCCAACCAATGGCGAAGATCAAGCCATGTGCAAGGCAAGTGTAAGGCGAAGATCAAGCCAAGTGCACCTAGACCTACTCCACAAAACAAGCCACAAAACATTGCACAAAACATTGCACAAAACAAGGCCAAAACAAGGCATGAATTCGTCCCACTGAAGGCTTCAGCTGCTAGTCCACTCGAGGGTGACAAGTGTCACCTCTCGTTGGTCCAAAATGTTTCGTCGCTCGGAAAAATCCGCAAAAATACAAAGCGACATAGCGAATTTTCCTCGCAAGTTACGCAAGCGTTTAGTCGAAACGACTCTAGCAGGGTGTTGTGCACAAATGTCATTCGGCGAAGCCACTGGGCGGGGTGACACGTGTCACCCTCCTATTGGCCCTCAAGCGATCTTCAGAAAAATATCCACAATGGCCAAAATCTCGAAAACAAAGTGGGCCCCACAAAAGCGTAAATTTCTCAGTGGGCCCACGTGACCATTTAGAAAATAAAATCTCAAAATTCTAATATAATCTATGAAGTCCAAATACCAAATCTGGAATCCAATTCCGTTAACGAACCTTTTTCTTCACAAATAACAGGAAACTTTTATGAAAACTCACATCTTTCTTTCTTTTCAAAATTTCTGCGTACTCTGTGACGTGCGTCCTCACATACATACCACCAACTTTCTGGTATAATGCAGTGGAGCGACTTCGGATCTTGAAGTTGGATTAAGGCTCGTTGAGGTTACAATCTTGTTCTCTTAAAGTGCTATAAGATTTCATATTGTTGTAGCCTTACATTTTAACTAGCATGAAGTATATTGTGTTGAAGATTTATAAGTGATATGGATAGTTGAAGCCTAGAATCCGAAATGACATTCTAGCCATTTGAAGTTGAAATACAATTTGGTCGTTAATTAGAATCGCCGCGTGTTACCTCTTGAAGATTGTAGTAGTTATAATCGATTGCGGCTTGATACCATGTTATACTAAACAACTTGGATTGAAAAGGAATTGGATAAGAATTTATGTTATTATACCTCAAGTTGCCGAATTGACCTTGTAGTTTGTACTAGTTTGATATCAATTGTGGGCGAATTTTACACGACTTGTAGGCGTGTAATCCCCTATTGTTAATGTCACGGCCCGACCCCGAGCCCGCGACTGGTACCCTACCTGGGCACCCTTACAGGTATACATCATATAATAGTAGCGAAACATACATACATATACTTAACAAGAAATAAATAATAGGTTAGCCGATAAGGCTACCTTCCCGGATACATATAAATATGTAAAACCAAAAGCAGTTACCTCTTTTTTTTCCTTACAAAGCGACCCACAAGATATGACTACAGACCTCTAAGAATTCCTGACATAACAACTGTGACGGGACAGGGCTCCGCCATACCCCTGAATGTACATAAACCTAAAACCTCAGGGAGCCGTACCAAAAGACAAAGCCTCCGGAGAAATGGAGCTTCACAAGAATCGAGCAGTGATCCAAAGTGCGGATCAGCAAGCTATGTACCTCAACTGCGGCATGAACGCAGCCCCGGAGAGTCGATCTGAAATATGTACCAAGTATGTGAAACTGAAAATACTGTAATGAAATCATAACAGTCTATATAAAGCTGGAGACATGTATGATAACCAAAATAACAGTACACTGTGCATTGCCGAAGTGAAAGTAATGAAAGTCAGTTTTACCTTTTTAAAGACTATTTCAACACATGAACAATAGTCAAACCAGGGCTAGGGACACAAGCCCTCAAGTATCCTCACACAGTCTAGTAAGGGTTTAAGCCCACAAATATCAAAGCGTGCCCGTGGAATCCCCCATCACTGCCGACAGCCATAAGTGTAAAATATAACTATGTGACGCGCCCGTGGCATCCTACCTCACTGTCGGCGTACACATATACAATACATATATATATCTCCTGCCCGTGGAATCCCCCATCCAGCCGTACCATAAGTGTAACATATAACCATGTGACGCGCGGTGGCATCCTACCTCACCGTCGTACACTGCATACAATACATATATATATCTCTGCGTGGAATCCCCATCACTGTCGCTACGACCATAAGTGTAACATATAATCGTGTGGCGCGTGGCATCCTACCTCACCGGTGTACACATACAATATATATATATATATATATATATCTCATGCGATGGAATCCTCATCTCGTACATGACTTCATGGAGACTAATCTGTCACGACCGAACCGCTGTGGTCGTGCCTTACCCCGGGCACCCAAGTAGCCATATATCAGAGTAATCAGCGGAATATAAAACAAGACATGAATAAAGTGAAGTGTAAAAACAGTTTTTCTGCGAAAAGTTGCCTTTCGGCATATATGTATATAAACTTCAAATCCGAACAGTTACATCCCATTTACAACTCGCCTTGCGATTACTACGGACTTACAGAATGATAACAACAATGGCGGGGCGGGGCCGCCATACCACGAATGTAAGTACTACGACGCAGGACTATACATCGATAAGCCTCGAGAAAGCGGAGCTTCCCAAACGGCGTGACCACATGAGCGAGGATCAACGGCGGTGTACCTCTACTGCGGCGTAACGCGGCCCGAGGAGGTCGATACACAGTACCAAGTATGTGGCGAAAATCGTAAATGAAATCATAGTGGTCTATATAAAGCATGAGACATGTATGATAACCAAACTACGATTCCTGATAAATAGCGATCATGTCAGTCGGGGACTCACGCCTCAGTCATCACTCAAATATAACTATGGGTCTCACGCCAACATAAACAAGAGCGAAATAGATATCAGAATCGGTCTTTTCTAGGCCGCTAATGATCGGCAAGGCGAATCGCCCATAGTATCATTATGCGTGCCTAATCTTGGACTTCCGCGGCGCATAGGTCGCACGTAGACCGCGTAGGTCGTATAGACCGCGACGGGGTAGTAACCGGTACCCTCCTGGACTCCCGCAGCCCGCATAGTCTCAATAGACCGCATAGTCACACAGACCGCATAGGGCATCCCCCGCATCGGGATAATACACCCGGAATGATCAATCCTGGAGCATACCGCTGCTCCGCATAGTCACACAGACCGCATAGCCGTATAGACCGCGTCGGTGGCAAGCCACCGGTATAACAAGTCAAGGGGGTATGTGATATAATAACAGTACAACGGGCTTAACGTTTAACAACGTAAGCACAACAATAATAACCCTTTTACACAACATCACAAGATACTAACACACGTAGCATCCTAACATGTTTACTTATCAAATCATCAAGAAAGTATTACAAGGCTATCACAAACCAATACAATCAAGTTATTCACACAAGGTACTTTCTACTTTATGTTAACAAGTTCGGGTATTTATCCCCAAAGTACTTCATACGTTAACTTTTTAAAAGATCCGCTTCTTTCACAAAAGTCACACAATACCCGTAGTATAAAATAGAGTGACTATCTTTTTAAGTAAACCAAAACATTTCCTTTTGTAAAATCCTGTAACAACATTATTTTCCAAACGTTCAAGTTTGCCTAATTTCAATTGTTCAAGTTTCTCATTTTCGAAAAGTTTCGTAGTTCATAGTTTTAATCACTTAATGATATAATTCTCCTTTAAAACATATTGAGAAACATATGCCTTATATGTGAGTAGGTTATTCTTGTTTATAACAATCTTATTATAGCAGCCATGATCTAGGAAATGTAACTGTCACGACCGACCAGGGCATGGCAGTGCCTACAGGCACCCTGCCTGTATACATCAGAGAATAGCAGCGGAACATACACAACATAAACACATGTGTAAATAATATACAACACAGGCTAGCCGATAAGGCCGCCTTCCATAATATAAACAAAGTCAAAAGTACAACTTTACCACTCAGTTCTTATAGCCCAACCACATATGTGAATACAGACCTCTAGGAATAACAACTGTGGCGGGACAGGGCCCCGCCATACCCTGAATGTACATAATCTACAACATCAGGGACAAGACTGTACCAAAAGAAAGACAAGCCTCCGGAGAATGGAGCTTCCGACGTCCGATAAGTGATCCTAAGAATGTGGATCTGCCACCGCTTACCACTTTCTGTGGCGTGAACGCAGCCAGGAGACGGGTCGTTACCTGATATGTACTAAGTATGTAAAAGCGGAAAATCGTAATTACATCATAAATCTAAATCAAAGCGGAGACATGTATGATAAATCAAATTCTGATGCCACGCCTTACTATGATGAGAGTAAAATAAGGGTATCCTTACAAAAAAAAATAGGATTTGACTCTACTCGCGGGACTATTTCACCGCGTAGGTCGGTGGACCCGCGTGAGGCATTCCTCGCATGGGACTATTTCACCCGCATAAGCCCTTCGGACTCGCGTGAGGTATTCCTCGCGTAAGGTGGACGCCCGCGTGGGACTATTTCACCCGCATAAGCCCTACGGACTCGCGTGAGGTATTCCTCGCGTCGTGGGTAGCAAATCCACGGAAATATGCAATGCCACAAACAGGGAATGACCATAGCGAATAATATATCACTAGCACAAATCAGGCTATCACACATAACATAAGCACTCGAACTTATAATAAATAAGCAAGTTAAGAAAATCCCTAACCTTTATTATTCTTGTTACATATACATAGACACTCTCCTTTTAGTTTATCCAAGGCACTAACATGTCTTTTATAGAAATCAGGAGTTAACCCAGTACTACGACTTCATTCTTTAAAACAAATGACTCTTTTTAGTAGAAAACTTCCAAGATACTATTAATCCTAGTATCAAGTCCAAATTACATTTCAAGGCAAGTCACAACACCTTTAGAAATAAAGTTAGGTTTCTAAATCAAGTGACTCATTTCTTATAAAATCTTAGGCAATTGATGCCTTAAAAACCAAATTGCCTTCCGTTAAATCAAGTCATTTATCTTTCCATAAAGTCAATATAACCAACTCCCATAAAGTCGTTATATTCACTTTATACCTTAATCAAGTACCATTTCCTATCCAAGGGACTTATACGTTAAAAGCGACACAGTATCACATACTTTATAATTCTTCAAGTCCCTTATCTTTAACAAGACTTAAGACATCTTTAATATTCTCAAAGAAGTGAGTTAATCTCTAACTCACCCGACTTGGCATTTCATAAAACAAGTAAAGAATGTCATAGTCTTGACGTCTCTGCACTATATACGTGAAACTAGTCATGCTCGAAGGATAGGAAAAGTTCTCGTGCCTCGTAGGTCAAACCACTTGCCAGTACAAAGTCCCGCGTATTATGTCAACTATAATATTCACCATACGTCTATTAAGGCCTTACTTCAATCGTAGAATATCATAAGTGTTAAGTCTCTATATTCTACGGAAAATCTGAAAGACACCTCCTTTGTTTTTACTTACTTTGCCACCTTTTCAAGGCCGAAATACAATAACCAAACAGCCGATTGGCTCACAATTTATAGAAGGTAATCCAATACAAATGAATAACTAAGTATGTACGCGAACCGGGCTGCTGGTGCCTTACAGGGCACCTGGTGATACATACATCGGAGGAAAACAAGCGGAAATAAAAACTTAAACATGCAATAGACATGGATCAAGAGATGTGATAAATAAGCAAAGCCAACAAAAACAGTTGCCTTGATATACATAAAAACCGAGCGGTTATCCTTTTTAAAACCGACGCTTATCCTTTTACAAACCACATGCAGCGATTGCTCTGACCTCTAAGAGAAATAACAACCTATGGCGGGACGGGGCCGCCATACCTGAATGTACAAGAACCTACAACTCGGAAACCTACAAAGATAAGCCTCAGAAGGAACTGAGCTTCCGTCTGTGAAAGGTGATCCTATAAGCGGGGATCGACGGCCAGTACTTACTGCGGCATGAACGCGGCCCAGAAGTCGATCTGGTACAGTATGTGAAGCGTAAAATCGTAAATGAAATCATAATAGTCTATAAAAGCGGAGACATGTATGATAACCAAACTACGATACACAGCATGATTATATCAAGTTAGGGTCTCACGCCCACATCAATCATGCGCGGAATACCTTCGCCGGCTGCCATGCATGATATGATAACACAAAGCGACAATCCAAATGGGAGCATACGTGCGCTACGATCGTGTCGGTATGTCGAAAGGGAAACAAAGGCAACATTCCAAATGGAAACATACGTGCGCTACGCATCGTGTCGGTATGCCCAAAGGAAACAATAAAAGACATTCCAAATGGAAGCATACGTGCGCTACGCGTCGTGTCGATGTATGTCCGGGAAACAACGGCGGTAATCAAAATGGAAGCATGCGATGCGCTACGCATCGTGTCGGTATGTCCAAGTGATTAATCAAAAATCACACTATCGATAGGAGCGTGCATCGTGGAATTTACGTCATTGCCGCACGCGTCGAGTAAGTTCTCAACAAGTCAACCAACCCTCCATCGAGAGACGCGGTAGTATAGAAACACATTTCTTGCACAACAAAGGCTATCACAACAAGCATAGGCAAGTTTTCACAAATAACAAGCATAGGCAAGTTTCACAACAACAATCATAGGCAAGTTATACAACAACAAGCATAGGCAAGTTATACACAACTCAAGTACTTTCATTTTATGCCAAAGTCCGGGTTTTACCCCAAAGTACTACATACGCTAAGTCCTTTTTAAAGAGATACATTCCTTTTATAAAAGTCACCCGATACAGTAGTATAAAACTAGAGTGATCCACATTTTTAAGTAAACGAACAACTTTCCTTTTAAAATCAAGTATCAACATTCTTTCCTAAGTTAGGTTTGCCTAGTTTGATTACTCGGACTTCTCATTTTCAAAAGGTTTCATAGTTCATAGTTTTAATCCTTAAAACAATTTAAGAAACATATGCCATACGTGTGAGTAGTTTATTCTTGTTTATAATAATCTTATTACAATGACCATGATCTAGAAAATGTAATATCATTTTGTCTCATCTTAGTTTATGCGGATGGAGGTTTCTCTTGGTTTTAATAATACAATTCATTAGTCAATACATTTTCCTTTATTAGCGCGGTGGTTTGTCGATACGTTACGATTTCGAAATCGGTAAAACATTCTTTAAGCGTTATACCTAACTTCCCACAAAGCTAGTATAACTCTTAAGTTTTCAAAACCGAATATTACTCCTTTTTCAAAGCGATTCACAAATCTTTTGAAATACATCAAGTTCTTTATTAACACATAACAAGCGATTATAATCAAATCGATTACCTTTGAAAACCACAACCCATTTTCTTACCTACATAAAGTTTATATAACCAACTTCCGTAAAGCGTTATAACACTTTATGTTTAAAACAATCAAACACAGTTAACACGTATCGTCTACCGTACTACATAGTTCACACATATCATGCTAGAAGAGATAGGAAGAGGTTCACATACCTCGCGACGAGTATCGACTAATAGCAAAGCGCTCCAAACAGTCGGCTACTCCTTAAGCCAAGTAAATCGCGCCTGCGTAGGTACTTGAACCTATAAGGCCACAAGGCGCCTATTATCATCTAGACCTGGCGTAGAATATTCTACGAGAAAATTCGGCGCATCTCCCCGCCACGAGCGCCGTCTCGCCTATCGGTAGGCCGGCTACGAGCCAACCGGGGTTTTACACGCCTAAGGGCGTGTACAATTCTACTACGGTAATACTACACAAGTCTTGTAATACGGTCTATGTAATTCTGATTGATTCGATTCTTAATTCTTGGGCTTAAGTCAAAAGACATTGCCACGATTACTAAGTATAGTTTTATATATAGTATACTTCAACTATATATTCTAACAACGTAATTTCCAATTACAATAGAAGGACGATAGTGTTTACCTCGATAAGCCCAAAATTATCCGAGTATAATGTCGCTGAGCAAGGTTTAGCTCTACTCAGAGTGCTCGATCCGCATGACAACCCTTAGAAGTTCTACGCAACTTCTTAACACTTCAGACTATGAAGGTTTTCCGTAGGGTTGTTTTTGTAGTGAGGAAGTATAATGGTATTTTACGGGCTTTTGGTATAGGTACAACCTTGGAAAACTACAAGGTATTTGGGCCAGTATTTGGACATTATAACAATACTAGGAGAGTATTTCTATACCTGACAAAGGGTATTATACGAAAACAACTAGGCTAGGGGTACCCACGGCCAGACACCTGAGGGGTAGGGGTGGCTCTCGGCGAGGCTCGCTCAGGGGTAGTGTGGCGGACGAATTGCTCACAGAGGAGGAGTATTTTTCTTGGAATTTCACAAGTGTGGATGAAGAATAACTCTTGCATTAGAGGGTATTTATAGGTCAAGTGAAGGCCAACCAATGGACAAGATCAAGCCAAGTGCTACGTGTGTAAGGCCAAGATTCACCCAGTACACCTTATCCATCTACCATGAAAATATCCTACCTACTTGACAAAAAATCCAACCATTTTGTCGCCACCGCCATGAGCGTCTTCCATGAGAGGGTGCCAAGTGGCGCCCTCTTGTTGATCCAAAATGTTTGTCTCTCGGAAAAATCCGCCAAAAATTAAAAATGACATAGCGGAAATTCCCTACGAAAGTGTGAAGCGTTTAGTCGAAACGACTCTAATAGGGTGTTGTGCACAATTTAAATTCGGCGAAGCCAAATCTCGAGTTCCAAATTCCTACGTGCGTCCTTACGTACATACTGCGGAAATACGGGGTATAACATTCTCCTCGCTAGAAACATTCGTCCCGAATGTTCCTTCTAAAACGGATTCTGAAGAAGATCTTCTAACAAGTTGCGATGCCACACAGCCTGAAACATAACACCGTTCTCTTCTTCCTTACTCGTCGTGCCTCGCCGAACACTTGAACTCTTCTAGTATCGTACCATACTTGGTCATCATTTGGTTCCCAAAACTTTGGAGTCACTACCTCGAAACTTGGTCATCTTACTCGCCTCGATCTTCCTTAAGGCCATTCCGGCCTTGCGATCTACGGTCGAGCGTATCCACGAACTCATCGCTGGTTATCAAAACTTGGGCCTAACACCTGGTGACCCTACCACTGGCGGGACCGCAGTGACCCACCTCATTCCGGACTCACGGGTTGACCGTAACACGCCCTCGACCCGACCCTCGATACGCTGACTCTCTAGTTTCTCGTCAGAACAATCTTACCTCTACGGTCATGAAAGCTACCACTTCCGTATCACACTACCGGGGACTTTGTCACGCTGGCGTCTAGGCATAAAAATGCACTCGAAGGATCACTTGCAAAATGGTACTCAAGGCGGCACTTACATCTAAGGTCTCAGCGTAATATTCTAAGGTTCATCATTTCCTCACTTTGAGCTTACCCTTTTACACTAACGGGTTTTTTATTTTTATTTTTTATATCACATTTTAGCACAAAGCTATCCGAACAAAACACATCATCTTATGATACAAACAAAACTCTAGAGGTTAAGGATATACATGCATAGGCGGTTGGAGGGCGCTAAAGCTAGGAACTCAGCGCGACCTCTAGTGGCCGCGGTGTATGAAGATCGCCTAGCTATGGAAGGTGAAGAACCCTTGGCGATCCGTGGTCTGTGCTATCCTACCAGCGCTACCCACAGTGGACAGTTTCTCCCAAAATGGCGGTGGCGCATGTAAAACAAACTCCCGGACTAGCACGACACTCTCCACTGTGGAGTCTACCACAGCGGTCACAACGAGGTAGGGGTGGCTTCAGCTGGCTACCACCCCTGCTCTCCCGGAAATCTGAACCCTTGGAGCCCTGACCTGCTCCGAAAAACTCTGGATGCTCTGAAGGTTGTGGAGGACCACTCTGTACTGGCGGAGGCGCATAACTAGTCTGCTGCTGAGGCGGTCCGCCTCGAAAATCACCAAAGGACCCTGCAGTTACGGCCTCTTACCTGCGACCTTGGTCATTCGTCGATTTCTCGCTCCTTTTGCCCAGTGCATAAGCTGCATGCGGGCAATGTCCATGCGGTGAAGAGCTACACTGAACAACTCTGCTAGGTAATCATCGAGCCTGTAACATATCGGTGCACTCGGTCCTCCATACTAGCTACTAATGCGGGGGCGTCGCAGGGCGATGAGTCGAACTCCGCATTGTACTCCCGAACCGTGCGCGTTACGCGCAACACCAAAAATCTGCCGGCCGAGCCCTCGCCGTCTGTGGCGGCGAAGTGTGCAAGAAATGCCTTTGAGAACTTCGTCCCATAAAGCGGAAGTGCATTCTCTCCGGGACGGCTCCGTGAATCAAACCAATCATTGCGGTATCACGCGGCCGATGCGAACCTAGGACCAGCGGCTCGGTCTTCGATGCCTTGATCACCCTCGTGATCGTGTAGCTGCGGATGAACTCCTGCGGATCATCGCCGGGCCTCGACCCGTAAACCTCTGGCGGGTTACACTCGAGAAAATCCGTAGTCTAAAGCATGCGCTCGGGGTGAACTACGGGTGCTCGGGGCTGGCTGCGTCAACCTATCCTCAGTCGCCTGACCACGGCCATCAGTGGGCCATCTTCTTGTAACCCGTCTCCTACGCGGCTGTGGGGTGGAGGCTCGAGTCTTGTGGTCTGTAGAGGCTGCATTGCTCTACTCGCGTCTCTCTCTGCGCCTTGCCCACGGGCGGGTTGCCTTGCGCGGAGGCATAAGCGGTAAAAACGAGATCGTCGGAGGGTCGACTTACAACCGCGGCTCTGGCACGATCTCGGAATGAGAAGAATAGAAACCAATCCTAAATGTCCTATAGCCTCACGATTATAGATGTGGTGCCTGACACGCGATAATCAAGACTCTACTGAACACGGTGCAGAGCACCTTAGAGGATTAGCGCTGCGATACCACTTGCGGCCGAACCGGGCGGATTCGGTGCCTACCGGGCACCCTAGTGATACATACATCGAGAGAAAAACCAGTGGAAATAAAAACTTAAACATCTGATAGACATGGATCGAGATGTGATAAATAAGCAGCCCGACAAAGCAGTTGCCCGGTATATACATAAAAACCGAGCAGTTATCCCTTTTTACAAACCACACTTAGCGATTACTCTGGACCTCAGAGAAATAACAACTATGGCGGACGGGGCCGCCATACCACGAATGTCTGAGAACCTCTGACTCGGAAACTACAAAGATAAGCCTCGAAGGCGGAGCTTCCGTCTGTTTGAAGGTGATCCTATAGCGGGGATCGGCGGCAGTACTTACTGCGGCGTGAGCGCGGCCCCGAAGGAGGTCGATCTGGCAGTACAGTATGTGAAGCGTAAAATCACGTAAATGAAATCATAATAGTCTATAAGCGGGAGACATGTATGATAACCAAACTACGATGTACCACATGCTTGATTATATCAAGTTAGGGTCTCGCGCCCGCATCAATCATGCGCGGAATACGCCCGCCGGCTGCCGATCATGATATGATAACACAAAACAGCAATCCAAATGGGAGCATACGTGCGCTACGCGTCGTGTCGGTATGTCGAAGAAACAAGGAGGCAACATTCCAAATGGAAACATGCGTGCGCTACGCGTCGTGTCGGTATGCCGAGAAACAATAAGACAACATTCCAAATGGAAGCATACGTGCGCTACGCGTCGCGTGTCGGTATGTCAAGGAAACAACGGTAATCAAAATGGAAGCATACGATGCGCTACGCATCGTGTCGGTATGTCCAAAGTGATTAATCAAAAATCACACTATCGATAGGAGCGTGCAGTGGAATTTACGTCGGCTGTAGGCGTCAGTAAGTTCTCAACAAGTCAACCAACCATCGAGAGGCGGTAGTATAGAAACACATTTCTTGCACAACAAAGGCTATCACAACAAGCGTAGGCAAGTTTTCACAAATAACAAGCATAGGCAAGTTTCACAACAACAATCATAGGCAAGTTATACAACAACAAGCATAGTGAGTTATACCTGACTCAAGTACTTTCATTTTATGCCAAAGTCGGGTTTTACCCAAAGTACTACATACGCTAAGTCCTTTTTAAAGAGATACATTCCTTTTATAAAAGTCACCCGATACCGTAGTATAAAACTAGAGTGATCCACGTTTTTAAGTAAGCGAACACTTTCCTTTTAAAATCAAGTATCAACATTCTTTTCCTAAGTTAGGTTTGCTAGTTTGATTACTCGGACTTCGTTTTCAAAGGTTTCATAGTTCATAGTTTTAATCCTTAAAACAATTTAAGAAACATATGCCATACGTGTGAGTAGTTTATTCTTGTTTATAATAATCTTATTACAATGACCATGATCTAGAAAATGTAATATCATTTTGTCGTCTTAGTTTATGCGGATGGAGGTTTCTCTTGGTTTTAATAATACAATTCATTAGTCAATACATTTTCCTTTATTAAAGCTGCGGTGGTTTGTCGATACGATTCGATTTCAAATCGGTAAAACATTCTTTAAGCGTTATACCTAACTTCCACAAAGCTAGTATAACTCTTAAGTTTTCAAAACGAATATTACTCCTTTTTCAAAGCGATTCACAAATCTTTTGAAATACATCAAATTCTTTATTAACACATAACAAGCGGTTATAATCAAATCGATTACGCTTTGAAAACCACAACCCGTTTTCTTACCTACGTAAAGTTATAACGACTTCCCATAAAGCGTTATAACACTTTATGTTTTAAAACAATCAAACACGATTAACACGTATGCGTCTGCGTACTACATAGTTCACACGTATCATGCTAGAAGAGATAGGAAGAGGTTCACATACCTCGCGGCGAGTATCGACTAATAGCAAGCGCTCCAAACGATCGGCTACTCCTTAAGCCAAGTAAATCGCGCCACACGTGCGTCGCTTGACCTATAAGGCCCTGGCGCCTATTATCATCTAGACCCTGGCGTAGAATATTCTCTGAGAAAATTCGGCGACATCTCCCCGCCACGGCGCCGTCTCCTACTGTCGAGGCCGGCTACCAAGCGGGGTTTTACACGCCCTAACGGGCGTGTACAATTCTACTACACGGTAATACTACACAAGTCTTGTAATACACTATGTAATTCTGATTGATTCGATTCTTAATTCTTGGGCTTAAGTCAAAAGACATTGCCACGATTACTAAGTATAGTTCTATATATAGTATACTTCAACTATATATTCTAACAACATGTAATTTCCAATTACAATAGAAGAACGATAGTGTTTACCTCGATAAGCCCAAAATTATCCGAGTATAATGTCGCGCTGAGCAAGGTTTAGCTCTACTCAGTGCTCGATCCGCACCAACAACCCTTAGAAGTTCTACGCAACTTCTTAACACTTCAACCAGCTATGAAGGTTTTCAGTAGGGTTGTTTTTGTATTGAGGAAGTATAATGGTATTTTACGGGCTTTTGGTATAGGTACAACCTTGGAAAACTACAAGGTATTTGGGCGAGGTATTTGGACATTATAACAATACTAGGAGAGTATTTCTATACCACAACAAAGGGTATTATCGAAAACAACTAGGCTAGGGGTACCCAGCTGGGCACCTGAGGGGAGGGGTGGCTCTCGGCGAGGCTCGCTCGAGGGGGTAGTGTGGCGGACGAATTGCTCACAGAGGGAGGGAGTATTTTCTTGGAATTTCACAAGTGTGGATGAAGAATAACTCTTGCATTAGAGGGTATTTATAGGTCAGTGAAGGCGAACCGATGGACAAGATCAAGCCAAGTGCTACACGTGTAAGGCGAGATTCACCCAGTACACCTTATCCATCTACCGTGAAAATATCCTACCTCTTACTTGACAAAAATCCAACCATTTCGTCGAGCCACGCCCGAGGCGTCTTCGATGAGAGGGTGCCAAGTGGCGCCCTCTTGTTGATCCAAAATGTTTAGTCTCTCGGAAAAATCCATAAAAATTAAAAATGACATAGCGGAAATTCCCTACGAAAGCTGTGGAAAGCGTTTAGTCAACGACTCTAATAGGGTGTTGTGCACAATTTAAATTCGCCAAGCCAAATCTCAAGTTCCAAATTCCTACGTGCGTCCTTACGTACATACTGCAAATACGGTATAACATTCTCCTCGTAGAAACATTCATCCGAATGTTCCTTCTAAAGCGGATTCTGAAGAAGATCTTACAACAAGTTGCCAATGCCACGCGTAGCCACAAACATAACACCGCGTTCTCTTCTTCCTTACTCGTCGTGCCTCGCCGAACACGAACTCTTCTAGTATCGTACCATACTTGATCATCATTTGGTTCCCAAAACTTTGGAGTCACTACCTCGAACTTGGTCATCTTACTCGCCTCGATCTTCCTTAAGGCCATTCCGGCCTTCACGATCTACTTCTGGTCGAGCGTATCCACGAACTCATCTGTTGGTTATCAAAACTTGGGCCTAACACCTGGTGACCCTACCGCTGGCGGGACCACGAGCTGACCCGCTCATTCAGACTCACGGGTTGACCGCGACACGCCCTCAACCCGACCTCGTTACGCCAACTCTCTAGTTTCTCGTCCGAACAATCTTACCTCTACGGTCATGAAAGCTACCACTTCCATATCCACTGCCGGGGACTTTGTCACACCAGCGTCTAGGCATAAAAATGCACTCAACGAGGATCACTTGCAAAATCTGGTACTCAAGCGGCGCTACATCTAAGGTCTCAGCGTAATATTCTAAGGTTAATCATTTCCTCACCCAGGCTTACCCTTTTACACTAACGGGTTTTTTTTTTTTTTATATCACGTTTTAGCACAAAGCTATCAAGACAAAACACATCATCACAACACCAATACAAACAAAACTACAGAGGTTGAGGATATACTGTACATAGGCGGTTGGAGGCGCTAAAAGCGGAACTCCCGCGACCTCTAGTGGCCGCCGGTGTATGAACGATACGCCTAGCTATGGAAGGTGAAGAACCCGCCCGATCCGTAGTCTGTGCTATCCTACCAGCGCTACCCACAGTCGGACGGTTTCTCCCAAAATGGCGGTGGCGCGTATAAAACAAACTCCGGACTAGCACGACACTCTCCTGTGGAGTCTACCACGGCCAGTCCGAGGTAGGGGTGGCTTGGTGGCTACCACTGCTCTCCGGAAATCTGAACCCTTGGAGCCACGACTGCTCAGAAAAACTCTGGATGCTCGAAGGTTGTGGAGGACCACTCTGTCTTGGCGGAGCGCGCATAACTAGTCTGCTGGCGAGGCGGTCCGCCTCGAAAATCACCAAGGACCTGCGATTACGGCCTCTTGGCGACCTTGGTCATTCGTCGATTTCTCCGCTCCTGCTTTAGTCATAAGCTGCGTGCGGGCAATGTCCGTGCGGTGAAGAGCTACACGAACAACTCTGCTAGGTAATCATCGAGCCTGTAACATATCGGTGCACTCGGTCCTCCATACTAGCTACTAATGCGGGGGCGTCTGGACGATGAGTCGAACTCCACATTGTACTCGGCAAATGCGCGGATTACGCATGACACCAAAAATCATCGGCCGAGCCCTCGCCGTACGTGGCGGCGAAGTGTGCAGAAATGCCTTTGAGAACTCGTCCCGTAAAGCGGAAGTGCATTCTCTCCCGGGGCGGCTCATGAATCAAACCAATCGGCTGCGGTATCACGCGCGGCCGTCGAACCTAGGACCACTGACTCGGTCTTCGATGCCTTGATCACCCTCATGATCCGCTGTAACTGCCGGATGAACTCCTGCGGATCATCCTCAGGCCTCGACCCATAAACCTCTGGCGGGTTACACCTCAGAAAATCCCGTAGTCTAAAACTGTCTGCTCGGGGGTGAACTACGGGTGCTCTGGGCTGCCAGGCTGCTGCGTCCGCCTATCCTCAAGTCGGCCTGACCACGGCCATCAGTGAGCCATCTTCTTGTAACCCGTCTCCTGCGCGGCTGTGGGTGGAGGCTCAGTCTTGTGGTCTCTGTAGAAGCTGCCAGCTCTACTCGCGTCTCTCTGTTGCGCCGCCACGGGCCGGGTTGCCTTGCGCGGAGGCATAACTGGTAAAAACGAGATACGTCAGAGGGGTCCAACTTACAACACAGCTCTAAGGCACGATCTCAGAATGAGAAGAATAGAAACCAATCCTAAATGTCCTATAGCCTCCTGATTATAGATGTGGTGCACAACGCACGATAATCAAGACTCTACTAGACACGGTGCGTAGACACGCCAGAGATTAGCGCTCACGATACCACATAACGACCGAACCGGGCGTTCGGTGCCTACCGGGCACCCTGGTGATACATACATCGAGAGAAAAACGTGAAATAAAAACTTAAACATCACGATAGACATGGATCGAGAGATGTGATAAATAAGCAGAGTGACAAAGCGGTTGCCGGTATATACATAAAAACCCGACAGTTATCCTTTTTACAAACCACGCGCGATAGTGCTCTGGACCTCTAAGAGAAATAACAACCTATGGCGGAACGGGGCCGCCATACCACGAATGTACAAGAACCTGACTCGGAAACTGCAGATAAGCCTCAGGAAGAGCAGCTTCCGTCTGTTGAAAGGTGATCTATGGCGGATCGGCGACGAGTACTTACTGCGGCGTGAGCGCGGCCCAGAAGGAAGTCGATGACGGTACAGTATGTGAAGCGTAAAATCGTAAATGAAATCATAATAGTCTATAAGCGGGAGACATGTATGATAACCAAACTACGATGCAGCATATGATTATATCAAGTCGGTCTCGCGCCACAACATCAATCATGCGCGGAATACCTTCGCCGCTGCGGCGATGCATGATATGATAACACAAAGCGACAATCCAAATGGGAGCATACGTGCGCTACGCGTCGTGTCGGTATGTCGAAAGAAACAAGGCAACATTCCAAATGGAAACATGCGTGCGCTACGCGTCGTGTCGGTATGCGAAGGAAACAATAAGGCGGCATTCCAAATGGAAGCATACGATGCGCTACGCATCGTGTCGGTATGTCGAGGAAACAACGAGCGGTAATCAAAATGGAAGCATGCGTGCGCTACGCATCGTGTCGATATGTCCAAAGTGATTAATCAAAAATCACGCTATCAATAGGGCGTGCGTGGAATTTACCGTCGCTTTGACGCGTCAGTAAGTTCTCAACAAACCAACCCTCCATCGAGAGGCGGTAGTATAGAAACACATTTCTTGCACAACAAAGGCTATCCTGACAAGCATAGGCAAGTTTTCACAAATAACAAGCATAGGCGAGTTTCACAACAACAATCGTAGGCAAGTTATACAACAACAAGCATAGGCAAGTTATACACAACTCAAGTACTTTCATTTTATGCCAAAGTCGGGTTTTACCCCAAAGTACTACATACGCTAAGTCCTTTTTAAAAGAGATACATTCCTTTTATAAAGTCACCCGATACCGTAGTATAAAACTAGAGTGATCCAGCGTTTTAAGTAAGCGAACAACTTTCCTTTTAAAATCAAGTATCAACATTCTTTTCCTAAGTTAGGTTTGCCTAGTTTGATTACTCGGACTTCTCATTTTCAAAAGGTTTCATAGTTCATAGTTTTAATCCCTTAAAACAATTTAAGAAACATATGCCATACGTGTGAGTAGTTTATTCTTGTTTATAATAATCTTATTCTGACCGTGATCTAGAAAATGTAATATCATTTTGTCTCATCTTAGTTTCTATGCGGATGGAGGTTTCTACTGGTTTTAATAATACAATTCATTAGTCAATACATTTTCCTTTATTAGCAGCTGCGGTGGTTTGTCGATACATTACGATTTCGAAATCGGTAAAACATTCTTTAAGCGTTATACCTAACTTCCCCAAAGCTAGTATAACTCTTAAGTTTTCAAAACCAAATATTACTCCTTTTTCAAAATGATTCACAAATCTTTTGAAATACATCAAGTTCTTTATTAACACATAACAAGCGATTATAATCAAACCGATTACCTTTGAAAACCATGACCCGTTTTCTTACCTACGTAAAGCTGTTATAACCAACTTCCGTAAAGCGTTATAACACTTAATGTTTTAAAACAATCAAACACGATTAACACGTATGCGTCTGTCTTACTACATAGTTCACACGTATCATGCTAGAAGAGATAGGAAGAGGTTCACATACCTCGCGGCAGTATCGACTAATAGCAAGCGCTCAAGCGATCGGCTACTCCTTAAGCCAAGTAAATCGCGCCAGCGTAGGTGCTTGACCTATAAGGCCACAAGGCGCCTATTATCATCTAGACCACAACATAGAATATTCTCAGAAAATTGGCATCTCCCACACAGCGCAAATCTCGCTTCTCTATCGAGGTGGCTACGAAGCCAACCGGGGGTTTACTGCCTAACAGGGCGTGTACAATTCTACTACGGTAATACTACACAAGTCTCATGTCTGATCTATGTAATTCTGATTCGATTCGATTCTTAATTCTTGGGCTTAAGTCAAAAGACATTGCCCGCGATTACTAAGTATAGTTCTATATATAGTATCTTGACTATATATTCTAACAGCATGTAATTTCCAATTACAATAGAAGAACGATAGTGTTTACCTCGATAAGCCCAAAATTATCGAGTATAATGTCGCGCTGAGCAAGGTTTAGCTCTACTCAGTGCTCGATCGCGAATGACAACCCTTAGAAGTTCTCGCAACTTCTTCTTAACACTTCATGACTATGAAGGTTTTCCGTAGGAGTTGTTTTTGTGGTGAGGAAGTATAATGGTATTTTACGGGCTTTTGGTATAGGTACAACCTTGGAAAACTACAAGGTATTTGGGCGAGTATTTGGACATTATAACAATACTAGGAGAGTATTTCTATACCTGACAAGGGATATTATCACGAAAACAACTAGGCTAGGGGGTACCCGGGTGGAACACAAAGGGGAGGGGTGGCTCTCGGCGAGGCTCGCTCGAGGGGGTAGTGTGGCGGACGAATTTCTCACAGAGGAGGGAGTATTTTTCTTGTAATTTCACAAGTGTGGATGAAGAATAACTCTTTGCATTAGAGGGTATTTATAGGTCAAGTGAAGGCCAACCAATGGACAAGATCAAGCCAAGTGCTACACAAGTGTAAGGCCAAGATTCACCCAAGTACACCTTATCCATCTACCATGAAAATATCCTACCTACTACTTGACAAAAAATCCAACCATTTCGTCGAGCCACGCCCGAGCGTCTTCCGATGAGAGGGTGCCAAGTGGCGCCCTCTTGTTGATCCAAAATGTTTCGTCTCTCGGAAAAATCCGCAAAAATTAAAAATGACATAGCGGAAATTCCCTACGAAAGTGTGGAAGCGTTTAAGTAAAAACGACTCTAATAGGGTGTTGTGCACAATTTAAATTCGACCAAGCCAAATCTCGAGTTCCAAATTCCCTACGTGCGTCCTTACGTACATACTGAAATCTGGGGTATAACATACTTTATAATTCTTGAGTCCCTTATCTTTAACAAGACTTAAGACATCTTTAATATTCTCGAAGAAGTGAGTTAATCTCCTAACTCACCCGACTTGGCATTTCATAAAACAAGTAAAGAATGTCATAGTCTTGTCGTCTCTTAGTACTATATCATGAAACTAGTCATGCTCGAAGGATAGGAAAAGTTCTACGTGCCTCGGGTCAAACCACTTGCCAAGTACAAAGTCCGCGTATTATGTCAACCTATAATATTCACCATCGTCTATTAAGGCCTTACTTGATCGTAGAATATCATAAGTGTTAAGTCTCTATATTCTACGGAAAATCGGATGACACCTCCTTTGTTTTTACTTACTTTGCCACCTTTTTCAAGGCGAAATACAATAACCAAACAGCCCCAATTGGCTCACAATTTATAGAAGGTAATCCATACAAATGAATAACTAAACATTGATTGGCTCGCGATTATATAGAAGGTAATCGATACAAATGAATAACTTCATGACCCGATTGGCTCACAATAATACTAACTCTTGTCCAATTTCCATTTCAATCCATATTGGTAACATAACATGATATCAAGTCGCATTTGATTATAACAACCATAATCTTTAAGTAAGTAACATGCGACGATTTTCTAAAACGACCAATTAGTAATCCATTTCCAAGTGGCTTGTATAACATTTGGATTTAACTACGAAATCCATAATACTTATAACTTCAACCTATCAACTTCATGCTAGCAACAAGTAGAGCTAACAACAATATAAATATGTAATCTTGTAACACCTTTAAAAGACAAGATTATACCTTAATGATTCTTAACTTGACTCGATCAAGTCGCTCGTAGTAGTTTAGAGCCTCTCCAAGACACTTCAATCCGCATTTGAGACCATATAACAACACCAACAATTATCCTTCAAAACTCCAAACAAAACCTAGAAAGACCATTAGGTTTTAGTTTGCGACTAACAGAAAACAATCTTTTCCAAGATTTTTCTATTGAGATGTGTTTACAATACACCTAAGAACCTTGGTTTAAAGTGGGAATTAAAAGAACAAGGAACAAATTTTTTCCTTCTTTAGCTAAGTGAACCCGAGAGCTTATGCCTATGTTCTTCCAATTTTTGTGTGAAATTTTCTAAGTTTTGGCTCTCTAGCACTACTAGTATTATATAGAGTAAAGGATGGTCAAGATATAACCAAATGTGAGGCTTGGATAAGCTCTTTGTAAGTCAAGACTTATTGACTAATTGACTTGGTCAAGATTGTCATGCTACACAAGTTGCAAGACTTGTCTTGCAACAAAGGTCCAATGACCTTCATGCCCTTGCACATTTCGACCAAGGCATCATCTAAGGGGGGTGACACGTGTCGCCCTCCCATTCGTCACAATATTACATTTCCGACAATTTCCTATTTCCGATAAAAAAAAATTACCAGCCTCAAATCATAGCACTTGTGAGTTCTTACTTACGTTCTTAAAAACATGTTCTGAAATTACGGGGTGTAACATTCTTCCCCCCTTAGAAACATTCGTCCCCGAATGTTCTTTCGGAGTCAAACTTATAATTAGCGACATAGTTTCCTTTCACAACCCCGACATACCAAAATGCCACACATGGCCCACGTAATAGCATTTAAGCAAAAGAGATTCTTCAATTTAAAACTTGACAAGTAAGGGAAGCTGACTTACCTGAAGGTATAGGAAATAAGTGAGGATACTTCCTCAACATGTCCTCCTCCGCCTCCCAAGTCATCTCCTCTCGGTTATCATTCCTCCGGGACTTTGTGGAAGCTACATCCTTGGTCGCGATTTGCACGACTGGCGATCGAGTATCGCTATGGGACTCTCTCATACGATAACCCTCTGTCACACTGGACCTCACTAGTAGGAAAACTACCATTTGGATCACCGATACACTTCCAACATAGAGACATGGAAGACCGGATGTACCGCCTCTAACTCGAAGCGAGATCCAACTCGTAGGCAACCTTGCCCACGACGAACAATCGGTAGGGCCCGATGTACCTTGGTGAGTTTCCCCTTCTTAGAATCTCATCACACCGCCGTGGGTGACACCTGAAGACCCAATCGCCTACACGAAACTCCAAATCAGCGCCGATTATCCGCGTATGACCTCGCTACGAGTGCTATGGTCTTTCTGGATAAGCTTCACCTTATCCAGCGCTTTCTTGTACCAAATGCGGGCCAACTAAGCGTACCTCGCCGCGTCGAACCGACCAATCGACGATCTACATTTCGCCCGTATAAAGCCTCGTATGGCGCCATGCGTATCTTTGGAATGGTATTTGTTGTTATAAGCAAACTCCACGAGGCAAATGATCCTCCCGGCTACTGCTGAAATCAATCACGCGAGCTCGCGGCATATCCTCGAAGTGTATGCGGATGATGCGCTCCGCTGCCGTCGATCTGAGGATGAAATCTTTGTCTTGAGACTCACTGTGTCCCCAAACCATACGGAAAGACCTCGAGAAGTTAGCGTAAGCGGGCTCCTATCCGAAATAATCGACCTTTGGGACACCGTGCGACCTCACAATCTCACGATGTACAATATGGCATAGTCCTCGGTAAGCGTCGTCTATTGGAAGAAATGGGCTGATTTCGTTGCTGTCAACAATAACCCAAATGGAGTCGTACTTCCTCCGAGTGCGAGGTAACCTATAACAAAGTCCATGTTGATCACCTCACTTCGGTCGGAATCTCAATAGCTGCAATAATCCATTGGGCTTACGGTGCTCGACCTTAACTGCGGCAATTAGGACAGCGTGCAACAAAACCGCCACGTCCTCTTGAGCCGTCCCACCAATACAAACATCGAGGTCATGGTACATCTTGGTCGACCCGGATGGATAGAATAACGAAGCGTGTGCCTCCACGAGAATCTGTTGGCGAAGTCTGTCGCATCGGGAACACTGGCCGGCCCTCAAATCTCGGCACCCGTCGCGCTACCTCGAATAGACTCTTCTCCTCCGAAGAGTTGCATCTCGATACCGTACCAACGGGTCCTCAATATCGCATCTTCACCTTATCAATGATGGAAGACTTCGGCAACCTCGCGAACCCGTACCCGCTATCGTCGGTGTCGATCAATCGAACCCCAGGCTCGCTGGCGGTGGATCGGCGGACCATGTCCTGTCGCTCTGGCTGTACCTCTGATAGGCTCCCCATCGACCTACGACTCAAGGCATCAGCAACTACGTTGGCCTTCCCCGGATGGTATAGAATATCAACATCATAATCTTTCAGCAATTCTAACCACCGTCTCTGTCTCAAGTTCAGCTCCCTCTGCCTGAAGATATACTAGAGGCTCTTGTGGTCTCTATAAATATCGACATGAACCCCGTACAAATAATGTCTCCAAATCTTCAAGGCATGAATAACTGCGGCCAACTCTAAGTCATGGGTAGGGTAATTCCTCTCATGTTTAAATAGCGTCGGAAACATAGGCTATGACCTTACCGTCTTTGCATCAAAACACACCCTAGCCCGATGCGAGGCATCACAATAGATCACGTACCCATCTAACCCTCCGGAAGAGTAGGCGGGTGTAGTCAACCTTTCCTTGATGGCGGAAACCCTCCTCGCCAAGCCTCGTCGGCGGAACTTGGCGCCACGAGTCGACTAGTCAGCGGTCTGAAATCAAGCAAAGCGCTCCACAAACCTGCGATAATAACACGCGATCCTAAGCTGCGCGCCGGTCGGAGTAGTAGGTCTCGGCCAAGACTTAGCGCCTCGATCTTTGTCGTATCTGCGAACACCATCAGCCCGATAATATGCCCGGGAATGCTGCGAGGCCACAAAACTCACACTTGGAGAACTTGGTGAATAGCGCCGGCTCGGAGAATCCCAATCTGATCGCCGAGTGATCTGCATGCTCCGCTCTGTCAGTGAATACACGAGGATGTCATCAATGAATACAATCACAAATGTATCGAAAAATGGCTTGAACACGGTTCATCAAATCCATAAATACATTTGGAGCGTTGGTCGGTAGAAAGACATAACCACGAACTCATAGTGCCCATACAGGTCTGAATGCGATCTTTGGGATATCTGCCTCTCGAACTCGAACGATGATAACCATCGCAAGTCTATCTTTGAGAACCACATCGCACCCTGCAACTGGTCAAACAAATCATCAATCCTGGGGAGGGGGTACCTATTCTTAATGGTTACCTTATTCAGTTGCCTGTAGTCAACACACATACGCAGCGTCCCATCCTTCTTCTTTACAAACAATCTGCGCTCCCGGGGAGATACACTGGGCACGATAAAGCCTTTTCGGCAAATCTTTGGTGGTCCTTGACTCCTCAACTCGGCGGTGTCGTCTGTATGGCGGAATGGAAATAGGTCGAGTGTCGCAGCGTGTCAATACAAAACTCAATCTCCTCTCGGGAGGATACGGAAGATCATCAGGAACACGTCGCAAATTCCTAACCAGCTTGTTGGTGAAGACGGCACCTCGGCCTGCGTATCAAATACGCGCGGATGATAGATGTACGCTCGCACCATCTTCCTAGCCTTGAGGTAAGAAATAAACCTACCTCTCGGCGGCGTTGTGTTGCCCTCCACTCGATAAGCGGCTCGCGGCGGAACCGAACCAACTGTCCCTACGGTCAGCGTTGGCATAACGAAGCCCGACAGTCCGTACCGTAATGACATCAAAATATGTCATCTCGGCTCTATCAAGTCTGCAAGTCGGCGGACGTAAATAAATCCGGACAACCTCTATACACCGCTCGGCTAACACCGATCACCATGGCGTAGCTACCTCAAGCGGCTCTATCGACCGGCTCTATCCCGATTCTACGCATGATAAGAGGGGACACATAGGACAAGGTAGAACACGGATCTATCAATGCATAAACATCACGGCTGAAATCGATAATGTACCTGGCGGCGTCGGAAGCCTCACGATCTGGCGGTGGCTAGAGAATATATGCGGTTACGTGGACCGCTAGAACTAGAACCACCACCACGACCTCACGCGGCTGCCGGTCGTGAGTACTACGCCTCGGGCGTAACCACGAAGGAGAAGACCCAACAAGCCCGATCCGTCGGTGTCTTTGTACCACCCATCGCCTCTGGGCGGACAATCTCTCTTCAAGTGGCCCGGTGGCCTGAGTAACAACCTCCGCGAGAACACGACACTCGCACAGGTGAGATCTACCATCGAGCACCGAGGTGTGGGTGGTCTCGATCGGCGAGTATCTCTGCCTCGCAGAAACCAGAAGACACGGAGCCACGACTGCTCTGGCCGGGACCTGTGATCGGACCTCCCGCGAGAGCGTGTGAGCACTCTGTCTTTGGTGGAAAGTGGACCAGGTCTGCTGCCGAGGTTGTCGCCTCGAAGCGCCACGAGACCACGATGTCACAGCCTCTTGGTGGCTGCGTCAATCTGGTCCTCGCTTTCTCTATCCTCATCCACGAGCATAGGCTGCGTCCTAGCAATGTCCATCTGCAGGGTGAAGAGCCACCCCAAACATCTTTGTAATCATATGGCGGTCTAGCCCGTCACATAACGATGAACTCTATCCGCCATGCTAGCTACAATAGTGTGAGCATGCACGGCGAGTCAAACTCGGTGTACTCACTAACGATCCTCGATTACGCATGAGTCAAAAATTTGTCTACCGGGCTCTCCTCATCTCGGGAGGTAAAGTGATCCATAAAGGCCTCTGTAAACTCCTCCCAAACATTTGGAAGAGCATCATCACCTCTCGAAAGCAACCACGACTCAAACCGGTTCAACCTTGATATCACGCATGGCCGGTAGAGGCTAGTGTAGCGACTCTGTTTACGAAGCCCTAAGAACTGCATGGTCATTTGTAGTGTCGAGCGAACTCCTGCGGATCCTCATCAGACCTCGAACCATAAAACTTCGGGTGGATGACATCCCGAGAAAATCCCTAATCCATAAACTGCCGGTTCTAGGGTGGTGCTTGCTCACTGTCGGCCGCCGAAACTACTATCTTGGTCAACAATCGAATTTGTTCCGTAGTCTCTATACTCGGCTTTGGATGTGGGCTGGAGGCTGCAGTGCGGACCTCTGGAGCTCTGCGCTCTCGGCTCCTCTAAAGCTGAGCGTGGCTGAACTCGCCGACCACTCTTACCTCGGGCATAGTGCGTACGAGCAGTGTGGCTCTACAGTCCGCTAGCGCCTCTGCTGCCCTTGCCGGGGCTCAGTCGCCTTCGTGGGCATGTTTGTTTCATAAGAAGAGGTCGGAGAGGATTTGTTATACCGTAGTCCCGGGGTATGTATGCGAGGGGCGTGCGTGCGAGAATCTGACAGAAAGATTGGAAAGGAAGAAAGAGCGATTTTCCACGGAAAAGTTTAGGTTTTGTGAAGGAAAAGGTTAGTTAATGAGGTGGATTCCAGTTTGGTATTCGGACTTCTGGAATATTAGAGAATTATGGAATTTTATTTTCGAAAATGGTCACGTGGGGCCACGGGAGAAATTCTGATTTTGTGGGGCCACTTTGTTTTGAGATTTTGGCCATTATGGATATTTTGGAAGATGTTTTATTTTGGGCCAATAGGAGGGTGACACGTGTCACCCCGCTAGAGTGGCTTAGGCGAATGGCACTTTGTCTGCAACACGGTTAGAGTCGTTTTTCGGCGAAGCGTTTTACATAACTTGCGAGGAAAATTAGGCTATGTCTTTTCTTATTTTTGCGGATTTTTAGAAGCGAAACATTTTGGACCAGCGGGAGGGTGACGTGTCACCTCACATTGGAAAGCAAGTGGGCGACTTAGGGCGATTGGTGGGCAAGTTGTGGGTAGATATTTGTGTAGATATTTGTGAGGGTTTTGGGAGTAGGGACTAGGGCACTTGGGCATATCTTGGCCTACTACACTGCCTAGCACTTGGCTAGATCTTGGCCATTGGTTGGCCTTGGCTTGCTATAAATACCCTCTAGGTTGAAGACTTCGTCAAAATGCCTAAGTCTTGAGAGCCTTCCCTCCCCTTTTGAGGCCCCTTGGCGAGAGTTCCCCAGTGGGGGGTAGAGGTAGCCACCCACTCGCTTTGTGGTGTGGCAGTGGGGTACCCACTGCCTAGTTTGTTTTCATATAATACCCACTCTTGGTAGAAATACTCTCAAAAGTATTGTTATAATGCCCAATTACCTTAGTAGTATACCTTGTTGTATTCTAAGGTTATACTATCTGAAAAGCCCAGAAATACTATTATACTTCCCGTCAGTCGCAAAACCGAAACCCTAGGAAAATCTCCATAGTCCGTTGGAGTGTTGTGTAGAAGTTGGTTAGAACTTCTAAGGGTGGTTTAGAGCGGGTTGGAGCGCTCGGAGTTGGAGCTAAACGATTGCCCAGGATCGACTTTATATTTGGATAATATTGGGCTTAGCGAGGTAAATATCTTGTCCCCCTTTTGTAATTGGATATTACATGTTGTAGGAAAATATAGTTAAAGTATACTATATATATATAACTGAACATAGCTTGTGGCAATGTCCTTGGACTTAAGCCTGAAGAATGACTGTTTTACATAGTGTATTCTGATAGACTTGTGTAGTAATCTTGTGGAGTAGAATTGTACCCGATCGGGTTAGCTGTATAACCCACTGGTTGGCTTGATGGCGGCCAGATGAGGAGGAGATTTCTGTTGTTGCGGGGAAGTCTTTGCGAATTTTACGTAGAATGTTCTACGATGTTAATAAGCGCGCGTGGCCTTATAGGTTGAAATGCTACGTGTGGAATGATCCACTTGACTTAAGGAGTAGCCGACTGTTTGGAGCGTTTTGCTATTAGTCGATACTCGTCGCGAGGTATGTGAACTTCTTCATATCTTTTCTAGCATGATTGTTGTGAACTATGTAGTACGGTAGACGTACATGTGTTAAGTGATTTGGTTGGTTTAAAACATAGGGTGTTATAATAGCTTTATGGGAAGTTAGTTATAACGACCTTATGTAAGTGAAAATGGTTTACTGATGTTAGAAGTTAAGAGACTTGATCTTATAAGATAAGAGACTTAACTTATTTGTTTTAATGTGAATTTTTGTGTGAAACCTCATTCGTGAGTAATGAGTACTTGGTTTTAAAGGAATAATGTTTCTTGATTTGGAAATCGAGAATGTGTATCGACAGGACCACTGCGGCGTTAATAAAGGAAAATGTATTGAATAATGATGTGTTGTATTAAAACCGGTAGAAACCTCCATCTGCATAGAAGCTAAGATGAGACAAAATGATATTACATTTTCTAGATCATGTTCTTTGTAATAAGATCGTTATAAACAAGAATAAACTACTCACATATATGACATATGTTACTCAATTGTTCTAAAAGGAATCAAGTGATTAAGTTTGGGAACTATGAAACCATTTGAAAATAAGAAGCTTGAGTAATTGAAACTAGGCAAGCGGAACTTAGGAAAGGAATGTTGTTACTTGATTTTGAAAAGGAAGATGGGTTGGTCATTCTAATACTACGGGTATCGGGTGACTTTTATAAAAGTAATGGATCTCTTTTAAAGAACTTAACGTATGTAGTACTTTGGGGTTAAAAACCGGACTATGGCATAAAATGAAAGTACTTTGAGTTGTGTGAAACTTGCACTTTATGCTTGTTGTTGTGAAACTTGTCTATCTTGTGATGATAGTCTTTATTGTACAAGCGTTGTGTTTACGTATTCTGGCGTCTCTCGATAGAGGTCGGTTGGTAGTTGAGAACTTACTTGGGCGTCTTGCGGCGGTGGCGGAGAAATTCCGCAGATGCGTTCTGGTGATAGTATTATTGTTGTTAATCGCTTTGGACATCGACACGATCGTGGCGCGCGGGTATGCTTCCATTTTAGTTAAGGTCTTGTGGTTGTCGCTTTGGACATCTTGACCACGATGCGTAGCGCGCGGGTATGCTTCCATTTGGTTAAGGTCTTGTGGTTGTCGCTTTGGATATCTGACACGATCGTAGCGGCGGGTATGTTTCCATTTTGATTATCGCCTTGTGATTTCCGCTTTGGACATCTCGACACGATCGTGGCGCTGCGGGTATCGTCCATTTGGAATGTTGTCTTATTGTTTCCCTTTGGACATCACGACCGCGATCGTGGCGCTGCGGGTATGCTTCCATTTGGATTGTTGTCTTGTTGTTGAGTCACATGGACATGTCTACACCGTCTGAATTCCGGGGCATGTGGCCGTGGGACATTGGTATTATTGTTGCATCGTGGACATGTCTACCGTCTGATGATAGGGGGCATGCGGCCATGCGAACGACTTATGTTGTGGGCGTGAGACCCGTAGTTATATTGGGTGATGGTGTTTTATGTTGTGAGCGTAGTTTGGTTATCATACATGTCTCTGCTTTATATAGACTACTATGATTTCATTCTGATGTTATTTTTAGTTTCACATACAAATTTTTGTTATCGACCTCGCCCGAAGTGCGTTCATCTGCGCGAGTTGAGGTACATCGATCGTTGATCCTAGCTCTCGGTCACGGATTCGGCGTTTGGGAAGCTCCGTTTCTCGGAGGCTTATCGGTGGTATAGTCCGCATGCGTCGTAAGTGTTTACATTCGGGGTTTGGCGGGGCCACGTCGCCATTGTGGTCGTATCATTCTTAAGTGCATGAAATGCTGTTGTGGCGGGGTTGGTAAAGGATTAAGCTGTTCATTTGTAAAAGAGTTGATGGTTATATATATGCGTAAAGGCAAGTGTTCTGATTATTGTTTATATTTACGTTATCTCGTATGTTGTTGTTTTACGTTCGATTACTCGATGTTGTGTCACTAGGGTGCGAGGTAAGGCACGATCCACGGGCGATTGGTCGTGACAAAAGTGGTATCGAGCGAGTTAATCCTCGGAGAAAGTGTCTGACCAGTATCGGTAGAGTCTTGATTATCGAGTGTTGTGCACCACACCATAATGAGGAGGCTATAGGATATTTAGGATTGGTTTCTATTCTTCTCACTCTGAGATCGTGCCTTAGAATTGTGTTGTAAGTTGGACCCTCGACGAAATTATTTCCACTTATCGTTATGCCTCGCGTAGGGCCGGGCGGAGAGGCGAAGCGGCGGAGGCTGAGTAGAGTTCGAGGGTGGCGGCGGGCCAAATCATTACCTAGGGTAGTGCTTCGTTCGGGGATTTCTGCGACGTCACTAGCAGTGAGTTTTAGCATGGCGGCGGCGATTCCTGCTGCGGCGTGATATGTGAACGCCGGTTCCACGGCCAGGGAGCGAGAATATAGATTGCGAGACAACCTTGTTACTAGCTATGGATTTGGCTACGGAAGTACCGATGTATCGCGAGTCTTGATGACTACCTAGAGAAGGTTGTGCAAGAGTAATCCTTGATTAGGCTTGGCATGGCACGTGTGCGGGCTTATGCGCGGCCGAGAAGCGTAGATCGACGGGTTAACCAGGGCGAGAAGAGGGCGAGCAGCAAGGTCGCCGGTAACTTTCAAGGTGAGTATACCTTAAGTGCTATGTTACGATAGCGGTGTGTTAGTTGTGATTAGAAATCATGGTGGGTTAACCGAGAGTAAGATTTTGGAGGATAGAGAAAGTGTGAGCCTTAGAGCTTTATACGCAAAGACCTTAGAGGTAAGGCCATCTCGGGTAGACGTATGTTTATGTTTGACCCTTATAGAGTGCATAGTGCGTGGTGTGTTTGGGATAAGTCCCTATGTAGTATGAAATGAAATAGGGTAGTTGAGCTAAGAAGACCGCCAGGTTTTAAGTAACGTGTTTAGTAAGATTGTTCGCCGGGAGATGGTATTTTCGCCTTGGGTCGGGTTGAGGCTACGTGCGGAGTCAACCCGGTAGGTTTGGTGGTGGGTCAGTTTGTGGTGGTCCCTCTTTGTGTTAGGGTCATGAGGTGTTAGGCCCGTGTTTAGTTAGCCAGCGTGCAAGTTCGTGGATGCGTTCGACGTGGTCGGGCGATGAAGCGACTATCATGTTCTTGGTCGGTCGTTCCCTGGCGGTGTTGATGTTATCCGAAAAGGTTGTGAGGTTGCAGGTGCCTACCTTCACCTTATGAATGACGATGGAGCCGAGTGCAGTGTTTCTCTTCTGGGAGTTTGTACGGCGGGGCTAGGAACTTCGGGTGAGTCTCGTATCGCATTCGCCACCGGGCGGTGTTTTGATTTCGAGTGGGTGTGAGATCGTTGTCTCGGTTGAAGTGTTTAAGCTACCATTTCGGTGT
Source organism: Przewalskia tangutica (assembly GCA_029844215.1). NCBI lineage: Eukaryota > Viridiplantae > Streptophyta > Magnoliopsida > Solanales > Solanaceae > Przewalskia > Przewalskia tangutica. The sequence continues at coordinate 69,973,305 of CM056729.1, forward strand.
TCGGATGTCGTCTTGTGGCGCCTTGAAGCGAAATGCAAGTTGCGGTCGATTGGTTCGATGTTGGCGAGTTGAGATAGTTGGTTGAGCTTGTTCCGGCAGATGTGGATAGTGAAGCTTGTCTAGAAGAAGTTACGGCGGCTCGGAGGAATCGTGCGGATAATCGACGGCGCGCTTAGAGTTCGAGTTGGGTCGGTCTTCTTGAAAATACCACCGGACGGTGTGGCGAGTTTTAGGCGAAGCCGTATCGAATGTGGTAGAGTTCGAGTGTACGAGATCGCCGAGGATCATGGCGACCGGTACCATTTGTTGGAGTCGTCGGGCAAGGCTCGCGACAAAGTGACAAAAGTGGTATCGATGACTAAGGAAGTATATTTTGACCCGGGAAGAGGTATTTGTGGTGATATAGAGGTGTTTTCCTCGTAGACTTGGATATAAGTATGTTGCGCGGTATTTACGTGGCGGGCGTGGCGGATTGTTTAAATAAGTATAGTAGTGAAGACTATCTTGGCGCACGTTTGTTTTGAGACTTAGAAGGAACATTCGGGGCGAATGTTTCTAAGGGGGGAAGAATGTTATACCCCGTAGTTCCAGGGTATGTATGCAAGGACGTACGTACGAGAATACGACAGAAAGATTGGAAAGGAAGAAAGAGGCGATTTTCCACGGAAAAGTTTCGGTTTTGTGAAGGAAAAAGGTTCGTTAATGAGAATTGGATTCCCAGTTTGGTATTCGGACTTCGGAATATTAGAGAATTATGGAATTTTATTTTCGAAAATGGTCACGTGGGGCCCACGGGAGAAATTCTGGTTTTGTGGGGCCACTTTGTTTTGAGATTTTGGCCATTATGGATATTTTCGGAAGATGTTTTATTTTGGGCCAATAGGAGGGTGACACGTGTCACCCGCCTAGTGTGGCTTGGCGAATGGCCTTTGTGCACAACACCGGTTAGAGTCGTTTTCGGCGAAACGTTTTACATAACTGCGAGGAAAATTAGGCTATGTCTTTTCTTATTTTTGCGGATTTTTCCGAGAAACGAAACATTTTGGACAACGGGAGGGTGGCATGTGTCACCTCACATCGAAGCAAGTGGGCGGCTTAGGGCGATTGGTGGGCAAGTTGTGGGTAGATATTTGTGTAGATATTTGTGAGGGTTTTAGGAGTAGGGACTAGGGGCACTTGGGCATATCTTGGCCCTACACACCTAGCACTTGGCTAGATCTTGGCCGTTGGTTGGCCTTGGCTTGTCTATAAATACCACTCTAGGTTGAAGACTTCTTCATCCAAAATGCCTAAGTCTTGAGAGCCTTCCTCCCTCACCGTGAGGCCCCTCGGCGAGAGTTCCCCACAGTGGGGGTAGGCCGAGGGTAGCCACCCACTCCTGTGGTGTGGCAGTGGGGTACCCACTGCTAGTTTGTTTTCATATAATACCACTCTTGGTAGAAATACTCTCAAAGTATTGTTATAATGCCCAAATTACCTTAGCCGTATACCTTGTTGTATTCTAAGGTTATACCTATCTGAAAAGCCAGAAATACTATTATACTTCCTCGATCATGGCAACCGAAACCCTAGGAAAATCTCCATAGTCCGTTGGAGTGTTGTGTAGAAGTTGGTTAGAACTTCTAAGGGTGGTTTAGAGCGGGTTGGAGCGCTCGGAGTTGGAGCTAAACGATTGCCCAGGATCGACTTTATATTTGGATAATTATGGGCTTAGCGAGGTAAATATCTTGTCCCCCTATTGTAATTGGATATTACATGTTGTAGGAAAATATAGTTAAAGTATACTATATATATAACTGAACATAGCTTGTGGCAATGTCCTTGGACTTAAGCCTGAAGAACTGAACTGTTTTTACATAGGACTGTATTACAGTAGACTTGTGTAGTAGTACTGTGGAGTAAAATTGTACAGATTCGGGTTAGATGTATAACCCCGGTTGGCTTGATAGCCGGCGGCGATAGAGGAGGAGATTTACGGTGTTGCGGGGAGAGTCTTGCGAATTTTACGTAGAATGTTCTACGATGTTAATAAGCGCGCGTGGCCTTATAGGTTGAAATGCTACGTGTGGAATGATCCACTTGACTTAGGAGTAGCCATTGTTTGGGCGTTTTGCTATTAGTCGATACTCGTCGCGAGGTATGTGAACCTCTTCCTATCTTTTCTAGCATGATTGTTGTGAACTATGTAGTGCGGTGAGCGTACATGTGTTAAGTGATTTGGTTGGTTTAAAACATAGGGTGTTATAATAGCTTTATGGGAAGTTAGTTATAACGACCTTATGTAAGTGAAAATGGTTTCTTGATGTTAGAAGTTAAGAGACTTGATCTTATAAGATAAGAGACTTAACTTATTTGTTTTAATGTGAATCTTGTGTGAAACCTCATTCGTGAGTAATGAGTACTTGGTTTTAAAGGAATAATGTTTCTTGATTTGGAAATCAGAATGTGTATCGACAGCACCAGCTGCGGCGTTAATAAAGGAAAATGTATTGAATAATGATGTGTTGTATTAAAACCGGTAGAAACCTCATCTGCATAGAAGCTAAGATGAGACAAAATGATATTACATTTTCTAGATCATGTCACTGTAATAAGATCGTTATAAACAAGAATAAACTACTCACATATATGACATATGTTACTCAATTGTTCTAAAAGGAATCAGTGATTAAGTTTGGGAACTATGAAACCATTTGAAAATAAGAAGCTTGAGTAATTGAAACTAGGCAAAGCGGAACTTAGGAAAGGAATGTTGTTACTTGATTTTGAAAAGGAAGATGGGTTGGTCATTCTAATACTACGTATCGGGTGACTTTTATAAAAGTAATGGATCTCTTTTAAAAGAACTTAACGTATGTAGTACTTTTGGGTTAAAAAACCGGACTATGGCATAAAATGAAAGTACTTTGAGTTGTGTGAAACTTGCCTCTGCTTGTTGTTGTGAAACTTGCCTATGCTTGTGATGATAGTCTTTATTGTACAAGCGTTGTGTTTCGTGTTACCGCGTCTCGATAGAGTCGGTTGGTAGTTGAGAACTTACTTGGGCGTCTTGCGTGTGGAGAAATTCCGCAGATGCGTTCGCTGATAGTATTATTGTTGTTAATCGCTTTGGACATGCGACACGATCGTAGCGCGCGGGTATGCTTCCATTTTGGTTAAGGTCTTGTGGTTAATCGCTTTGGACATACCGACACGATCGTAAGCGCGCGGGTATGCTTCCATTTTGGTTAAGGTCTTGTTATACCGTATTTCAGGTATGCGTGGGACGTGCGAGAAAAGTTTGAACTTTAAAGTTGGCTTGGGCGTTTTATTTTTGTGCACAAGTACGAAAAGAATCGCTTTCCGGCGAAACGTTTTACACAACTCGCGTAGGGTAAATTACGGCTATGTCATTTCTAATTTTGCGGATTTTTCGAGAGACGTAACATTTTGGACCAACGAGGCGACACTTGTCACCCCAATTGGTGAGCGTTAGGCGGTAAAGGGTGGGCGATTGGGAGCCTTTTTGTCAAGGAGTTGGTAGGATATTTTTGTGTAGTAGATAGAATGGACACTTGCCTAAATCCTCACCCTACACTTGCCTTGCACTTGGCATCATCTTGGCGTTGGTTGACCGTTGCTTGACCTATAAATACCCCCTTTAGATGAAGAGTTCTTCATCCACAACTCATTCTCCAAGTCTTGAAATTCCCTCCTCTCTTGTAGTATTTTCGTCCAACACCTCCCCTCTAGCCTTAGTGGCTTGGCGAGAGCCCCCAAAGCAAGCCCTGTGAAACACCACCCTCCCTTAGTAGAAAATACTCTTCAAGTATTGTTCTATGGCAAAATACTTTAGCCCTTATACTTTGTAGTATTTCCAAAGTCCTACATACTAAAAGCCCAAATACTAGCTATACTTCCTTAGTCACAAACGAAACCCTAAGAGAAACTTCATTGTTGATTGAAGTAGTAAGTAGAAGTGTGTAGCAACTTCTAAGGGTTCTTGGAGCGCATTGGAGCGTACGGAGTAGGAGCTAAACCTCGCTTAGGATCGACGTTTATACTTGGATAATATTGGGCTTATCGAGGTAAATAAATCTTATCCTCCTTTTGTAATTAGAATATACATACTGTAGAAGTATAGGAATAAGTATTAACTACTTAGAAGGATATTACAGAATAGAAATGAATTGTTATCACTGTAGAAGGGTATAAAAGATGAATAATTGAACTGTACTTACATAGATTGTATTCTGATGTTGTATAGTTTAGGGTAGGGAAGTCTTTGCCCAAATGTCCATAGAATAGCGAACCCTCGCTTAGAGCTTTATCTGATCTGATCTAGGAGTTGATAGGCGTATTTGATTATAGGTCGATTCTCTGCGCGACATATTCGACTTGGCGGTGGATTTCGCGAGAAGGTATGTGATTCTTCCTATACTCTTGAGCATGATATTTTAAAGTATATATAGTACGATAGCGTGCGTGTGTTAATCGAATAATAATTACGGCAATGTCTTTTGACTTAAGCCCGAATAAAAGAATCAAGTATTTCAAAGAATTAAGAAACCTTTTTGAAAGAAGAGTAACACTTGATTTTAAAAGCTTAAGAGTTATACTAGCTTTATGGGAAGTTAGGTATAACGGCTTAAGAGTGATAAAAGAATGATTTATCGATTTAAGAAGATAAGAGACTTGACTTAATTATATTAATGTGAATTTTGTTAAAAGTGTGAAACCTCATTCGTGAGTAATGAGTATTTTGATTTTCAAAAGGAATGATGTTTCTTGATTTGGAAATCAGAATGAATGTCGAACAAACCACAGCAGCGCTAATAAAGGGAAATGTATTGACTAATAAAGAATTATTAATAACCAGTAGAAACCTCCATCTGCATAGAAGATAAGATGAGACAAAATGATATTACATTTCCTAGGTCATGGCTGCTTTAATAAGATTGTTATAAACAAGAATAACCTACTCACGTATCAGACATATGTTTCTCAAATTGCTTTCAAAGAGAATTATATCATTAAGTGATTAATACTATGAACTACGAAACCTTTCGAAAATGAGAAACTTGAGTAATCGAAATTAAGCAAACTTGAACATTTGGAAAAAGAATGTTGTTACTTGATTTTACAAAGAGAAGTGTTTTGGTTTACTTCAAAAGATAATCACTCTATTTTTATACTACGAGTATTGTGTGACTATTTGTGAAAGGACAGATCTCTTAAAGAGTTAATGTATGAAGTACTTTGGGGATAAAAACCCGATCTTGTTAATCATATAGTAGAAAGTACCTTGTGTGAATAACTTGATTATGTTGGTTTGTGATAGCCTTGTAATACTTTCTTGTTGATTTGATAAACAAACATGCTAGGATGCTACGGGTGTTATTATCTTGTGATGTTTGTATAAAAGGGTTTTCCCTCGATTGCGCTTAAGTTGTTTAAACTATCAGCCGTTATGTTGGTATTGTACCACTCACCTTGACATCATCCCGGAGGTTGTCGCCTCGATGCGGGGTAGACTCGGTAGTGCATGTGACCTATGATTCGAGAATACCTCATGCGGGTCCCGGGGGTCTATGCGGAGCTGCGGGAGCTCTAGGTTAGTGTGCAACCTTTATGGTCATGCGGTCTATGTGGCCATGCGGACTGCGAGTCGAGCGAATCTTGGGAGTAGCTACCCTCGATGCGGGAATACCTCATGCGGGCCATTGGAGTGGCTATGCGAGTGCGGGAAGTTCGGGGCTAGACGCGCATTAGATCTGCGGGCGAGTGGCGGCTTTGATCATGTAATGATGCAGACAGATCTCATGATCTGATTTATGACCACTGTTTGTCTTGTAGGTTTTAGTAGTCGGCTATGCGCCGTACTTACCGTGCGGTTTTATGATGACAGAGTGGGACCTGGTGTTCATGTGTATTCCTTGGTGCTTTTCTATCATAGACTGCCGGCAGTGAGGAAGGTATTCCACGGGCATGATTGATATTGTTGGCGTGAGACCCATTGTTATATTTGAGTGATGACTTGGAGGGCGTGAGTCCCTGACTTGACAGGACTGCTTATTGTGAACTGTAGTTTGGTTATCATACATGTCTTACGCTTTACATAGACTACTATGATTTCATTCTGATATTTTTAGTTTCACATACTTGGTACTGTTATCGACCTCCTTGAGTGCGTTCATCTGCAGTAAGGTACTCCTGTTGTTGATCCCCGCTCTTAGGATCATCGTTTCAGCGTTTGGGAAAGCTCCGTTTCTCCGGAGGCTTTGCTTTTGGTATGGTCCCCTGCCGTTGTAAGTATTTGTATTCAGGGGTATGGTGGGGCCCTGTCCCGCCATTGTTGTTTTAAACTCTTAGAAGTGCAGTAGTCTGTTGTAAAGTTGGGATGTATCGCTTCATTTTGGGTATTTATATATATGCCGAAAGACAACTTTTCTTGAGATAACTATGTCTCAATTTATCTTGTTTCATATTTTGGTTGTTTTATATTACGATTACTCGATGTAGGACTACTTGGGTGCGGGTAAGGCACGATCCACGAACCGGGCAGTCGTGACAAAAGTGGTATCGAGCGATTAATCCTCGGAAAGTGTCTACTGACCGTATCTAGTAAGTCTTGATTATCGGTATGTTGTGCACCACCATAATCGAGAGGCTATAGGATATTTAGGATTGGTTTCCATTCTTCTCACTCGAGATCGTGCTTTAGAGGCGTGTTATAAGTTGGACCTCTAACGTATTCCTTTCCTTTACGATTATGCCTCGCGCCCGAACCTTTCGCCCAGAAGGGTAAGCGGCGGGAGGCTGCGAGTAAATCTGAAGAATTAGAAGCACACGCCCAATCATCACTGGGGATGCTTCATGCGAGGGATTACGAGACGTCGCGGGAAGCAGCTCCTCTGCGGCCATGACATCTGGACCTTGGTTCCACGACTAGGAGCAGAAAATATGGATTGGAAGGATACGGCCCGGTTACTAGCAAGGTATTTGGCAACCAGCGAGTTTTTTCTGACCCGATATCTCAAGGATATTGATGATTATCTAAAGAAGGGTTGTGAAGAAGTAGCTCTTGATCGGGAACGAAATGGGCTTGCGTTCAGACTTATGTGCGAGTGAGAGATGTAGAGATCGGCAGATTAACGAACGGCGAGAAGAGGGCGATTGGCGGGATCGTTTGATAACTCTCGGCGAACCGCCAAGCAGCCAATTAGACATGCGCCTCGCTGGCAGAGTGTCCCTCCAGGGTTCGATTTTCCTCTGTTCCACGATGTGGCGGCGTCATCGGGAATGTCGTCTTTTTGATAGCACTTGTTTCTCCTGCGGCCGTCAGGGCCATGTGACGAGGGAATGTTATATGAGGAAGGATGCGAGTAGGAGGACTCAGCCTATCAGATCAGTTGTGGATTCAGTGGTTCGGAGAGGAAGGGGCGTTAGCTGAGGAGAGCCACCCGCCTCGGTGTGGCGTTGTAGTCGATGTCATTTTGGGAGTGTCGTGCTTCTTCGACTTGTTATGCTTGTGGCCAGCGAGGCCATTTTATGCGAATTGTCCGACCAAGGGTGGTGCGGATGTGGAGACTCAGCCGTCGGGATCAGTGGCTAGTTCATCACCTTCCCCAACTATGCACCCAATAGGGCAGGTTTGATTGGTACGACAAAGGAGAGTGAAGCAGGAGATACAGGTATATCCTTAACCCTCTAGAGATTTGTATGTATGATAAGATGCAAATATCTTAAGTATTATTTTCGGTTAGCATTGTGTTAATTGTGATGAGACATTATGGGTAGTTAAACGGGACAGATTGGGGGATAGAAAAAGTGTGAGCCTTAGAATATTATACGTAGAGACCTTAGAGGCGAGGCCATCTTTGGTAAAAGAATTATTTCATGTTTGACCCTTATCGAAGTGCATAGTTTACGTGAGATATATTTGTGGGATAAGTCCCTGAGTAGTGTGTTATGAAAGAGGGTAGTTGAGCTAAGAAGACCACTAGGTTTTCGTAACGTGATTAGTGAAATTGTTCCGGATCGGGGAGCCAGTGTTTTTGCGCGTTGCCGGGTCGGGTTGAGGCCATGTTGCGGGTCGACCCGCGGCCTGTATGGTGGTGGGGTCAGTTTGTGGAGGTCCTTCTTTGTGTTAGGGTCACGAGGGTGTTAGGCCGAAGTTTAAGTTAACCATCGTACAAATTCGTGGATGTGTTCGACCAGTAGTCGGGCCGATGGGGTCAGCCCGTCTTATCTTGTAGTCAAACCGTGTTCTCGATAGTAAGTTGCGAGATGATTATTTCAGGAAGGTTGTAAGGCTGCACGAGGTGCCTACCTTCACCTTATGGCAGACAGTGGAGCCCCAAGTTACGGCTGTTTCTTTTCTGGAGGTTTTACCAGGCAAGGTTAGGAACTCAGGTGAGTCTCAGTGTCTCATTCACCCTCGGGCCAGTGTTTGGATTTCAGGGGTAGCTGTAAGGACTATTCGCCTCTTGTTGAGTATGTATTATATAGCTACCGTTTCAGTATTCGGGTGTCGCCGTATGGAGCCTTTTAAAAAAAAAAGACGCTAGTGTAAGATTGCCGGTCGATTGATTCGATGTAAGCAAGGTTCAGATGGTTGGTTCGTACTTGTTCAGCAGGGCGTGGATAGGGTGAAGCTTATCCAGAAGAGGTCATTGGCAGCTCAGAGTCAGCAGGAAGCAGTACCAGAAACATGGTAAGTTATGAGAAAGAGTTCGAGTGTACGAGAAGGGTACAACGAGTAAGGGAAGAGGCGAGCATGTGTAAGGACATAGATGTGATCATTTCGTTTATAAAGAGTAGGCGATGGGTGTATCTTTTAGACCCCTGGAGGGGAGCTTTTGTGATGATAGAGGTGATTCCTCGTGGAATTGGATGTAAGTATTTGCGCAGGTGTTTCTGTGGCCAGGTGTGGCAGGATTGTTCTCGTAAGTATAGTAGTGAAGACTATACTGACGTATGTTTGTTTGAGACTTAGAAGGAACATTCGGGCGAATGTTTCTAAGGAGGAGAATGTTATACCCGTATTTCGAGTATATGCGTGGGGCGACGTAGAAAAGTTTGAACTTTAAAGTTGGCTTGGACGCTTTATTTTTGTGCACAAGTAGAAAGAATCGTTTTTCAAAAGCGTTTTACACAACTCGCGTAGGGTAAATTACGGCTATGTCATTTCTAATTTTGCGGATTTTTAGAGACGTAACATTTTGGACCAACAAGAGGGCGACACTTGTCACCCTCTAATTGGTGAACGTTGGGCGGTAAAGGGTGGACGATTGGGAGCCTTTTTGTCAAGGAGTTGGTAGGATATTTTTGTGTAGTAGATAGAATGGACACTTGCCTAAATCCTCACCCTACACTTGCCTTGCACTTGGCATCATCTTGGCCATTGGTTGACCATTGCTTGACCTATAAATACCCCCTTTAGATGAAGAGTTCTTCATCCACAACTCATTCTCCAAGTCTTGAAATTCCTCCCTCTCTTGTAGTATTTTCGTCCAACACCTCCCATAGCCTTAGTGGCTTGGCGAGAGCCCCCTAAAGCAAGCCCTAGCGAAACACCACCCTCCCTTAGTAGAAAATACTCTTCAAGTATTGTTGCTATGGCAAAATACTTTAGCCCTTATACTTTGTAGTATTTCCAAAGTCCCCTATACTAAAAGCCCAAATACTAGCTATACTTCCTTAGTCACAAACGAAACCACTAAGAGAAACTTCATTGTTGATTGAAGTAGTAAGTAGAAGTGTGTAGCAACTTCTAAGGGTTCTTGAGCGCATTGAGCGTGCGGAGTAGGAGCTAAACCTCGCTAGGATCGACGTTTATACTTGGATAATATTGGGCTTATCGAGGTAAATAAATCTTATCCTCCTTTTGTAATTAGAATATACATACTGTAGAAGTATAGGAATAAGTATTAACTACTTAGAAGGATATTACAGAATAGAAATGAATTGTTATCACTGTAGAAGGGTATAAAAGATGAATAATTGAACTGTACTTACATAGAATTTGTATTCTGATGTGTATAGTTCTGGGTAGGAAGTGCTGCCCAAATGTCCATAGAATAGCGAACCCTGCGCTTAGAGCTTTATACTGATCTGGTCCCAGGAGTTGATAGACGTATTTGACTGTTATAGGTCGATTCTCTGCGCGCGACATATTCGACTTGGCAGGTGGATTTCGCCGAGAAGGTATGTGATTCTTCCTATACTCTTGAGCATGATATTTTAAAGTATATATAGTACGGTAGACGTACGTGTGTTAACTGAATAATAATTACGGCAATGTCTTTTGACTTAAGCCTGAATAAAAAGAATCTGAAGTATTTCAAAAGAATTAAGAAACCTTTTTGAAAGAAGAGTAACACTTGATTTTAAAAGCTTAAGAGTTATACTAGCTTTATGGGAAGTTAGGTATAACGGCTTAAGAGTGATAAAAAGAATGATTTATCGATTTAAGAAGATAAGAGACTTGACTTAATTATATTAATGTGAATTTTGTTAAAAAGTGTGAAACCTCATTCGTGAGTAATGAGTATTTTGATTTTCAAAAGGAATGATGTTTCTTGATTTGAATCAGAATGAATGTCGAACAAACCACAGCAGCGCTAATAAAGGGAAATGTATTGACTAATAAAGAATTATTAATAACCAGTAGAAACCTCCATCTGCATAGAAGATAAGATGAGACAAAATGATATTACATTTCCTAGGTCATGGCTGCTTTAATAAGATTGTTATAAACAAGAATAACCTACTCACGTATCAGACATATGTTTCTCAAATTGCTTTCAAAGAGAATTATATCATTAAGTGATTAATACTATGAACTACGAAACCTTTCGAAAATGAGAAACTTGAGTAATCGAAATTAAGCAAACTTGAACATTTGGAAAAAGAATGTTGTTACTTGATTTTACAAAGAGAAGTGTTTTGGTTTACTTCAAAAGATAATCACTCTATTTTTATACTACGAGTATTGTGTGACTATTTGTGAAAGGACAGATCTCTTAAAGAGTTAATGTATGAAGTACTTTGGGGATAAAAACCCGATCTTGTTAATCATATAGTAGAAAGTACCTTGTGTGAATAACTTGATTATGTTGGTTTGTGATAGCCTTGTAATACTTTCTTGTTGATTTGATAAACAAACATGCTAGGATGCTACGGGTGTTATTATCTTGTGATGTTTGTATAAAAGGGTTTTCCCTCGATTGCGCTTAAGTTGTTTAAACTATCAGCCGTTATGTTGGTATTGTACCACTCACCTTGACATCATCCCGGAGGTTAAGCTGCCCTCTGATGCGGGGTAGACTCAGGCGGGTCTGTGTGACCTATGATTCGAGAATACCTCATGCGGGTCCCGGGGGCCTATGCGGAGCTGCGGGAGCTCTAGGTTAGTGTGCAGCCTTTATGGTCATGCGGTCTATGTGGCCATGCGGACTGCGAGTCGAGCGGATGTCGGGAGTAGCTACCCTCGATGCGGGAATACCTCATGCGGGCCATTGGAGTGGCCTATGCGGAGTGCGGGAAGTTCGGGGCTGACGCGCACATTAGATGCTGCGCGAGTGGCGGCTTTGATCATGTGACGGTGCAGACAGATCTCATGATATCTGATTTATGACCTGTTTGTCTTGTGGGTTTTAGTAGTCGGCTATGCCTTCGTACTTACCGTGCGGTTTTATGATGACACAGGTGGGACTCGGTGTTCATGTATTCCTGGTGCTTTTCTATCATGGGATGAGGAAGGTATTCCACGGGCATGATTGATATTGTTGGCGTGAGACCCATTGTTATATTTGAGTGATGACTTGGAGGGCGTGAGTCCCTGACTTGACAGGCCTTATGTGAATCGTAGTTTGGTTATCATACATGTCTTACGCTTTACATAGACTACTATGATTTCATTCTGATATTTTTAGTTTCACATACTTGGTACTGTTGATCGACCTCCTTCGGGGGGCTGCGTTCATGCCGCAGGTAAAGGTACTCCTGTTGTTGATCCCCGCTCTTAGGATCATCGTTTCAGCGTTTGGGAAAGCTCCGTTTCTCCGGAGGCTTTGCTTTTGGTATGGTCCCCTGCCGTTGTAAGTATTTGTATTCAGGGGTATGGTGGGGCCCTGTCCCGCCATTGTTGTTTTAAACTCTTAGAGGTCTGTAGTCCTGTTGTAAAGTTGGGATGTAACTGTTCATTTTGGGTATTTATATATATATGCCGAAAGACAACTTTTCTTCAGATAACTATGTCTCAATTTATACTGTTTCATATTTTGGTTGTTTTATATTCTGCTGATTACTCTGATGTAGGACTACTTGGGTGCCCGGGTAAGGCACCAGTCACGGGCCCCGGAACGGGTCGTGACAGGTCTTGTGGTTAATCGCTTTGGATATACTGACACGATGCGTAGCGCACGGGTATGTTTCCATTTTGATTATCGCCTTGTGATTTCCCTTTGGACATACTGACACGATGCGTAGCGCACGGGTATGCGTCCATTTGGAATGTTGTCTTATTGTTTCCCTTTGGACATACTGACACGATGCGTAGCGCACGGGTATGCTTCCATTTGGATTGTTGTCTTGTTGTTGAGGTCACATGGACATGTCTACACCGATGCAGAATTCCGGGGGCATGTGGCCATGGGACATTGGTATTATTGTTGCATCATGGACATGTCTACACCGATGCAGTATTCCGGGGGCATGCGGCCATAATGCGAACCTGATTTATGTTGTGGGCGTGAGACCCATAGTTATATTGGAGTGATGACTGTTTTATGTTGTGAACTGTAGTTTGGTTATCATACATGTCTCCTGCTTTATATAGACTACTATGATTTCATTTCTGATTTATTTTTAGTTTCACATACAAATTTTTGTTATCGACCTCCTTCGGGGGGCTGCGTTCATGCCGCAGGTTGAGGTACATCAGTCGTTGATCCTAGCTCTCAGGGTCACAGTTCAGCGTTTGGGAAGCTCCGTTTCTCCGGAGGCTTATCGGTGGTATAGTCCCCTGTCGTCGTAAGTGTTTACATTCAGGGGTTTGGCGGGGCCCTGTCCCGCCATTGTGGTCGTATCATTCTTAGAAGTGCAAATCTGTTGTGGGCAGGGTTGGTAAAAAGGATTAAGCTGTTCATTTGTAAAAGAGTTGATGGTTATATATATGCCGTAAGGCAAGTTTTCACAGATTATTGTTTATATTTCTGTTATCTCATGTTGTTGTTTTACGTTCCGCTGATTACTCTGATGTTGTGTCACTAGGGTGCCCGGGGTAAGGCACGATCCACGCCCGATTTGGGTCGTGTGAGATTCAACCTAATAAGGCATTCTCTTGCCCGATCTCAAAGAGAGAAGAATGGAAACTAATCCTAAATGTCTGCGACCTCACGATTATAGATGTGGTGCACAACACACCGATAATCAAGACTACTAGACACGCGGTGCGTAGACACTTTCCGAGGACTAATCGCTCTGATACCACTTTTGTCACGACCACCGGGCGCGGCCCGGTGCCCTACAGGCACCGTTCGGTATACATCGAGAGAATAGCGGCGGAACATACACAACATAAACACGTGTGTAAATAATATACAACAGGCTGGCCGATAAGTGCCGCTTCCATAATATAAACAAAGTCAAAAGTACAACTTTACCACTCAGTTCTTACAGCTCAACCACATATTTGAATACAGACCTCTAGGAATAACAACTGTGGCGGGACAGGGCCCCGCCATACCCCTGAATGTACATAATCTACAACATCGGGGACAAGATCGTACCAAAGAAAGACAAGCCTCGGAGAATGGAGCTTAGACGTCCGATAAGTGATCCTAAGAATGTGGATGCCACCTTACCACTTTCTGCGGCATGAACGCAGCCCGAGACGGGTCGGTTACCTGATATGTACTAAGTATGTAAAACTGGAAAGTACTGCAATTACATCATAAATCTAAATCAAAGCCGGAAACATGTATGATAAATCAAATTACAGTACCCTGTGCCTTACTAACAATGAGAGTAAAATAAGGGTATCCTTACAACAAAAAAATAGGATTTGACTCCTACTCCTGGGACTATTTCACCGCGTAGGTCCGGTGGACCGCGTGAGGCATTCCTCGCATGGGACTATTTCACCGCGTAAGCCCTTTCGGACTCGCGTGAGGTATTCCTCGCATAGGTTGGACCCGCGTGGGACTATTTCACCGCATAAGCCCTACGGACTCACGAGGTATTCCTCGCATCGTGGGTAGCAAATCCACGGAAATATGCAATGCCACAAACCCGGAATGACCATGGCGAATAATATATCACTAGCACAAATCCGCTATCACACATAACATAAGCACTCTGCTTATAATAAATAAGCAAGTTAAGAAAATCCCCTAACTTCTTATTATTCTTGTTACATATACATAGACACTCTCCTTTTAGTTTATCCAAGGCACTAACATGTCTTTTATAGAAATCCGGGAGTTAACCCAAGTACTACGTACTTCTATTCTTTAAAACAAATGACTCTTTTTAGTAGAAAACTTCCAAGATACTATTAATCCTAGTATCAAGTCCAAATTACATTTCAAGGCAAGTCACAACACCCTTTAGAAATAAAGTTAGGTTTCTAAATCAAGTGACTCATTTCTTATAAAACCTTAGGCAATTGATGCCTTAAAAACCAAATTGCCTTCCGTTAAATCAAGTCATTTATCTTTCCATAAAGTCAATATAACCAACTCCCCATAAAGTCGTTATATTCACTTTATACCTTAGTCAAGTACCATTTCCTATCCAAGGGACTTATACGTTAAAAACGACACAAGTATCACATACTTTATAATTCTTCAAGTCCCTTATCTTTAACAAGACTTAAGACATCTTTAATATTCTCAAAGAAGTGAGTTAATCTCCTAACTCACCCGACTTGGCATTTCATAAAACAAGTAAAGAATGTCATAGTCTTGTACGTCTACCGTACTATATACGTGAATGTTATACCCCGTAGTTCCAGGGTATGTATGCGAGGACATACGTACGAGAATACGACAGAAATATTGGAAAGAAAGGAAGATGTGATTTTTTTCGACGGAAAAGTTTAGGTTTTGTGAAGAAAAGTTCGTTAATGGGAATTGGATTCCCATTTGGTATTTGAACTTCTCGGATTATATTAGAATTTTGAGATTTTATTTTGGAAATGGCCACGTGGGGCCCAGGGGAAAATTCTGGTTTTGTGGGGCCGCTTTGTTTTGAGGTTTAGGCTTTTGGATATTTTCGGAAGACGTAATATTTTGGGCGAATCGGGGCGACACGTGTCACCCTTGTGTGGCCATGTGGGCCGAAATGGTGTGACAGTGGCTGGCAGCATCGCTTACTCACCTTGGCCGAAATGGCCTTACACTTGGCACCATTTCGTTGGCCATGTGGTGTGGTGGGACCAGCACACACATGGCCCAATCTTGGCCATACACTTAGATGGATCTTGACCTCCATTGTTCTATAAATAGACCCGCTTGGTTGATGAATAAGTTCATCTTACTTGAAAGCTTCAGAGCAAAATACTTCCTCCTTTGTATTGGTTTCGTCCACCCCTCCCCCTTGTGTAGAATACTTGGTGTATTGTGGTATAATTCCAAATACACTAGCCTAGTATCCTAGTAGTATTCCAAAGTTGTTTAAATACTAGGAGCAGGAAATCTACTTTATTAGAAAGTCGCAAAATGAAACCACTAGAAAAACCTTCATAGCTTGGTTGAAGTGTTTAGAAGTTGTTTAGAAACTTCTAAGGGTCGCTTGGAGCGGGTTGGGCGTAAGGACTTGGAGCTAAACGTTGCTCGGGATCGACATTTAATCTTGGATAATTTTGGGCTTATCGAGGTAATGATTTATACTTATTGTAATTGGATATTACATGTTGTAGTAATGTATAGTTGAGTATACTATATTTAGAATGAGTATTGATTGTATTTACATAGAAATGTATTCTGATGATTTGTTGTATTATTGTGAAGCGATTTGAACACGTCAGGTTAGGCGTGTAATCCTGGGAGTTATTGGCACAGTAGCGGGCCTTGTTAGGAGGAGATTTATGTGATTTCGGGGAGGTCTGCGAATTTTACGTAGAAAATGGGCGTGTGTTTAGAAGTTAATGAGCGTTTGTGGCCTATATAGGTGGAAGTACTACGAGTAGCGTATTCTACTTGATGAGTGGAAAAGGCTAGCGGTTCTGATCTTGTGGGCGTTTTGCTTATTATCGATAATCGTCGCGAAGTATGTGAACCTGTTCTATCCTTTCTAGCATGATGTTTTGTAAACTATGTAGTACGGTAGACGTACATGTGCTAAGTGTTTTGGTTGGTTTAAACATAGGGTGTTATAATAGCTTTATGGGAAGTTAGTTATAACGACTTTATGTAGATAAAAGAATGGTTTATTGATTACGAAAGTTAAGAGACTTGATCTTCAAAGATAAGAGACTTGACTTATAACGACTTGTTTTAGGAAAAGAGAAGTAACTTGATTTTAAGTATAGGTTACTTATTTTGAAAAGAGTACATTATTTGGGTTTTAAAAGAATACTTATGGTTGTTTTAAAAGGAAAGAGACTTGTAGAATTGAAGAGTTTTGGTTTAGAACATAAAGTGTTATAACGACTTTATGGGAAGTTAGTTATAACGACTTTATGAAAACAAAGGAATGGTTTTATCATTGGTTTTAAAATGGTAATTTGACTTTAAAGGGAGAAGTGTTTTGGTCTAAAAGGAAGGCATGTTATTGTCTTAATTTGGTTTAAAAGGAAAGTCTGGGCGTTGTTTTGGTTTAATTAAAATATTAGTCACTTTATTTTCTTATACTACGTATTGTGTGACTTTTGTGAAAGTAACGTATCTTTTAAAGAGTTAATGTATAAAGTACTTTGGGGATAAAAACCGATCTTGTTAATCATATAGTAGAAAGTACCTTGTGTGTATAACTTGATTGTGTTGGTTTGTGATAGCCTTGTAATACTTTCTTGTTGATTTGTTAAGTAAACATGCTAGGATGCTACGTGTGTTAGTATCTTGTGATGTTTGTGTAAAGGGGTTTCCGCCATTGCGCTTAAGTTGTTTAACTATCAGTAGTTATGTTGGTATTGCACCGCTCACCTTGACATGTTTAGGAGGTTAGGCGCCTCCGTGCGGGGTAGACTCGGTGATGCAGGACCGTGATTCGAGAATACCTCATGCGGGTCGGGGACTATGCGGAGCTACGAGAGTTCGAGTTAGTGTGCGGCCTTTATGGTCATGCGATGCATGTGGCCATGCGGTGCGAGTCGAGCGGATGCGGGAGTAGCTACCCTCGATGCGGGGTTATACCTCATGCGGGCCTATGAGGTTGGCCTATGCGGAGTGCGAGGAGTTCGAGGCTAGACGCGCACATTGAATCTGCGGCGTGTGACGGCTTTGATCATGTGACGGTCTAGACATATCTCATGATACAGTTTATGACCTTGTTAGTACTATGGGTGTTAGTAGTCGGCTATGCCTTCGTGCCTACATGCGGTTTTATTATGACACAGTGGGACACGGTGTTCATGTGTACTCCTTGAATGTTTTATATCATGGATTGCGGTGATGAGGAAAGGTATTCCACGGGCATGAGTGATGTTGTGGGCGTGAGACCCATTGTTATATTTGAGTAATGACTTTGAGGCATGAGTCACGACTTAACATGACTATTTATGTATTGTGGATTGTAGTTTGGTTATCATACATGTCTCGCTTTATATAGACTATTATGATTTCATTCTGATATTTTACAAGTTTCACATACTTGGTACTGTTATCGACCTCGCCCGGGGCTGCGTTCATCTTGCAGTAGAGTACATCGGTTGTGGATCCGCGCTCTTAGGATCATGATTGACTTTTAGGAAGCTCCGTTTCTCGGAGGCTTGTCTTTGGTATAGTCCACTGTCGGTGTAGTTACTTGTACATTCGAGGGGTATGGCGAGGCCACTGTCGTCATAGTTATAATTACATTCTTAAGTGCAGAAATGCTGTTGTGGGCGGGGTTATAAAAGGATTTAAGCTGTTGAGTTGATATATATATGTATATATTTGGGAAGGTGACCGTTTTGGTTAGCCTAGTTCATGCTTTATGACTTGTCTCATATTTTAGTTTTTTTTTATTTCCGCTGATTTTCTCTGATGTTGTATCACTAGGGTGCCCGGGGTAAGGCACCAGTCACGGGCCCGGGATCGGGTCGTGACAAAAGTGGTATCAGAGCAGTTAGTCCTCGGAAAGTGTCTACAGACCGTGTCTAGTAGAGTCTTGATTATCGGTGTGTTGTGCACCACATCTATAATCAGGAGGCTGCAGGACATTTAGGATTGGTTTCCATTCTTCTCATTCTGAGATCGTGCCTTAGAGCTGTGTTGTAAGTTGGACTCCTGCGGCGTATTCTTATGTACGGTTATGCCTCGCGAGCAACCGGGGCCCGGATGAGCAAAGGCGGCGAGAGGAGCTACGAGTTGAACACGAGAGGGTTCTGAGGGCGAGGCACAGTTCTTACGAGATAGTACTTGACAGCGAGTTTTTATGATGCCTCTAGCCCAGTGAGTTAGGCGGCGGCGATTTCTATTGAGGCCACGATACGAGCCTCGGTTCCCGGCCGAGAGGCGAGGATATGAATTCAAGGTGATAGCCCGATTACTAGCTAGGCTAGTGGTGAGAATGAAACGACGGGGCCGGTGGTTCGGCGATGTCGATGATTCCCCAGATCCGATGATGCGAGACTTAGGGATTTCTTGAGTTGCGATTCGCGAGAATTCTATGGATAGAGATGCGAGGATGATCCTCGAGTGTCGTACTTGTTGGGAGATTGTTATACTGTGGCCGTCGGGGCCGTGTGATGGGAGGATGTCGGTAGGAGGTTACGGAGGATGACTCGACTGCCGGGTCGATCAGCGGGTTGATTGTTCGGGAGAAGGGGTGTTAGTCGGATGAGGTCACCCTACCTCGTTCGGCCATAGTAGTAGACTCCATTATGAGGAGTGTCGTCTCGCCGGCGGCTTTTGTGTTTGCGGCCAATAGGGCAATTTGGTGAGAGTTTGTCGACCCGGTAGCACGGATGTAGAGCCTCGACGCCGGGATCGATGGCTGGTTCAACACCTTATATAGCTAGGCGCCTGCGGCGGGATTATGATTAGAGCGGCAAAGGAAAGTGAGGCGGTAGTTGCGAGAGATATCTTTAGCCCTTAGGAGATTTTGTTTATGATATTATGGTGGAGTACATGTTAGGTGCTATGCGGATAGCATTGTGTTAAGTGTGAATTAGAAAACATGGTTAGTTGAAAGGATAAGTATGGGGTCATGGAAGGTGTGAACCTTAGAATAGTACACGTTGAGACCTTAGATGTAAGTAGTCTTGAGAAAAGGATTTTACGGTTAATCTTTGTGAAACACTTGGTATGCGTGAAATGTTTTGAGGATATTTTCCTTGGGATGTGTAAGGTGAAAGTGGTAGCTTTCATGACTTGATAGGTAAGATTGTTCGGATCGGGAACAAGAGTTTGGTGCGATTATGGGTCGGGTTGAGGACGTTCGCGGAGTCAACCCGCGGCGAAAGGAGATGTGGTCAATTTGTGGTGGTCGCTTTGTGATAGGATTACGAGGGTGTTAGGTCGAAGGTTAGTTAACCATCATACGAGTTCGAGGATCGTTCGACCCGATGGTCGGTGATGGTCAGCCCATCGTCTTCGAGCGGGACTATTTACTCGGCGGAGGGTGGCGATATGTTATATATCGGGAAGGTTGTAAGGATGCCGGGATTCCTACTTTTTATAATGACGGTGGAGCCCGATTTTTCGGCTATGTCTTTTGTATGCGAAGGTGTTACGAGCGGGGTTGGAACTCGGGTGAGTCTCGATGTGCATTCACCTCGGTAAGCGGAAGAACGGTAGCGTTTTACGGATAGTTAAGAATAGGTTGCGGGCGATGTTTTGATTTCGGGGGTAGCCGTGAGGATTGTGTGCCTCTTGGGTAAGTGAGTTTTATGATAGCTACCTTTACGATTCGGATGTCGCCTTATGAAGCCTTGTATAGGCGGAAGTGTAGGTTCTTGCGTCGATTGGTTCAAGGTTGGCAAGGTTGGATAGTTGGTCCTACTTGTTTCACGGGATGTGGATAGGGTGAAGCTTATCGGAGGAAATTGTTAGCGGCTCGAGTCAGCGAAGCGTGAGTACGTTTATTAGGAGGAGTTCGAGTTACGAGGAGAATACGGCGAGTAAGGGAAAGAAGTGAACATATGTTATGAGAGCGGAAGTGGTCATTCTGTTGTGAAGATCACGAAAGGAGTATCGTTTGATCATGGGTGAGAGCTTTTTGAGATGATTGAGGTGATTCCTCGTTAGCATGAAATGGAGTTTTGCGCCATGTTATATTACGGCCATTGGTGGCATGATCGGTTTTGTAAGTGTAGTAGTGGAGACTACGGCATATGTATGTTTAGAGACTTAGAAGGAACATTCGGAATGAATGTTTCTAAGGGAAGAATGTTATACCACGTAGTTCCGAGGTATGTATGCGAGGACATACGTGCGAGAATCTGACGAAATATTGGAAAGAAAGGAAGATGTGATTTTTTCGGAAAAGTTTCCGGTTTTGTGAAGAAAAAGGTTCGTTAATGGAATTGGATTCCCAGTTTGGTATTTGAACTTCTCGGATTATATTAGAATTTTGAGATTTTATTTTTGGAAATGGCCACGTGGGGCCACGGAGAAAATTTACGGTTTGTGGGGCAGCTTTGTTTTGAGGTTTAGGCTTTTGGATATTTTCGGAAGGCGTAATATTTTGGGCGAATCGGGGCGACACGTGTCACCACTGTGTGGCCATGTGGGCGAAATGGTGTGACAAGTGGCTAGCCACTGTCGCTACTCACCTGGCGAAATGGCCTTACAGCACCCGATTTCGTTGGCCATGTGGTGTGGTGGGACCAGCACACATGGCCCAATCTTGGCCATACACTTAGATGGATCTTGACCTCCATTGTTCTATAAATAGACCCGCTTGGTTGATGAATAAGTTCATCTTACTTGAAAGCTTCGAAGCAAAATACTTCCCTCCCTTTGTATTGGTTTCGTCCACCCTCCCTTGTGTAGAATACTTGGTGTATTGTGGTATAATTCCAAATACACTAGCCTAGTATCCTAGTAGTATTCCAAAGTTGTTTAAATACTAGGAGCAAATCCTACTTTATTAGAAAGTCGCAAAATGAAACCTAGAAAAACCTTCATAGCTTGGTTGAAGTGTTTAGAGAAGTTGTTTAGAAACTTCTAAGTCGCTTGGAGGCGGGTTGGGCGTAAGGACTTGGAGCTAAACGTTGCTCGGGATCGACATTTAATCTTGGATAATTTTGGGCTTATCGAGGTAATGATTTATGCCACTATTGTAATTGGATATTACATGTTGTAGTAATGTATAGTTGAGTATACTATATTTAGAATGAGTATTGAGCTGTATTTACATAGAATGTATTCTGATGGCTTGTTGTATTATTGTGAAGCGATTTGAACACGTCAGGTTAGGCGTGTAATCCCAGGAGTTATTGGCACGTAGCGGGCCTTGTTAGGAGAGATTTATGTGATTTCGGGGAGGTCTTTGCGAATTTTACGTAGAAAATGGAACCGTGTGTTTAGAAGTTAATGAGCGTTTGTGGCCTATATAGGTGGAAGTACTACGAGTGGCGTATTCTACTTGATGAGTGGAAAAGGCTAGCGGGTTCTGATCTTGTGGGCGTTTTGCTTATTATCGATAATCGTCGCGAGGTATGTGAACCTCTTCTATCCTTTCTAGCATGATGTTTTGTAAACTATGTAGTGCGGTGAGCGTCATGTGCTAAGTGTTTTGGTTGGTTTAAACATAGGGTGTTATAATAGCTTTATGGGAAGTTAGTTATAACGACTTTATGTAGGTAAAAGAATGGTTTATTGATTACGAAAGTTAAGAGACTTGATCTTGAAAGATAAGAGACTTGACTTATAACGACTTGTTTTGGAAAAGAGAAGTAACTTGATTTTAAGTATAGGTTACTTATTTTGAAAAGAGTACATTATTTGGGTTTTAAAAGAATACTTATGGTTGTTTTAAAGGAAAGAGACTTGTAGAATTGAAGAGTTTTGGTTTAGAACATAAAGTGTTATAACGACTTTATGGGAAGTTATAACGACTTTATGAAAACAAAGGAATGGTTTTATCATTGGTTTTAAAATGGTAATTTGACTTTAAAGGAGAAATGTTTTGGTCTAAAAGGAAGGCATGTTATTGTCTTAATTTGGTTTAAAAGGAAAATGCGGACGTTGTTTTGGTTTAATTAAAATATTAGTCACTTTATTTTCTTATACTACTGGTATTGTGTGACTTTTGTGAAAGTAACGATCTTTTAAAGAGTTAATGTATAAAGTACTTTGGGGATAAAACCCGATCTTGTTAATCATATAGTAGAAAGTACCTTGTGTGTATAACTTGATTGTGTTGGTTTGTGATAGCCTTGTAATACTTTCTTGTTGATTTGTTAAGTAAACATGCTAGGATGCTACGTGTGTTAGTATCTTGTGATGTTTGTGTAAAGGGGTTTCCATATTGCGCTTAAGTTGTTTAACTATCGGTAGTTATGTTGGTATTGTACGCTCACCTTGACATGTTTAGGAGGTTAAGCGCCCTCCGTCTGCGGGGTAGACTTCGGGTGATGCAGGACCGTGATTCGAGAATACCTCATGCGGGTCGGGGACTATGCGGAGCTACGAGAGTTCGGGTTAGTGTGCGGCCTTTATGGTCATGCGGTGCATGTGGCCATGCGGTGCGAGTCGAGCGGATCTTGGGAGTAGCTACCCTCGATGCGGGGTTATACCTCATGCGGGCCTATGAGGTTGGCCTATGCGGAGTGCGAGGAGTTCGAGGCTGAAGCGCGCACATTGAATCTGCGGGCGTGTGACCGGCTTTGATCATGTGGATCTAGACATATCTCATGATACATTTTATGACCTTGTTAGTAGTACTATGGGTGTTAGTAGTCGGCTATGCCTTCGTACTTACCTGTGCGGTTTTATTATGACACAGTGGGACACAGTGTTCATGTGTACTCCTTGAATGTTTTATATCATGGATCGCCGGATGAGGAAGGTATTCCACGGGCATGAGTGATGTTGTGGGCGTGAGACCCATTGTTATATTTGAGTAATGACTTTGAGGCATGAGTCACGACTTAACATGACTATTTATGTATTGTGGTTGTAGTTTGGTTATCATACATGTCTCACCTTTATATAGACTATTATGATTTCATTTCTGATATTTTACAAGTTTCACATACTTGGTACTGTTATCTTGACCTCGCCCGGGGCTGCGTTCATCCGCAGTAGAGTACATCGGTTGTGGATCCGCGCTCTTAGGATCACAGTTGACTTTTGGGAAGCTCCGTTTCTCGGAGGCTTGTCTTTGGTATAGTCCTGTCGGTGTAGTTACTTGTACATTCGGGGTATGGCGGAACCACTGTCGTCATAGTTATGGTTACATTCTTAGAAGTGCAGAAATCTTGTTGTGGGCGGGGTTATAAAAGGATTTAAGCATTGAGTTGATATATATATGTATATATTTGGGAAGGTGACCGTTTTGGTTAGCCTAGTTCATGCTTTATGACTTGTCTCATATTTTAGTTTTTTTATTTCGCTGATTTTCTGCGATGTTGTATCACTAGGGTGCGGGTAAGGCACGATCACGGGCGGGATCGGTCGTGGATGAAACTAGTCATGCTCAAAGGATAGGAAAAGTTCTACGTACCTCGCCGGGTCAAACCACTTGCCAAGTACAAAGTCCCGCCCGTATTATGTCAACCTATAATATTCACCATACGTCTATTAAGGCCTTACTTCAATCGTAGAATATCATAAGTGTTAAGTCTCTATATTCTACGGAAAATCGGACAGCACCTCCTTTGTTTTTACTTACTTTGCCACCTTTTTCAAGGCCGAAATACAATAACCAAACAACGATTGGCTCGCAATTTATAGAAGGTAATCGAATACAAATGAATAACTAAACATTGATTGGCTCACAATTATATAGAAGGTAATCCAATACAAATGAATAACTAAACAGCCCCAATTGGCTCACAATAATACCAACTCTTGTCCAATTTCCATTTCAATCCATATTGGTAACATAACATGATATCAAGTCGCATTTGATTATAACAACCATAATCTTTAAGTAAGTAACATGCGACGATTTTCTAAAAACGACCAATTAGTAATCCAATTTCCAAGTGGCTTGTATAACATTTCGGATTTAACTACAAGAAATCCATAATACTTATAACTTCAACCTATCAACTTCATGCTAGCAACAAGTAGAGCTAACAACAACAATATAAATATATAATCTTGTAACACCTTCAAAAGACAAGATTATACCTTAACGATTCTTAACCCAACTCCAATCCGAAGTCGCTCCTTAGTAGTTTAGAGCCTCTCCAAGACACTTCAATCCGCTTTTTGAGACCCTTAGAACAACACCAACAATTATCCTTCAAAACTCCAAACAAAACCTAGAAAGACCATTAGGTTTTCGTTTGCGACTAACAAAACAATCTTTTCCAAGATTTTTCTATTGAGATGTGTTTACAATACACCTAAGAACCTTGGTTTAAAGTGGGGAATTAAAAGAACAAGGAACAAATTTTTTTCCTTCTTTAGCTAAGTGAACCCGAGAGCTTATGCCTATGTTCTTCCAATTTTTGTGTGAAATTTTCTAAGTGTTGGCTCTCTCTAGCACTACTAGTATTATATAGAGTAAAGGATGGTCAAGATATAACCAAATGTGAGGCTTGGATAAGCTCTTTGTAAGTCAAGACTTATTGACTAATTGACTTGGTCAAGATTGTCATGCTCCACAAGTTGCAAGACTTGTCTTGCAACAAAGGTCCAATGACCTTCATGCCCTTGCACATTTCGACCAAGGCATCATCTAAGGGGGGTGACACGTGTCGCCCTCCCATTCGTCACAATATTACATTTCCGACAATTTCCTATTTCCGATAAAAAAAATTTACCAGCCTCAGATCATAGCACTTGTGAGTTCTTACTTACGTTCTTAAAAACATGTTCTGAAATTACGGGGTGTAACAGTAACATCATTTTATCTCATCTTAGCTTCTATGCAGATGGAGGTTTCTACTGGTTTTAATAATACTTAATTAGTCAAAACATTTCCCTTTATTAACGCTGCAGCGGTTTGTTCGATACTTATTCTAATTTCCGAAATCAGTAAAACATTATTCCTTTTAAAAAACAAGTACTCATTACTCACGAATGAGGTTTCGCACAAAATTCATATTAATTTATTTAAGTCAAGTCTCTTATCTTTTAAGATCAAGTCTCTTAACTTCTAAAAATTAATAAACCATTCTTTTTATCTCTCTTAAGGCGTTATACCTAACTTCCCATAAAGCTAGTATAACTCTTAAGCTTTTAAAACCAAGCATTACTCTTCTTTCAAAAAAGGTTTCTTAATTCTCTTGAAATACTTCAAGATTCTTATTATTCAGGCTTAAGTCAAAAGACATTGCTGTACAACTATGTTCGATTAACACACGTCGTCTGGTACTATATATATATTCTTTTAAAATATCATGCTCGAGAGGATAGGAAGGATCACATACCTCGCGACGATTATCGACTATTAGCAAAACGCTCACGGCTATAACTCTAGCCTCGTCCACCTTTCAAGTAGTACATGCTACTGCAGATCAATCAACCTATAAAGGTTATACAAGTCTATCAATACCTAGACTACTCTGTAGATTATTCTTCTGATGTGATTTCAGTTTAAGTCTTTTCTGTAATATCCTTCTATTACAGTTCAATTCTCTTCTATGAATCTTATATTCATTTCTATGCTACAACAGTATGTAATTTCCAATTACAATAGAAGGATAGGATTATTTACCTCGGTAAGCCCAAAATTATCCAAGTTTAATGTCGATCCTGAGCAACGTTAAGCTCCTACTCCGGGTGCTCCAACCCGCTCCAAACAACCCTTAGAAGTTCTACGCAACTTCTTCTTAATACTCCAACCAACTATGGAGATTTTCCTTAGGGTTTTGTTTAGTGACTGAAGGGAAGTATAATAGTATTTCTGGGCTTTTAGTATAAGTGTAACCTTGGAATACTACAAGGTATTTGGGCCAAGGTATTTTGGAATAGTAACAATATTTGGAGATTATTTCTACCAAGAGGGGGGGGTAGTATTTTACGAGACAACTCAAGGTAGGGGGGTACTCTCGGCCAAGGCTACTAGGAGGGGGGGTTTCGGCCAAAGCCTCACCAAGGCTTGGACGAGAACCTAGCTAAGAGGGGAGGGAGAATTTAAGACTTAGAAACTATTTTAGGATGAAGAAGTTCATCAACCAAGGGGGGTATTTATAGGCCAACCAATGGCCAAGATCAAGCCAAGTGCTATGCAAGTGTGGGGTGAGGATTTATCCAAGTGTCCTTATCCATCTACTACACAAAATATCCTACCTAACCAAGACCTCCAAATCGTCCAACTTGCCGCCCCACATCCACCAACTTGAGGGTGACAAGTGTCGCCCTCTCGTTGGTCCAAAATATTTCGTCTCTCGGAAAAATCCGCAAAAATTATAAATGACATAGCCGGAATTTTCCCTACGCAAGCTTTGGAAGACGTTTCATCGGAAAACGATTCTTTTCGGTAGTTGTGAACAAAAATTTTTGGCCCTTACATACTTTAAGGCTCAAACTTTTCTACGTACGTCCTCACGTACATACTCTGGAAATACGGGGTATAACATTCTCCCCTCCTTAGAAACATTCGTCCCGAATGTTCCTTCTAAGTCTCAAAGCAAACATGCGCCAGTATAGTCTTCACTACTATACTTCCAAAAACAAACATGCCACACCTGGCCACGATACAACCCGCGCAAATACTTACATCCAAGTCCACGAGGAATCACCTCCATCACTACAAAATCTCCCACCCAAGGGCTAAAAGATACTCCCCTCGCACCTTTTCTTTACAAACGAACTGATCACTTATATGTTCTTAACACATGCTCGCTTCTTCCCTTACTCGTCGTACCCTTCTCGTACACTCGAACTCTTTCTCATAACTTACCACATTTCTGCCACTGCATCAATTTCAAAAAATCTCTGGGTTACTACCTCCAACTTGATCATCATAACTGGGAATACTCTGGATGGATCTCCGATACTTTTCCGAACCTAACAACATGAAGGACCGGACATACTGCCTCCTAAGTCGGACGGCAAAAGCTAACCTATAGGCAACCTGGCCTACTCTTCACATGATCTGAAAGGCCCAAAGTAACTCGGGCTAAGTTTCCTCTGTTTCCCAAACTCGTCACACCCTTTCCGGGGTGGTACCTTCAAGAAGACCCACCGTCAACCTGAACTCCAAGCGTTGTCGCAGATTATCCGCACGACTTCTGTTGACTCTGAGCTGCCAATAACCTCTTCTGGATAAGCTTCACCCTATCCATATCCTGCCGAGACAAGTATGAACCAACTATCTGAACCTTGCCAACATCGAACCAATCGACCGGCAACTTATACTTCCGCCCCTACAAGGCGTCATAATGCGATAACCGAATACTGAAATGGTAGCTATTAAAACACTCCCTCACCAGGAAGCAACCATCCTCACAGCTACCCCTGGAATCCAAACACCGGCGAGGGCAACGCGATCGAGACTCACTGAGCTCACAACCGCCGAGTAAAACTTCCGAGAAAAAAGCAGTAACACTGGCTCCACATGTCATAAGGTGAAGGTAGGCACCTCGTGCAGCCTTACAACCTTCCTGATATAACATCTCGCATAACCTCTGCGAGTAAAACGATCTTGGTGAAAGACAAGAGGGTGACCTCATCGGCCGACCATCGGTCGAATCGTCCACGAACTCGTGCGATGGTTAACTAAACTTAGGCCTAACACCCTCATGCCCCACCACCGGGACCACAAACTGACTACCACCATACAGTCGCGGGTTGACCGCGATGGTCCTCAACCCGACTCGGCGCAAGAAAACTCGTTCCCGATCCGGAACAATCTCACTAATCAAGTCACGAAAAACCTAGTGGTCTTCTTAGCTCAACTACCCTCTTTCATGTCATACCACTCAGGGATTTATCACAAAAACATATCTCACGTGTACTATGCACTCTGATAAGGGTCAATCATAAAAACACGTCTTTTACTCGAGATGGCCTTACCTCTACAAGGTCTCGCGTATAAAACTCTAAGGCTCGACTTTCTATCCCCCGATCTTACTCGGTTAACTAACCATGATTTCAAATCACAATTAACACTTATGTTATCTGAACATAACACTGAAGATACGCTTATCTTATCACACCTACAATCTCTAGAGGGTTCAAGGATATACATGTATCTACCGCTTCACTTCCCCTTTGTCGTTCTAATCAATCACCTCGTAGGTAGCTAGGAAGGTGATTAACTAGCCATCGATCACGAAGGTGAGTCTCTACATCCGCGCCACCTCTAGTCGGACAATTCCTCGCAAAATGGCCTGGCGTAAGTATAACAAGCTCCAACAAAAAGCGACATTCCCGAGGTGGCGTCGCGCACATGGCGAGCATTGGGAAAAACCATCGTGTATCTGCGAACCGAAGCCACGGAGCTCGACCAACTCAGGCATACTGCGGGCGTCCCGAACCACATGGAGGACCACTGCATTCTAAGCGGAGGCGCATATCGATCTGCTGAGGCGATTCGCCTCGAAAGTTACCAAAAGACCTGCCGACCGCCTCTTACGCTGATTTTGGTTAACCCGTTGATCCCACGTTTCTCGGCTGCTGCGCGCATAAGCCCGCATACGTGCCATGCTCAAGCTCGATCAAGAGCTACTCTTGCACATCCTTTCTTTAGATATTCATCAAGACCGTGATATATCGGTGCACTCTATATTCTCCGTTGCTAAAATCCTAGCTAATGTGAGTCCATTCCTTTGTAATCCATATTCTTGGTTCCTCATTGGGCCCGAAGGCTCATATCATGGCGCGATGAGGAACTGTGCCGTTGTGCTAAACTCACTTTGAAATGGCGACGTCGCAGAACTCCCCGAATGAAGCACCACCCCAGGTGATGATTGGGCCTGTGCCATCGTAACCCTCTGTACTCTACTCGCAGCTCCATCGGCTGCTTTGCCCTTCTGGGCCCGGGTTGCCTTACGCGGAGGCATAACGGTAAGGGAAAGAAATACGTTAGAGGGGTCCAACTTATAACACAGCTCTAAGGCACTATCTCAGAGTGAGAAGAATGGAAACCAATCCTAAATATCCTATAGCCTCCTGATTATTGGTGTGGTGCACAACACACCGATAATCAAGACTCTACTAGATACGCTCTGTAGACACTTTCCGAGGATTAACTGCTCTGATACCACTTTTGTCACGACCCGAACCCGGGCCCATGACTGGTGCCTTACCCCGGGCACCCAAGTAGCCATATATCAGAGTAATCAGCGGAATATAAAACAAGACATGAATAAAGTGAAGTGTAAAAACAGTTTTTCTGCGAAAAGTTGCCTTTCGGCATATATGTATATAAACTTCAAATCCGAACAGTTACATCCCATTTAAAACTCTGCCACAACAGTACTACAGACCTCTAAGAATGATAACAACAATGGTGGGACAGGGCCTCGCCATACCCCTGAATGTAAGTACCTACAACGACAGGGGACTATACCACTGATAAGCCTCCGGAGAAACGGAGCTTCCCAAACGCTGAATCGTGACCACATGGCGAGGATCAACGGCGGTGTATTCCTACTGCGACATGACGCGGCCCCGAAGGAGGTCGACAACAGTACCAAGTATGTGGCGAAAATCAGTAAATGAAATCATAGTGGTCTATATAAAGCAGAGACATGTATGATAACCAAACTACGATTCCTGATAAATAGCGATCATGTCAGTCGTGGACTCGCCTCAAGTCATCACTCAAATATAACTATGGGTCTCACGCCACAACATAAACAAGAGCGAAATAGATATCAGAATGGTCTTTTCTAGGCCGCTAATGATCGGGCAAGGCCAATCGCCCATAGTATCATTATGCGTGCCTAATCTTGACTTCCGCGGCCGCATAGGTCACACATAGACGCGATAGGTCGATAGACTGCGTCGGGTAGCTAACCCGGTACCCTCGACTCCCGCAGCCCGCATAGTCTCGATAGACGCATAGTCACAGGCCGCGTAGGGCATCCCGCGTCGGGATAATACACGGAATGATCAATCCGAGCATACCGCTGCTCGCATAGTCACACGCATCGCGTAGCGGTATAGACCCGCATCAAGGGTGGCAAGCCCTCGGTATAACAAGTCAAGGGGGTATGTGATATAATAACAGTACAACGGGCTTAACGTTTAACAACGTAAGCACAACAATAATAACCCTTTTACACAACATCACAAGATACTAACACACGTAGCATCCTAACATGTTTACTTATCAAATCATCAAGAAAGTATTACAAGGCTATCACAAACCAATACAATCAAGTTATTCACACAAGGTACTTTATACTTTATGTTAACAAGTTCGGGTATTTATCCCCAAAGTACTTCATACATTAACTTTTTAAAAGATCCGCTTCTTTCACAAAAGTCACACAATACCCGTAGTATAAAATAGAGTGACTATCTTTTTAAGTAAACCAAAACATTTCCTTTTGTAAAATCCTGTAACAACATTATTTTCCAAACGTTCAAGTTTGCCTAATTTCAATTGTTCAAGTTTCTCATTTTCGAAAAGTTTCGTAGTTCATAGTTTTAATCACTTAATGATATAATTCTCCTTTAAAACATATTGAGAAACATATGCCTTATATGTGAGTAGGTTATTCTTGTTTATAACAATCTTATTATAGCAGCCATGATCTAGGAAATGTAACATCATTTTGTCTCATCTTAGCTTCTATGCAGATGGAGGTTTCTACTGGTTTTAATAATACTTAATTAGTCAAAACATTTCCCTTTATTAACGCTGCAGTGGTTTGTTCGATACTTATTCTGATTTCCGAAATCAGTAAAACATTATTCCTTTTAAAAACCAAGTACTCATTACTCACGAATGAGGTTTCGCACAAAATTCATATTAATTTATTTAAGTCAAGTCTCTTATCTTTTAAGATCAAGTCTCTTAACTTCTAAAAATTAATAAACCATTCTTTTTATCTCTCTTAAGGCGTTATACCTAACTTCCCATAAAGCTAGTATAACTCTTAAGCTTTTAAAACCAAGCATTACTCTTCTTTCAAAAAGGTTTCTTAATTCTCTTGAAATACTTCAAGATTCTTATTATTCAGGCTTAAGTCAAAAGACATTGCCGTACAACTATGTTCAGTTAACACACGTACGTCTACCGTACTATATATATATTCTTTTAAAATATCATGCTCAAGAGGATAGGAAGGATCACATACCTCGCGACGATTATCGACTATTAGCAAAACGCTCCACGGCTATAACCCGGCTAGCCTCGTCCACCTTTCAAGTAGTACATGCTACTCGCAGATCAATCAACCTATAAAGGTTATACAAGTCTATCAATACCTAGACTACTCTGTAGATTATTCTTCTGATGTGATTTGATTCAAGTCTTTTACGTAATATCCTTCTATTACAGTTCAATTCTCTTCTATGAATCTTATATTCATTTCTATGCTACAACAGTATGTAATTTCCAATTACAATAGAAGGATAGGATTATTTACCTCGGTAAGCCCAAAATTATCCAAGTTTAATGTCGATCCTGAGCAACGTTAAGCTCCTACTCCGGGTGCTCCAACCCGCTCCAAACAACCCTTAGAAGTTCTACGCAACTTCTTCTTAATACTCCAACCAACTATGGAGATTTTCCTTAGGGTTTCGTTTAGTAGTGAAGGAAGTATAATAGTATTTACGGGCTTTTAGTATAAGTGTAACCTTGGAATACTACAAGGTATTTGGGCCAAGGTATTTTGGAATAGTAACAATACTTGGAGAGTATTTCTACCAAGAGGGGGGGTAGTATTTTACGAGACAACTCAAGGTAGGGGGGTACTCTCGGCCAAGGCTACTAGGAGGGGGGGTTTCGGCCAAAGCCTCACCAAGGCTTGGACGAGAACCTAGCTAAGAGGGGAGGGAGAATTTAAGACTTAGAAACTATTTTATGATGAAGAAGTTCATCAACCAAGGGGGGTATTTATAGGCCAACCAATGGCCAAGATCAAGCCAAGTGCTATGCAAGTGTAGAGTGAGGATTTATCCAAGTGTCCTTATCCATCTACTACACAAAATATCCTACCTAACCAAGACCTCCAAATCATCCAACTTGCCGCCCCACATCCACCAACTTGAGGGTGACAAGTGTCGCCCTCTCGTTGGTCCAAAATATTTCGTCTCTTGGAAAAATCCGCAAAAATTATTAATGACATAGCCGGAATTTTCCCTACGCAAGCTTTGGAAGACGTTTCGTCGGAAAACGATTATTTTCGGTAGTTGTGAACAAAAAATTTTGGCCCTTACATACTTTAAGGCTCAAACTTTTCTACGTACGTATTCACGTACATACTCTGGAAATACGGGGTATAACATAATCCATGGGGTAATAATCGTATATAACATGCCCGTGGAATCCCTCATCTCGGGTACATGTCTTCATGGAGAGCTAATCCATGGAGTAATAGTACATAACATGGTCGCATGCCCTGGAATCCTCATCGTATAAGCATGGCCATGGGGTAATAATCATATATAACATGACTGTGGAATCCCTCATCTCGGGTACATGTCTTCATGGTGAGCTAGTCCATGGAGTAATAATCATACATAACATGGTCGCATGCCCCGGAATCCCTCATCGTATAAGCATGGCCATGGTGTAATCAAATAAATCCGGGAATCTAACCCGCCTCCTGGTCACATGCCCCGGAGTTCCACATCGTATAAGAATTTCCAAGGATCAATCATAATGGAAGCATACCCGTGGAATCCCACATCACCATCGGTACGTCCAAGTAAACTTACAACAAGACAACCGACCCTCCAACTGAGAGTCACGGCAGTGTAAACATATAATACTTGCACTCAAGGCAATCACAAGCAAGCATAGGCAAGTTCATTAAATCTTTAGAATTTTATTTTATATACTCAAGGCACTTTTCGTTTCACATAAAAATCCGGGAATTTAACCTAAAGTACTACATACTTCCATTCTTTTCAAAAGACTCCTTTTCATATAAAATCCCAAGATACTAACTGTTACACCCCGTAACTCCAGGACATGTTTAAGAGAATGTACGTAAGGAACTCAAGACTTGAAATTGGTACGAAAGGAAGAATTGTTTTTCCGACGGAAAATCTTCCGAACGTCGGAAAGGAGAAATGTTCGTTGTAGAGAATTGGATTCTCAAAATGCATTAATTGAGGATTATGGAATGTATTATCATTGTGGAAACTTATTTGTACGGATTTGGTCATGTGGGGCCCACCCGAGGAATTTTACGTTTTGTGGGGCCCACGAGGGTTACGGAATTTTATGGACGAATGGGAGGGCGACACGTGGCACCCCCACATTGGTCTTGGACGAATTGATGCAAGGGAAAAAGGGTCATTTGACCATTGTAAAAATGAGAAAGTCTTGCTAATTAGAGAGCTTGAGATAATTGACTAGTCAAAGAGCCACTTGGCTTGATCTCTTCCATACAAACCTAACAAGTGTTATGATCTAGACCCTTCATTGTAGTATATATCCTATACTAGTGCAAGATGACTTTCATACTTAGAAAAAATTTCAAGAACTTGTCTTGTTGAAGAATAAGCTCTCGGCTTTGAGCTTTTTAGGAAGACAAAAATTTTCAATTGTTGTCCTTTAGCCACAAGACTTTAACCCAAGGTTCATGAGTGTATTGTAAGAGTATCTCAATAGAAAAATCCCGGAAAAAGATAGTTTTCGTGTTAGTCGCAAGAAGAAAACCTAGTTGCTTTTCTAGGTTTTGTTTGGAAGATTGAAGGAAATTTGTTGGTGTTGTTCTAAGGGTCTCAAGTAGCGGATTGAAGTGTCTAGAAGAGGCTCTAAGTTGCTAAGGGCGACTTGGTTGAAGTTGGACTAAGAATCGTTGAGGTAATAATCTTGTCTCTTAAGTGTTACAAGATTATATATTGTTGTTAGCCTTACATGTTTGCTAGCATGAAGTATATGTGTTGAAGTTTTATAAGTATTATGGATGGATAGTAGCCTTAAATCTGAAATTTCATTTAAGCCATGTGAAGTTGGATTACAATTTGGCCGTTTATTAGAATCGTCGCATGTTACTTACTTGAAGGTTATAGTAGTTATAATCGATTGCGACTTGATATCATGTTATGCTAACAACTTGGATTGAAACGGAAAGTGGATAAGAATTGGAAAAGGACTTTGTGTTGTTGTATATGTTTAGCCAAGAATGGCTTTAAATATGGAACTAGTTTCGTATTAATTTGTGGGGCGGAAATTTACACGTCTTGTTAAGGCGTGTAATCCCCTTTGGTTAGCTGAATTGTTGGGCCTTAAATGTGGCGTGTTTGGTTATTGTATTCGGCCTTGAAAAAGGTGGCAAAGTATGTAGAAACAAAGGAAGTGTTGTTCGATTTTCCGTAGAATTTAGTGACTTTGCACTTAGAATATTCTATGTTTGAAGCTAGAGGTTAATGGACGTATTATGGCCATTATAGGTTGAAGTACTAAGTATAGCGTATTCTACTTGAAGGATGGAATAGCTATCAAGGTTGAAGTACTTTGGAGCATTTTGCTATTTGTCGATAATCGTCGCGAGGTATGTGAACCTCTTCCTTCCTTTGACATGATTCTATGTATGGAATATACATGTGGTATTAGTTCATGATTCCTTCTACTCTTAGAAGTTAAGAAGTATGTATGTTGATTTACTATATGTAAAGGTTATATACGAGTTATCTAAGTTCTTACCAAGTCTTATGGGGATGTTGGTAAGAGTCGTTAGGAGGTATTTGGAGCCAAGTTGACTTGGCTAATTCTGACACGAATGAGAATAAGTATCGAACAAGCCATTGCAGCGTTAATAAAGGAAAATGTAATGACGATAAATTATATTAAAACAAGTAGAATTCTCCATATGCATAGAAGCTAAGATAAGACAAAATTGTATTACATTTTCTAGATCATGGCTGCTTTAATGAGATCAGTATAAACAAGTATAACCTATTCACACATATAAGGCATATGTTGCTTAATTAAAGAGTTTACGTTATGAAGTGTTAAGACTATGAACTACAAAACTTGATTCTAAAAGATAAGAGACTTGAAGTATTTTGAAAGTATAAGTCTCTTGGTTATAAAAAGAATGTATTTTCCTAAAGTATAAAGTTAGTATAACGACTTTATGAGAAGTGGGTTATAATAGCTTTATGGAAAGTTAAGAGTGGTTTACTCTAAGTAATGATAAATGTTTTGAAATAAAGAAAGGCAAATGGATTTAAAAGCATCAATTGCTTAAGTTTTAAGGAAAGAAGTCACTTGATTTAGAAGCCGAAAAATGTATTTCTAAAAGTGTAGTGACTTATGTAAAATGTAAACAAGCCTTGATACTACGGGTGTTAGTATCTTGGGGTTTTATATGAAAAGGAGTCTTTTGAAAATAATGTAAGCACGTAGTACTTTGGGTTAAATTCCCGGATTTTTATGTGTGAAACGAAAGTGCCATGAGTTTATAAAAATGGAAGTCTAAAGGTTTAATGAACTTGCCTATGTTTGCTTGTGATAGCTTTGAGTGCAAGTATTATATGTTTATGTTGTCGTGACTCTCAGTTGGAGGGCCGGCTGTCTTGTTGTAAGTTTACTTGGACGTACCGACAGTGATGTGGGATTCCACGGGTATGCTTCCATTATGATTGATCCTTGGACATGCTTATACGATGTGGGATTAGGGCATGTGACCGGGGCGGAGATTCGGTTGTTTTATTAACCATTGCCATGCTTATACGATGAGGGATTCAGGTGCATGCGACCATGATATGTACGAATATTACTCCATGGGCTATCTCCACATGAAGACATTTACCCACGATGAGGATTAGGGGCATGTTATATTATTACTCCATGGGCTAGCTCCCCGAAGACCTGCGCCTACGATGAGGATCACGAGGGCGTTATGGCCATGCTTATACGATGAGGATTAGGGCATGCGGACGCGTTATATATATATATATATATATATATATATATATATATATGTTGTATATGTGTACGCCGACAGTGAGGTAGGATGCCACGGGCGCGTCACATGGTTATATGTTACACCTACGACTGTCGGCAGTGATGGGGGATTCCATGGGCACGCTTTGATATTTGTGTGACTTGATCGCGTCCCAGATTGGGCCGGGTAGTATATTCGTCCCTCCATAAAGGGCCGGATTATGTTATGAAAGATAAGTAAGTTAGATGGTAATGAACTTAATGACTTCTCCTAAGTATGTACGTAAGATATGGCTATAACTCTTAATGGAATGGAAAAGATAATGATGTGCAATTAAGTTCATAAGTGGTAATGACACGGCAGGATCTGGTATGTACTTTTTATACTTGCCCTTGTCATTCTATTGTACAGTTATGATCTGTTTACTGTACTTTATTTCTATTCCATATTAAATTTTTGTTATCTTGACCCCCGAAGTGTGTTAAATGTCGCGAGTTTAGGTACACGATTGTGGATTCGCGACCTTAGGATCTGGTTGACATTTTGAGATAGCTCGATGTTCGGAGTTGTCATGGCTATGTATATTCGAAGTGCACGGGGCCTTGTCGCCATAGTATTTGTTCAAATCTTAAGTACTGTATTCATCGTAAATTTGGGTGGCTAGAGTTGTTTTTACATTGTTAAAGTGTAGACCCTTTGGGTAATTTTTATGTTATGGCGACCTTATCGGCTTGGCCTTGGTTTAAAAAAAGAGTGTTATTTATCTTCCGCGATTTGTTATGTTGTATGATTAGAAGCGGTGCCTGGTAGGGCACGATGGTCGCGGCAGTCGGTCATGACAAAAGTGGTATCAAGCGGTTAGTCCTCGAGAAAGTGTCTACAGACGTGTCTAGTAGAGTCTTGATTATCGGTGTGTTGTGCACACATCTATAATCGGGAGGCTGCAGGACATTTAGGATTTGGTTTCCATTCTTCTCACTCACGAGATCGTGCGATAGAGGCTGTGTTGTTAAGTCGTCTCTCACTAACGAGTTGTGTGATTGCGGTATGAGCAAAGGCGATGACCACGGAAGGACTATGTGGATTGCATATCCGGGTTGGTAATGATTGTAGTATAGTTGGTATTGTGACATACAACTATACGAGTTATGTATGAAATTCGGCGTGTTGCCTAGAATGATTTTAGATTACCGAGTTGGTAAAGACTAACTAGATATCGGGAGGTATGGAGCAGTTAATGACTTCGCCAAGATCTTATGTTTTATTTTGAGATAATTGGGAAAGGATGAGGTATGCGATAGAGGCGGTGAACCCTAAGAAGACATGTTAAGAAACTTAATG
Organism: Przewalskia tangutica; assembly: GCA_029844215.1. NCBI lineage: Eukaryota > Viridiplantae > Streptophyta > Magnoliopsida > Solanales > Solanaceae > Przewalskia > Przewalskia tangutica. The sequence goes on from CM056729.1 coordinate 70,010,923, forward strand.
GAATACCATATTAATATATTAAGCTCGTGGTAGGCTTAAGAGAATTGTCTGGATGAGGTCCGTATAGAGTAAGTAATGGTTGTTGTGATCGAGACAACATGGTTATGGTATTATGAGAAGTTATTGTACGTTCAGAGGGGCTGTAAGGTAGGCTTGGGCATGGAAATTGCGAGCCTAAGAATATTGATAACCTTGAGACCTTAGGTATAAATAAGGCCTTCTAAGGCAATAAGATTTTATTGGACCAGGATAAGAGTTAAGTGCGTGAGTCGGGTTGAGGACCTGTACGGGTCGCCCAGCCTTTGAAATAGAGTGGGATCAGTTGGTAGTAGTTCCGCCACGTGGCGAGTCACGAGGGTGCAAGGCCAAGTCTAGTTAATTGTTTCTGCGGGTTCGTGGTGCGTTCCACGAAACCAGTTGTGAGAAGAAATGGCCTTATATTGTTTTATAGAGTGACTCCAAAGATTAGAGGCGAGAATCGGTATGGAAGTTATGTATGTATGCTAGTATGAGTTGGAAGTACGGAAAGAGTACGACCAGTAAGAAAGATATCAACCAAGTGTAAAGGAATAGAGCCTGAATCCATAAGAACCTTTCGAGGTAACTACACCCGTGAGTGTTTGCGGTGGTAGCTGAGCGGGTATATGAGAATTGCCCGGTGATTTTACAGTCGTCAGACCCTAGTAGACCTTGTGAGTGCCAAGGTTGACATCTTAGTATAAGTATTGTTATGTGGCCATGGGTGGCATATGTAGTATGAAGTGTGCAGTAAAAGGAGACTATGTCGCTATCTAATTAGATTGGACTCCGAAAGAACATTCGAGGACGAATGTTTCTAAGGGGGGAAAAATGTTACACCAGAATCACACGGCCGAACCGGGCGTGGTGAAGTGCCTTACCCGGGCACCCAGTAGACATACATCGAGTAACGGCGGAATATAAAACAAGACATGAAACAATATGAAGAGAGAAAGCAGTTTATCGAGAAAAATTTGCCGCCGGCGTATATATAATAAAACTTGAGCGATTACATCCCGTTTACAAAACACTGCCTGCGATGAATACATACCTCTAAGAATGTAACAACAACTATGACGGGACGGGCCGCCATACCACAGAATGTACAAGAACCTACAACTCGGAAATATACGAAAAGATAAGCCTCGGAGAAGCGGAGCTTTAATCTGTTGAATGTGATCCTATGGCGGATCAACAAGCGGTGTACCTACTACTGCGGCATGAACGCAACCCAGAAGGAGGTCGATAACGGTACCAAGTATGTGAAAGAAAAATCATAAGCGAAATCATAATAGTACATATAAAGCAGAAGACATATATGATAACAAAACTACAGTTCATAACATAAAAGCAGTCATGTCAAGTCAGGGACTCACGCCCTCAAAGTCATCCCTCATGCCCGTGGAACTCCTTCCTCACTGCCGGCAGTCTAGGTATAAATCGTGTGATATGTGTAACATGTCTCGGCCCATCTCATGGACTCGAGGTGGAATCGTATGGAATACATTCCCGGTCCATCTCATGGACTCGGTATCAAATCAGGTGGAATACATTCCCGGTTCATCCCATGAACTCGGTATCGTGTGAAATACATTCCCGGTCCATCTCGTGGACTCGGTGTCGCGTGAAATACATTCCCGGTCCATCTCATGGACGCGGTATCAATCAGGTGGAATACATTCCCGGTTCATCCCATGAACGCGGTATCGTGTGAAATACATTCCCGGTTCATCCCATGAACTCGGTATCGCATGAAATACATTCCCGGTCCATCTCATGGACTCGGTATCAATCAGGTGGAATACATTCCCGGTTCATCCCATGAACGCGGTGTCGTGTGAAATACATTCCCGGTTCATCCCATGAACTCGGTATCGCATGAAATACATTCCCGGTCCATCTCATGGACTCGGTATCAATCAGGTGGAATACATTCCCGGTTCATCCCATGAACGCGGTGTCGTGTGAGATACATTCCCGGTTCATCGCATGAACGCGGTGTCGTGTGGCCATAACATTTAAACGCTCTTTTAAGACAGATTAAGATAATACCATGCTTTATTTTTAAAACAACTAAGGCAATATTATGCCCTTCTTTTTAAACCAAAACACTTTCCTTCTTAAATTCAAGTATCAACATTCTTTTCCAAAAGTTCAAGTTTGCCTAATTTCAAGTACTCAAGTCTTTTAGTTTCGAAAGATTTCATAGTTCATAATCTTAATCAAATAACGTAATTCTCTTTTAAAACAATTGAGTAACATATGCCTTATGTGTGAGTAGGTTATTCTTGTTTATAACAATCTTACTAGTGCAACCATGATCTAGGAAATGTAATACAATTTTGTCTTATCTTAGCTTTTATGCAGATGGAGGTTTTAATATAATTAATTATTGTCAATACATTTTCCTTTATTAACGCTGCAGTGGTTTGTTCGATACTTATTCTCATTTCCGAAATCAACACAAGGCTTTCATAAACAATTAAGTAAACCGTTCCTTTTATTTCTCTTAAGTCGTTATACCTAACTTCCCATAAAGCTAGTATAAATCTTAAGCTTTTAAAACCAAATATTACTCTTCTTTCAAAAAGGTTTCTTACTTCTTTTGAAATACTTCAAGATTCTTATTATTTAAACTCAAGTCAAAAGACATCGGAGTAAAACCACGTTCAGTTAACACACGTACGTCTACCGTATTATATATATTCTTTTAAAATATCATGCTCAAGAAGATAGGAAGAATCACATACCTCGCGACGATTATCGACTATTAGCAAAAGCGCTCCAAAATCGTAATCCTGCTAGCCTTTTCCACCTTTCGAGTAGAATCGCTGCTGCGATCTTCAACCTATAACGGTCATACAAGTCTATCAGCGTCTAGACTACTTACGTAAAATAATTCTAGATCTGATTCCTTATTCTACGGAAAGTTGGGCGTGACTTCCCTACTGTCAAACTACACAAGTCTCTTAAATGCGATCACATGTAAATCTGAGTTCAATTCTCTTCTTTAATACCATCCTTATATAAATCTTATACTCGTTTCTATACTACTATAGTATGTAATTTCCAATTACAATAGAAGGACAAGAGTATTTACCTCGATAAGCCCAAAATTATCCAAGTTTATATATCGATCTGAGCAGCGTTTAGCTCCTACTGGGTGCTCGACCGCTCCAAACAACCCTTAGAAGTTTCGCAACTTCTTCTTAATACTTCCAACTATGAAGATTTTCCTTAGGGTTTCGTTTTGTGGTGAAGGAAGTATAATAGTATTTGGGCTTTTAGTATAGGGGTAACCTTGGAATACTACAAGGTATTTGGGCGAGGTATTTTGGAATAGTAACAATACTTGGAGAATACTTTTCTACCAAAGGGGTGTATTTCACGAGAACAACTCAAGGTAGGGGGTTTCGGCCAAGGCTTCTCAAAGGGGAGGAGGACTTGGGCGAGAATTTCACTACAAGGAGGGAGGGATTTTAAGACTTAGAAGTCATTTGAGGATGAAGAAATCCTTGAACTAAAGGGGTATTTATAGGGCCTTGATGGCCAAGATTAAGACAAGTGGTGGGCAAGTGGAGGGTGAAGATTTGGACAAGTGTTGAGTGGGTCCCACTTGCTCATCTACTACACAAAATATCACAAAATATCCTACCAACTCCTTGACCAAAAATAAAGGCAAAAAACGTGCCATGTTTAGTCAACATTTCCGCCAGCAGGGTGACACTTGTCGCCTCTCGTTGGTCCAAAATATTTCATCTCTCGGAAAAATCTGTAAAAATTATAAATGTTGCAACCGTAATTTTCCCTTCGAAAAGTCCGGAAAATGTTTCGTCGGAAAACAATTCTTTTCGCTAGTTGTGCACAAATTTCGTCTCTATGCCTACTTAAGGCTAAAACTTTTGTACGTACGCCCTCACGTACATACTCTGGAAATACGGGGTATAACATTCTCCCCTCCTTAGAAACATTCGTCCCGAATGTTCCTTCTCAAGACGGATAACGATAAAGTTCCTCTAGCATCACAAAAGCTCCCACCCGAGGTCTAAAATATACTCCCTTCGCACCTTCACTTTACAAAAGAAATGATCACATCTATGTTCTTAACACATGCTCGCTTCTTCCCTTACTCGTCGTACCCTTCTCGTACACTCGAACTCTTCTAGTATACGTACCATACTTCAGTCATCACTTCAGTTTCCAAAATCTCTGGAGTCACTACCTCCAAACTTGGTCATCTTACTAGCCTCAATCTCCTTTAAGGCCATTCCCGGCCTTCACGATCCGATTCTGGTCGAACATATCCACGAACTCATACAACGGTCATCTAAACTTGGGTCTGGCGCCCTCGTGACCCTACCACCTGGCGGGACCACCTTGAACTGACCCCACCCCAAACCGGGCTGCGGGTCGACCCGCGAATGGTCCTCAACCCGACCCGCTATCGCGCCAACCACTTGTTTCCCCCGACCCGGAACAATCTCACAAATCATGTCATGAAAACCTAGTGGTCTTCTTAGCTCAACTACCCTCTTTCATTTCATACCACTCAGGGACTTATCACACAAATATATCCCACGTATACTATGCACTCCGATAAAGGTCAACATAAACATAAATCCTTTACCCAAGATGGCCTTGCGTCTAAGGTCTCTACGTATAAAACTCTAAGGCTCGCACTTTCCCTGTCCCCAAACTTACCCTTCTAACTAACCATGTTTTCTAAACACAATTTTAACAAAATGCTATCTGAACATAATACTTAACACTTCACCATAACATCAACGCATACTAGTCTCTAGAGGGGTAAGAATATACCTGTATCATCTGTTTCACTCTAATCATAGGCACACTGCCAGGCGTATGCCGTAGAAGGCGATGAACACGCCATCGACCGTGGCTGCGTCGTTCTGCTGCACCCCTCCTATAAACACGATCTCGTCACATGGCCCGACGACGCAGTGAAACAAGCACCGATAAGAAGGCGACATTCCGGTATGGCGCGCGCCACATCGTGCGCGAGGGGCGTGAATCCTGCTGGCTAGAACCCACGTATATCTGTAAACCAGAAGCCCTGCAGCTCTGACCAGCTCCCGAATACCCCGAACGTCCTGAAGACTGTGGAGGACCACTCTGTACTGGTGGAGGTACATAACTAGCCTGCTGCTGAGGCGGTCCGCCTCGAGAGTTACCAAAAGACCCTGCTGTCCTGGCCCTCTTCTGCTGATCTCGGTCATTCCGTCGACCTCTCCGCTCCTCACATCCAAGTGCATAAGCCTGCATGCGGGCAATGTCCATGCGGTGAAGAGCTACACGAACAAGCCTCGCCAAGTAGTCATCGAGCGGTGGCGTGGCGGTGCACTCGTCCTCCATGTCGGCTACCAATGCGGGGCGTCGAGCTAATGAGTCAAACTCCACATTGTACTCCCGACCGTGCGCGATGCGCCTCAGCGTCATAAATCTGTCGGCTCGAGCCCTTCTCATCTGTGGAGGCAAGAAGTGTGCAAGAAATGCCCCTGAGAACTCGTCCCATACGGCCGGAAGTGCATACTCTCCCCGGGACGGCTCGCGAATCAAACGATCATTGCGGTATCACGCGCGGCCGATGCGAACCTAAGACCACCGACTCGGTCTCGAAGCCTTGATCACTCTCATGATCCAGAATCGCCGAATGAACTCCTACGGATCATCCTCGGGCCTCGACCGTAGAACTCTGGCGGGCTCTGACTCGAGAAAGTCCGTAGCCTCAAACTATCCGATCTCGGGTGAACCATGGGTACTCTCTGGGCGCTGCTGCATCCAGCCTATCCTCGTATCGCCACGATCTGGCGATGGCGGCCATCTCTTTGTACCCCAACTCCTGCTCCGGTGTGGGGTGGAGGCTCAGTCTTGTGGTCTCGGACAGCTGCTGCGACCCTAAACTTCTTTGAAATTTGTGGCGGCGTCGCAAAACTCGCGTCTGAAGCACTATCTCGTAATGGCCGGGCTGCGCCCGTACTCTATGTATCCTACTAGCATCTCCTCGCTGCCTTGCCCATCAGGGCCGGGTTGCCTTGCGGAGGCATGGCGGTAAAACCGAAATCGTCGGAGGGTCCAACTTATAACACGACTCTAAGGCACGATCTCGAATGAGAAGAATGGAAACCAATCCTAAATGTCCTGCAGCCTCACGATTATAGGCGTGGTGCACAACATCGATAATCAAGATTCTACTGACACGGTGTAGACACTTTGAGATTAAGCGCTCGATACCACTTTTGTCACGACCGAACCGGGCGTGGCGGTCGCGCCTTACGGGCACCCAAGTAGACATACATCGAGTAACGGCGGAATATAAAACAAGACATGAAACAATATGAAGAGAAGCAGTTTATCGAGAAAAATTTGCCCGGCATATATATAATAAAACTTGAGCGATTCATCCCCATTTACAAAACACGACATGCATTACTCTGGACCTCTAAGAATGTAACAACAACTATGATGGGACAGGGCCCCGCCATACCCCTGAATGTACAAGAACCTACAACTCAGGGAAACATACCAAAAGATAAGCCTCCGGAGAAACGGAGCTTCCCAATACAGACCACAGATGAATACAGACCTCTAAGATTTGAACAAATACTATGACGGGACAAGGCCCCGCCGTACCCCTGAATATACATAGCCATGACAACTCCGGAACATTGGAGCAATCTCAAAATGCTGAACCAGGATCCTAAGCTCGCGGATCAACAACTGGTGTACCTCTACCTGCGCGTGACGCGGCCCGAGAAGGTCGGTAACAGTACCAAGTATGTGGCGAAAAATGCGAAGATGAAATCATAATAGTCTATATAAAACAGAAGACATATATGATAACAAAACTACAGTTCATAAAAGCAGTCATGTCAAGTCAGGGACTCACGCCCTCTAAGTCATCCCTCATGCCCGTGGAACTCCTCCCTCACTGCCGGCAGTCTAGGTATAAGTTAGGTGATACGTGTAACATGGGACTCGATAGAAATCGCACATGTCTCGGCCCATCTCATGGGACTCGATAGAAATCGCACATGTCTCGGCCCATCTCATGGGACTCGATAGAAATCGCACATGTCTCGGCCCATCTCATGGGACTCGATAGAAATCGGATGGAATACATTCCCGGTTCATCCCATGAACGCGGTATCGCATGAAATACATTCCCGGTCCATCTCATGGACTCGGTATCGAATCAGGTGAAATACATTCCCGGTTCATCCCGTGAGCAGCGGTGGTGGACACCCTAATATCTAAACGCTCTTTTAAGATAGATTAAGATAATACCATATTTTCCTTTTAAAACAACTAAGGTAATATTATGCCCTTCTTTTTAAACCAAAACACTTTCCTTCTTAAAGGCAAGTAACAACATTCTTTTCCAAAAGTTCAAGTTTGCCTAATTTCAAATATTCACGTTTCTTATTTTCGAAAGGTTTCATAGTTCATAGTCTTAATCATTTAATAACATAATTCTCTTTTTTAAAAACAGTTGAGTAATATATGCCTTATGTGTGAGTAGGTTATTCTTGTTTATAACAATCTTATTAGAGCAGCCATGATCTAGGAAATGTAATACAATTTTGTCTTATCTTAGCTTCTATGCAGATGGAGGTTTCCACTGGTTTTAATAATACTTTATTAGTCAATACATTTCCCTTTATTAGCGTTGTTGTGGTTTGTTCGATACTTATTCTGATTTCCGAAATCAGTAAAACATTATTCCTTTTAAAAACCATGTACTCATTACTCACGAATGAGGTTTCACACTTTAACAGACTTTAAAATCAATTTAATTAAGTCAACCGTTCCTTTTATCTCTCTTAAGTCGTTATACCTAACTTCCCATAAAGCTAGCATAACTTAAGCTTTCAAAACCAAGTATTACTCTCCTTTCAAATACGGTTCTTAATTCTTTTGAAATACTTCAAGATTCTTATTATTCAGGCTTAAGTCAAAAGACATTGCCGTAAAACTACGTTCAGTTAACACACGTACGTCTACCGTACTATATATATATATGTACTTTTAAAATATCATGCTCAAGAGTATAGGAAGAATCACATACCTCGCGATGATTACCGACTATAAGCAAATAGCTCCAAATCATGTCCAAGCTAGCCACTTTCCACCGCTCGAGTAGAATACGCTACTTGCGATCTTTCAACCTATAACTGTCATATAAGTCTATCAATGTCTAGACTACTCTGTAGAATAATTCTACGGAAAATTGGGCAGCACTTCCCTACCCGTCCAACTACACAAGTCTACTGTAAATACAGTCCTAAGTAAGTACAGTTCAGTTCTCTTCTTTAATATCCTTCTGATGTGATTTCAGTTTAATTCTTTTCTGTAATATCCTTCTATTACAGTTCAATTCTCTTCTGTAATATCCTTCTATGTATCAAATATTCATTTCTATACTACTACAGTATGTAATTTCCAATTACACTAGAAGGATAGGATTATTTACCTCGATAAGCCCAAAATTATCCAAGTTAATGTCGATCCTGAGCAACGTTTAGCTCCTACTCTAGGCGCTCCAACCCGCTCCAAACAACCCTTAGAAGTTCTACGCAACTTCTTCTTAATACTTCAACCCGCTATGAAGATTTCCTTAGGGTTTCGTTTTTGTGACTTAAGGGAAATATAGTAGTATTTAAGACTCTACGTATAGAGGTAACTTTGGAAAGTACTACAAGGTATTTGGGCTAAAGTATTTGGGAATAGTAACAATACTTGGAGAATACTTTTCTACCAAGGGGGTGTATTTCACGAGAACAACTAGGCAGGGGGTATACTCTCGCCGGGCGTTCTCGAGGGGAGGGTGGCTTTGGACGAAAACTTTAAGAGGAGGAGAGGATTTCAAGACTTGGAAATTGCTCAGTGTGGATGAAATAAGTCTTCAACTAAGGGGTATTTATAGGCCAATCAATGGCCAAGATTAAGACAAGTGGTGGGCAAGTGTAGGGTCGAGATTTGGGCAAGTGTACCTTATCCATACGCCACCAAAATATCCTACCAACTCCTGACTAAAGAAAAGGCACAAAAAGCGTGCCAAGAGCCTCAATTTGCCGTCGAGGGGTGACAAGTGTCACCCTCTCGTTGGTCCAAAATATTTCGTCTCTCGGAAAAATCCGCAAAAATAATAAATGACATAGCCGTAATTTTCCCTTCGCAAAGTCCGGAAAACGTTTCGTCGGAAAACGATTCTTTTCGCTAGTTGTGCACAAAATTTCGTCCCTTAGTCTACTTTAAGGCTTAAACTTTTGTACGTACATACTCTGGAAATACGGGGTATAACACCAGTCGCGGCCCGGGGTCGGGTCGTGACACTAACAGCCGTAGTATCAAGGCTTGTTTACATTTCACATAAGTCACTACACTTTTAGAAATACATTTCTCGTCTTCTAAAACAAGTGACCCTTACTTTAAAACTTAAGCAAGTGATACTGTCACGACCCGACTTCGGGCCCGTGACTGGTGCCTTACTCCGGGCACCCTAGTGATACAACATCAGAGAAAAATCAGCGGAAATAAAAACTTAAACAGAAACAAGATATAACATAAGAAAACAGGCTAACCAAAATGGTCACCTTCATGTATAAATATATAACCGAACAGTTACAATCCTTTACAACCCTGCCCACAACAGTACTACAGACCTCTAAGAGTGTAACAACAACTATGACGGGACAGGGCCCCGCCATACCCCTGAATGTACAAGTACCTACAATGACAGGGGACTATACCAAAAGATAAGCCTCCGGAGAAACGGAGCTTCCCAAACCGCTGAACTGTGATCCTATGAGCGAGGATCCACAACCGATGTACCTCTACCTGCGGCATGAACGCAGCCCCTCGAAGGAGGTCAGTACAACAGGTACCAAGTATGTGAAACTGAAAATACTGTAAATGAAATCATGACAGTCTATATAAAACAAAAGACATGTATGATAACCAAACTACAGTTCACAACATAAAAGCAGTCATGTCAAGTCAGGGACTCACGCCCTCAAAGTCATCCCTCATGCCCGTGGAACTCCTTCCTCACTGCGATCTAGGTATAAATCGTGTGATCGTATAACATGTCTCGGCCCGTCCCATGGGACTCGAGGTGGAATCGCGTGGTCACATTAGGGCCCGTCGTGGACTCGGTGTCGGATCGTATGGAATACATTCGGTCCATCTCGTGGACTCGGTGTCAAATCGTGTGGAATACATTCCGGTCCATCCGTGGACTCGGTATCAATCGGTGGAATATGTCACGACCCGTTCGGGCGGATCGGTGCCTTACCCGGCACCAAGTAGCCATACATCGTAGAAAAACGGCGGAATATAAAACAACCAAGATATGAAACGGTATAAATAAGACACGGTTTAGGAAAAAGTTGCCTTCGGCATAATGTATATAAATAACCCAAAATGAGCGATTACATCCCAACCTTACAATGGTCTGCGGACCTCAGAGTTTAAAACAACAATGGCGGGGCGGGGCCCGCCATACCTGAATACAAATATCTACAACGGCGAGGACCATACAAAATGCTAAGCTTAGGAGAAGCGGAGCTTTCCCAACGAAGTGGTGATCCTAAGAACGAGGATCAGCGGTAGGAGTACCTTTACTGCGGCATGAGCGCGGCCCGAAGGAGGTCGATCTGGCAGTACCAAGTATGTGGCGAAAATACTTGTAATGAAATCATAGTAGTCTATACAAGGCAGGAGACATGTATGGTAAGCCAAAACTACAGTTCACAAATAAATAAGCAGTCATGTCAAGTCAGGGACTCATGCCCTCAAAGTCATCACAATAGACAAATGCGGGGTAAATGCGAAGGCATAGCCGACTACTAAAACCCACGGTACCAACAAGGTCATAAAGCGTATCATGAGATCTGCAGGCCGTCACATGATCAAAGGCGGCCCACTCGCGCGATATCTAATGTCGCGTCTAGTCACAGAACTTCCGCACTCGCATAGGCCAAACAGATAGGCGCGTGAGGTATAACCCGCGTCGAGGGTAGCTACTCCCGGCGGCGTCTAGACTCGTCGTCCGCATGGCCACAAGGACCGCATGACCACAAGGGCGCGCTAACACGGAACTCCGCGATTCGCATAGGCCATCTGAGACCGCATAAGGTATTCTCGAATCATAGGTCCATCGACCGCTTTGAGTCTACCGCGTGGAGCGGCTTAACCCGGAGTTATGAATGATATAATATCAACATAACCGCTTATTGCTAAACAACATAAGCACAAAGGAAAACCCTTTACACAACCATCGCAAGATACTAACTCACGTGGCGTCTAACATGTTTACTTATCAAGTCAACAAGAAAGTATTACAAGACTATCACAAATCAATACAATCAAGTTATTCACACAAGGTACTTTCTACATTATGTTAACAAGTTCGGGTTGTTAGCCCCAAAGTACTTCATGTATTACTCGTTTAAAAAGATCCGTTTCTTTTACAAAAGTCACACAATACCCGTAGTATAAAAATAGAGTAATTATCCTTTGAAGTACATTAAAACACTTCTCCTTGTAAAATCAAGTAACAACATTCTTTTCCTAACGTTCAAGTTTGCCTAATTTCAATTACTCAAGTTTCTCATTTTCGAAAGGGTTTGTAGTTCATAGTTTTAATCCTTTAAAACAATTTGAGAAACATATACCTTATGTGTGAGTAGTTTATTATTGTTCATAACAATTTTTTACTGACCATGATCTAGGAAATGTAATATCATTTTGTCTCATCTTAGATCCTATGCAGATGGAAGTTTCATCGGTTTTAAATACATTATTAGTCAAAACATTTTCCCTTTATTAGCATTCTTGTGGTTTGTTCGACATTCATTCGATTTCCGAAATCAAGAAACATTATTCCTTTTATCACTCTTGGCGTTATACCTAACTTCCCATAAAGCTAGTATGACTCTTAAGCTTTTAAAACCAAGTGTTATTCTTCTTTCTAAAAAGGGTTTCTTAATTCTTTTGAACCACTTTGATTCTTATTATTGGGCTTAAGTCCAAGACATTGCGTAATTATTATTCGGGCTTAAGTCCAAGACATTGCCGTAATTATTATTCGCTTAACACACGTCGTCTACCGTACTATATACATATTCTTTAAAATATCATGCTCGAGAGGATAGGAAGAATCACATACCTTCTCGTGGAAACCACCGCCAAGTTGAATATGTCGCGTGAGTATCGACTATATCGATCAAATATATCTATCAACGTCTGCATCGTAAAAAGCTCTAAACAGAGGGTTTGCTATTCTATGTACATTTGGGCAGCACTTCCCTACCGGTGAGCTACTCAAGTCTCGTGAAACAGTCTATGTAAATCTGATTCTATTATTCTTCTTTTAAGCCGCCTACTTGTGATAATTCAATTCTATTCTGCAATACCCTTCTAAGTATTTAATACTTATTCCTATACTTCTACAGTATATCCACTCTATTTACAAAAGGAAGATAAGGTTATTTACCTCGGTAAGCCCAATAATATCCTAGATAAAAGTCGCGCCTGAGCAAGGTTTAGCTCCTAAGTTGTGCGCTCCGGTAGCTCCAAGAAAACCTTAGAAGTTCTTCACAACTTCTACTAATGACTAAGGGATTTGGGCTAGGGTATTTTGGGCATTATAACAATACTAGATGGCAACTTTTCTACCAAGGGAGGGGGGGTAGTGTTTCGGCTAGGCTAGCTTTAGAGGGGGGGGGGTTGCTCTCGGCTAGGGCTTCTCAAAGGGGAGGGGTGTGTTTGGACGAAAACAATAAGAGGGAGAGGGAAGGATTTTCAAGACTTAGAAAATATTTGGATGAAGAAGTTCATCAACCTAGAGGGGTATTTATAGGTCAAGGGATGGCCAACCAATGGCCAAGATTATGCCAAGTGCAAGGCAAGTGTAGGGTGAGGATTTAGGCAAGTGTCCTTGGCCAACTTGCACACAAAATATCCTACCAACTCCAAGACAAAATAAGCCTCTCCATTCGGCCCTAATCATACAAGTCCACGATGAGAGGTGACAAGTGTCGCCTCTCGTTGGTCCAAAGTGTTACGTCTCTCGGAAAAATCCGCAAAAATTAGAAATGACATAGCGAATTTATCCTACGCGAGTCTTGTAAAGCGTTTAGTCGAAAGCGACTCTAAACGGGTGTTGTGCACAAAGTGGAATTCGTCCAAGCCAACTAGGGGGGGTGACACGTGTCGCCCTCCTACTCGTCCAAAATATTTCATCTTCCGAAAATATCCACAATGGTCAAAATCTCGAAAACAAAGTGGGCCCCACAAAACCGTAAATTTTCTCCCGTGGGCCCCACGTGACTATTTCCGAAAAAATAAAATTCCATAATTCTCTAATATTCCAAGAAGTCCGAATACCAAATCTGGGAATCCAATTCCCATTAACGAATCTTTTTCCTTCACAAAAACCGGAAACTTTTCCGTGGAAAAATCACCTCTTTCTTCCATTCCAATTTCAATGTCGTATTCTCGTACGTACGTCCTCGCATACATACCCTGAAACTACGGGGTATAACAGAATACATTCCCGGTCCATCTCATGGACTCGGTATCAAATCGGGTGGAATACATTCCCGGTCCATCCCATGGACTCGGTATCAAATCGAGTGGAATACATTTCCGGTCCATCTCATGGACTCGGTATCAAATCGGGTGGAATACATTCCCGGTCCATCCCATGGACTCGGTATCAAATCGGGTGGAATACATTCCCGGTCCATCCCATGGACTCGGTATCAAATCGGGTGGAATACATTCCCGGTCCATCTCATGGACTCGGTATCAAATCGGGTGGAATACATTCCCGGTCCATCCCATGGACTCGGTATCAAATCGGGTGGAATACATTCCCGGTCCATCCCATGGACTCGGTATCAAATCGGGTGAAATACATTCCCGGTCCATCCCATGGACTCGGTATAGAATCGGCCATAACATTTAAACTCTCTTTTTAAGACAGATTAAGATAATACCATACTTTCCTTTTAAATCAAAACACTTTCCTTTTTAAAAAATCAAGTAACAACATTCTTTTCCAAAAGTTCAAGTTGCCTAATTTCAAATACTCAAGTCTTTTATTTTCGAAAGATTTCATAGTTCATGGTCTTAATCAAATAACGTAATCTCTTTTTAAAACAATTGAGTAACATATGCCTTATGTGTGAGTAGTTATTCTTGTTTATAACAATCTTATTAAAGCAGCCACGATCTAGAAAATGTAATACAATTTTGTTTTATCTTAGCTTCTATGCAGATGGAGGTTTCTACTGGTTTTAATATAATTAATTATTGTCAATACATTTTCCTTTATTAACGCTGCAGTGGCTGTTCGATACTTATTCTCATTTCCGAAATCAGTAAAACATTATTCTTTAAAAGCCAAGTACTCATTACTCACGAATGAGGTTTCACAACTTTTTAACAAAATTCAAGTCCTTAACATTTCATAAAACGTCCCTTATAAGTTAAGTCTCTTATCTTTTAAGATCAAGTCTCTTAACTTCTAAAATCAATAAACCATTCTTTTACCTACATAAAGTTGTTATAACTAACTTCCCATAAAGCTATTATAACACCTTATGTTTTAAACCAACCAAAACTCGTTTAACACACGTACGTCTACCGTACTACATTGTTCACAACAATCATGCTAGAAAAGATAGGAAGAGGTTCACATACCTCGCGACGAGTATCGACAATTAGCAAATAGCTCCAAAGTACTGTAACCCTGCTAGCCTTTTTCACCCTTCCAGTAGAATACGCTACTCGTAGTATTTCAACCTATAAAGGCCACAAAACGTCTATCAACCTCTCGATCTCTTCGTAGAATATTTCCAAGTACAAGGTTCCTTATTCTACGGAAAATTCGGCAGCACCTCCCCCCCCGCAACCACATAAATCTCCTCCCCTATCAAGGCCCGCTACCAAGCCAACAACTCCAAAAGGGGGGGTTTACACGTCTAACCGGACGTGTACAATTCTACTCCACAATAATACTACAAGTCTACTGTAAATACAGTCCAATGTAAATCTGATTCAATTATCAATCTTCTTTCCTCATATAATATACTCAAGTATAACTACTACAACATGTAATATCCAATTACAATAGGGGGACATAAATCATTACCTCGATAAGCCCACAATTATCCAAGTTTATAAGTCGATCCTGAGCAATCGTTTAGCTCCAACTCCTTACGCTCCAACCCGCTCCAAGCGACCCTTAGAAGTTTCTAAACAACTTCTCTTAACACTTCAACCAAGCTAGGAAGATTTTTCTAGGGTTTCACTTTGCGACTATTGGAATAAAGTAGTATTTCCGGGCTCCTAGTATTGAAATAACTTTGGAATACAACTAGAGATACTAGGCTAAGGTATTTGGGATTATACATCAATAATCAAAGTATTTTCTACATAAGTGGGGAGGGGGTGGACGAAAGCAACTCAAGGGAGGGGGTATATTTTTGCCTTGGAAAGTCTAAGTGTGGGATGAAATTAGTCTTCAACTTAAGGGGGGTATTTATAGAGAATTCAAGGGTTAAGGTCAGAGCAAGTGGGTGGTCAATATTGGGCCATGTGTGTGTGGGTCCCACCACACCACATGGCCAACGAAAGCACAAGACAAGTGGCTTGCCACTTGTAAGGCCATTTCGGCCAAGGGACAAGTGTCTAGCCACTTGTCCCACCATTTCGAGGTGGCCACATGGGGTGACACGTGTGGCCTCAACTATCCAAAATATTTCGTCTTAGAAAATATCCAAAATACCGAAAATCTCAAAAATAAAGTGGGCCCACAAAACCGTAAATTTCTCGTGGGTCCCACGTGACCATTTCAAAATAAAATCTCATAATTCTAATATAATCCAAGAAGCCCAAATACCAAATGGAATCCAATTCCATCAACGAACATTTTTCCTTCAAAAACGGAAACTTTTTGAAAAATCACATCTTTCTTTCCTTTCCGATTTTTACGTATGCAAATGCGTGCGTCTCATACATACCACGGAACTACGGTGTGGATACCTTTATGTTAAACCCGTAGTTTGGTATTTGGCTTTGGTTTGGCATTTTGGAATATTTGAGAATTATGAAATTTTATTTCCGAATTGGTCACGTGGGGCCACGGAAAATTTACGGTTTTGTGCCCACTTTATTTTGGCATTACGGATATTTTGGAAGATGAAATATTTTGACGAATGAGAAGCGACACGTGTCACCGTGACGTGTTGGCAGTGAGAAGACAAGTGGGGCGTTTTTGGTGGACAAGTGGCCCATTTTTGTGGTGGCCACTTGTCCCATTTTTGTGGTAGCCAAATGGTTGGCCAACTACCCACACACATGTACCCCATCCTCACCATCCACTTGCCTAGATCTTGACCCTTGAATTCTCTATAAATACCCCCTTAGTTGATGACTAAATTCATTCCACACTTAAAGCTTTTCCAAGCAAAAATACTCCCTCCCTTTAACTTTGTTTTCGTCCCCCTCCCCCACTTGTGTAGAAAATACTCCAAGTATTATTGTATAATCCCAAATACCTTAGCCTAGTATCCCTAGTTGTATTCCAAGTTATTTCAATACTAGGAGCCCGGAAATACTACTTTATTCCAATAGTCGCAAAGTGAAACCCTAGAAAAATCTTCCTTGCTTGGTTGAAGTGTTAAGAGAAGTTGTTTAGAAACTTCTAAGGGTCGCTTGGAGCGGGTTGGAGCGTAAGGAGTTGGAGCTAAACGTTGCTCAGGATCGACTTATAAACTTGGATAATTTTGGGCTTATCGAGGTAATGATCTATGTCCCCCTATTGTAATTGGATATTACATGTTGTAGTAGTTATACTTGAGTATATTATATGAGGATAGAAGATTGATAGAATTGAACTGTATTTACATTGGACTATTCTGATGAGCTTGTAGTATTATAGTGAGGCGTTGTACACGTCCGGTTAGACGTGTAACCCCCTTGGAGTTGTTGTCTTGGTAGCGGACCTTGATAGAGGAGGAGATTTTCGTGGTTGCGGGGAGTGTCGCCGAATTTTCCGTAGAATAAGGAACCTTGTACGAAGAGATCGGGAGGTTGATAGACGTTTTGTGGCCTTTATAGGTTGAAGTACTACGAGTAGCGTATTCTACTTGAAGGGTGGAAAAGGCGAGCAAGGTTAGAGTACGTGGAGCGTTTTGCTAATTGTCGATAATCATCGCGAGGTATGTGAACCTCTTCCTATCTTTTCTAGCATGATATGTTATGAACTATGTAGTACGGTAGACGTACATGTGTTAAATGAATTTGGTTGATTTAAAACATAAAGTGTTATAACGGCTTTATGGGAAGTTTGTTATAACAACTTTATGTGGGCAAAGAAATGGTTTGTGGTTTTTAAAAGATAAAAGACTTGATGTGAAATAATAAGGACTTGGGTTGTGTTAAAAAGTTGTGAAACCGCTTTAATGAGAAATGGGTAATTGGGTTTTAAAAGGAATAATGTTATATTGATTTCGGAAATGAGAACAAGTATCGAACAAACCACTGCAGCGTTAATAAAGGAAAATGTATTGACTAAGTAATTATTATTAAAACCAGTAGAAACCTCCATCTGCATAGAAGCTAAGATAAGACAAAATTGTATTACATTTTCTAGATCATGGCTGCTTTAATAAGATTGATATAAACAAGAATAACCTACTCACACATAAGGCATATGTTACTCAAATTGTTTTAAAAGAGAATTATGTTATTAAGTGATTAAGACTATGAACTACGAAACCTTTCGAAAATAAGAGACTTGAGTATTTGAAATTAGGCAAACTTGAACTTTTGGAAAAGAATGTTGTTACTTGTCTTTAAAAAGGGAAATTATTTTGGTTTACTTAAAATAATAGTTACTCTGTTTTGGATACCCCGAGTGTTGGTATCAGGTGACTTCTTGTGAAAGAATGGATATTTGTAAGAGAATTGAAGTATGGTAATTTGCTTGTGCTTTCTTGTGATAGCCTTGTTGTGTAAAAGTTGTATTCCTATGCTACCGCGTCTCTCGATGGAGGGCCGGTATATTGTTATTGTTGTTACATGGACATGTCTGCACCGATGAAGAATTCCGGGGGCATGTGGCCATGCGGCAGGGTTGATTACCCGATATATTGTTATTGTTGTTACATGGACATATACTGCGATGAAGAATTTCGGGCGTGTGGCTGCGGCGGGTTGATTACCCAGATATCGTTATCGCATCTCGACATGTCTACACCGATGGAGAATTCCGGCATGTGGCTATGATGTGGGCATGATTGATATTGTGGGCGTGAGACCTTGGTTATATTTGAGTGATGACTTTGAGGCGTGAGTCCTCGCTGACATGATCGCTTATGTCGTGGATCGTAGTTTGGTTATCATACATGTCTCTGCTTTATTTAGACATTATGATTTCGTTTCTGATATTTTCGATTTCACATACTTGGTACTGTTATCGACCTCCTTCGGGCTGCGTTCACGCCGCAGTGAAGGTACATCGGTTGTGGATCCTCGCTCATAGGATCACAGTTCAGCGGTTTGGGAAGCTCCGTTTCTGCGGAGGCTTATCTTTTGGTATAGTCCCCTGCCATTGTAGGTACTTGTACATTCGTGGTATGGCGGCCCCGTCCGTCATAGTTGTTGTTACACTCTTAAGTGCATGTGCAATTGTGGCGGGGTTTGTAAAAGGATTTAACTGTTCGGTTTGATATGTATATACATGAAGGCAACCGTTTTGGTTAGCCTGTTTTTTTTTATGTTGTCTCTTGTTTCCTGTTAAGTTTTATTTCCGCTGATTTTCTCTGATGTTGTATCACTAGGGTGCCCGGGGTAAGGCACCAGTCACGGGCCCGAAGTCGGGTCGTGACACTTTAATTCAAATTTCCCTTCCTTATTTCAAGTCATTTCCTTGTTTACATTACTAGAGAAAACCATCCTCTTAACCTTCCATAAAGTTATTATAACCAACTTCCCATAAAGCCGTTATACTAACTTTATTCCTTAGACTAATTCATTCTTTTTATAACCAAGAGACTTATACTTTCAAAATACTTCAAGTCTCTTAACTTTAGAAATCAAGTTTCTTACTTAGAAATCAAGTTTCTTACTTCGAAATCAAGTCTCTTATCTCTTAGGATGTCAAGAAATCAATACTTTCCAAATCAAGTATTCTATACTTTTAAATCAAGTCCCATAACTTGAAAAACAAAGTCTCTTAACCTTTTAAGAATTCAAGGTTCATAGTCTTAAAACATCATAACCTAAACTCTTTAAATTAAGAAACATATACTTTTGTGCGTTGTGAATAAGTTATACTTGTTTATAACGATCTTATTAAAGCAGCCATGATCTAGCAAATGTAATACAATTTTGTCTTATCTTAGCTTCTATGCAGATGGAGGATTCTACTCATTTTAATTTAATCGATTGTCGATACATTTTCTTTTATTAACGCTGCAATGGCTTGTTCGATACTTATTCTCATTCGTGCAGTAAATTAGCAAAGTCCACTCGACTCCAAATACTTCCTAACGACTCTTACCAACATCCCCCATAAGACTTGGTAAGAATTTAGGATATCTTAGACATAACCTTTACGTAGAGTACATCAACATACAAACCTCTAAACTTCTAAGAGTAGAAGGAAACATGAAATAATACCACATGTGTATTCCATACGTAGAATCATGCCAAAAGAAGGAAGATGTTCACATACCTCGCGACGATTATCGACAAGTAGCAAAATGCTCCAAAGTACTTCAACCTTGATAGCTATTCCATCCTTAAGTAGAATACGTTATACGTAGTACTTCAACCTATATTAATCATAACATGTCTATCAACTCCTTACTTTAACGTAGAATCATACTAAGTGCAAAGTCACTAAATTCTACGGAAAATCGGACATCACTTCCTTTGTTTCTACATACTTTTCCACCTTTTTTAAGGCCCGAAAATCAATAACCAAACGCCACATTTAAGGCCTAACAATTCAGCAAATACAAAGGAGATTACACGCCTAATAGGACGTGTAAAATTCTGTCCCACAATCAATATAAAACTGTCCAATAATTTCAAGCCCTATTCGGCTACAATGTCACAATAGTTATCAATTTCCTTTGAATTCCTTTTGCAATCCAAGTTGTTATTCCAACATGTTATATACATAATAACAATTACAACAACTATAACTCCTTTCTTCCTTAACATGCAACGATTGTAACTACCGTCCAAATTAATTACAACATTAATGGCTAACTTGTCCATTTTCGGTTTTAACATGTCGACATGATCCAAATATTTTCAAACTTCATTATATATACCACATGCTCATTTCTTAACTACTATAACATGTAATCTTCAATTACATTAAGAATATGGAGATTTTTACCTCAATAAGCCCTAAAATGTCCAAGCGTAAAAGTCGATCCTTAGCAACTTTTAGCTCCTCTTCTTATGTTCCAATCCGCTCCAAGTACTCCTTAGAAGCTCATGAAGAACTCCTCTTCAAGTTCCATCTTCAAAGTTAAAGAACACCTTAGGGTTTCGCCTTGCGACTAACGTAAAAACGTCGTTTTTCCGCGATCTTTCTATTGAGATATCCTTACAATACCCCTAGGAACCTTGGGTTAAAGTCTTGTGAATAATGAACCACAAATGAAAATTTTCTCCTTCCTTTTTAGCTCAAACCCGAGAGCAAATGTTTCAAGAACTCTAGTTCTTGAAATATTTTCTAAGTGTGGGAAGCTTATCTTGCTACTAGGATGATTATATAAAACATTGGAGGGTCTAGATTATAACACTTGTTAGGGTTGGATGGAAGAGATCAAGCCAAGTGGCCCTTGGACTTAGTCAACAATATCAAGCTCTTTACTTAGCAAAACTTGGTCATATTTACATTGGCCAAATGACCATTATACCCTTGTCAAATTCGAACAAGACCATGTGGGGGGTGACACGTGTCACCCTCCCATTCGTCCATAAAATTTTGTAACCCTCGTCGGCCCCTAAAAACGTAAAATTTCTCGGGTGAGCCCTACGTGACCAAATCCGTAAAAAAAAAAATTCCATAATGTTAATAAATTCCATACTCTTCAAATAAGGCATTTTGAGAATCCAATTCTCATCAACGAATATTTTTCCTTTCCGACGTTCGGAAGATTTTCCGTCGGAAAAACAATTCTTCCTTTCGTACCAATTTTCAAGTCTTGCGTTCACGCGTCTATTCTCTTATTCATGTCCTGGAATTACGGGGTGTAACATTCTTCCCCCGTTAGAAACATTCGTCCCCAAATGTTCTTTCGGAGTCCAATCTAATTAGATAGCGACAGAGTCTCCTTTTACTACACCCTTCATACAACATATGCCACCCACGACCACATAACAATACTCATACTAAAACGTCAACCTGAACTCCAAGTGTCGACGTCATTCATCTGCATAAAGTTTCTGCTGACTCCGAGCTTACTAAAAATCTTTCCTGGATAAGCTTCGCCTTATCCACTGCCCGCTGAATCAAGTATGGGCCAATTATCTGAACCTCGCCTACGTGGAACCAACCAAAAGGCGATTCTACACTTTCTTACTGGTTGTATTCTTTCCATACCTCCAACTTATACTAGCATACTTACATAACCTCCATACCGATTCTAGCCTCCAATCCTTGGAGTCACTCTATTAAACAATATAAGGCCATTTCCGGCTCACACGACCTGGTTCCGGTTGAACGCGCCCACGAACCCGTAAAACACTTAACTAGACTTAGATCTTGCACCCTCGTGACCCTGTCACGTAGCGGAACTACTACCAACTGATCCCACTCCATTTCAATCTATGAGGCGACCTATAATAGGTCCTCAACCCGACCCACCGTCGCACTTAACTCTTACTCTTCGTCTGAATAAAATCTTATTGCCCGAGAAGGCCTTATATACCTAAGGTCTCGGCGGTTATCAATATTCATAGGCTCGCATTTTCCATGCACCAAGCCTACCTTATCAGTCCCCCCCCCCCCCCGTAAACGGGTACAATAACATCTCATAATACCATAACCATTTTGTCTTGATCACAACCACCATTACTTACTTCATACGGATCTCATCCGTACAATTCTCTTAAGCCTACCATGTAGCTTAATCTATTAACATGGCATTCCATTAAGTTCCTTAACATGACTTCTTTAAGGGTTCACCACCCTATCAGACAGCTCGTCATTTCCCAATTATCTCAAAATAAAACATAAGACCTTGGCGAGAATTCATTAATTGTTTCATACCTTCCCGGTATCTATCTAGTCCTTACCAATTCCTGGTAATCTAAAATCATTCTAGGCAACACGCGTCTGACCCTCATACATAACTCCGTATAGCTGTATGTCATAATACCAACTACACTACAATTATTACCAACCTGGATACGCAATCCACATAGTCCCTCCTGGGTCATTGTTGCCTTTCTCGTAGATGCAATCAACATAACTCGTTAGGGAAGACGACCCTAACAACACAGCTCTATCGCACGATCACAGAGTGAGAAGAATGGAAACCAATACTAAATGTCCTGCAGCCTCCTGATTATAGATGTGGTGCACAACACACCTATAATCAAGACTCTACTAGACACGGTCTGTAGACACTTTCTGAGGACTAACTGCTCTGATACCACTTTTGTCACGGCCCGACCCCGGGCCCGCGACTGGTGCCCTACCTGGGCACCCTTACAAGTATACATCAGAGAATAGTAGCGGAACATACATACATAAACTTAACAAGAAATGAATAATAGGTTAGCCGATAAGGCTACCTTCCCGGATACATATAAATATGTAAAACCAAAAGCAGTTACCTCTTTTTTTTTCCTTACAAAGCGACCCACAAGATATGACTACAGACCTCTAAGAATTCCTGACATAACAACTGTGACGGGACAGGGCCCCGCCATACCCCTGAATGTATATAAACCTACAACCTCAGGGAGCCGTACCAAAAGACAAAGCCTCCGGAGAAATGGAGCTTCACAAGAACTGAACAGTGATCCTAAAAGTGCGGATCAGCAAGCTATGTACCTCAACCTGCGACATGAACGCAGCCCCCCGAAGGAGGTCAGTACGAAATATGTACCAAGTATGTGAAACTGAAAATACTGTAATAAAATCATAACAGTATATATAAAGCTGGAGACATGTATGATAACCAAAATAACAGTACACTGTGCCTTGCCGAAGTGAAAGTAATGAAAGCCAGTTTTACCTTTTTAAAGACTATTTCAACACATGAACAATAGTCACACCAGGGATAGGGACACAAGCCCTCAAGTATCCTCACACAGTCTAGTAAGGGTCTCAAGCCAACAAATATCAAAGTGTGCCCGTGGAATCCCCCATCACTGCCGACAACCATAAGTGTAAAATATAACCATGTGACGCGCCCGTGGCATCCTACCTCAATGTCGGCGTACACATATACAATACATGTATATATCTCCTGCCCGTGGAATCCCCCATCACTGCCGACAGCCATAAGTGTAACATATAACCATGTGACGTGCCCGTGGAATCCTACCACACTGTCGGCGTACACACATACAATACATATATATATCTCCTGCCCGTGGAATCCCCCATCACTGCCGACAACCATAAGTGTAAAATATAACCATGTGACGCGCCCGTGGCATCCTACCTCACTGTCGGCGTACACACATACAATACATATATATATCTCCTGCCCGTGGAATCCCCCATCACTGCCGACAGCCATAAGTGTAACATATAACCATGTGACGCGCCCGTGGCATCATACCTCACTGTCGGCGTATACACATACAATACATATATATATATATATCTCATGCCTGTGGAATCCATCATCTCGGGTACATGACTTCATGGAGAGCTAATCCATGGGGTAATAATCGTATATAACATGTCCGTGGAATCCCTCATCTCGGGTACATGTCTTCATGGAGAGCTAATCCATGGAGTAATAGTACATAACATGGTCGCATGCCCCGGAATCCCTCATCGTATAAGCATGGCCATGGGGTAATAATCATATATAACATGCCCGTGGAATCCCTCATCTCGGGTACATGTCTTCATGGGGAGCTAGTCCATGGAGTAATAATCGTACATAACATGGTCGCATGCCCCAGAATCCCTCATCGTATAAGCATGGCCATGGGGTAATCAAATAAATCCGGGAATCTAACCCGCCTCCTGGTCACATGCCCCGGAATCCCACATCGTATAAGCATGTCCAAGGATCAATCATAATGGAAGAATACCCGTGGAATCCCACATCACCGTCGGTACGTCCAAGTAAACTTACAACAAGACAGCCGACCCTCCAACTGAGAGTCACAGCAGCGTAAACATATAATACTTGCACTCAAGGCTATCACAAGAAAGCATAGGCAAGTTCATTAAATCTTTAGACTTTCATTTTATATACTCAAGGAACTTTTCGTTTCACATAAAAATCCGGGAATTTAACCCAAAGTACTACATACTTCCATTCTTTTCAAAAGACTCCTTTTCATATAAAATCCCAAGATACTAACACCCGTAGTATCAAGGCTTGTTTACATTTCACATAAGTCACTACACTTTAAGAAATACATTTCTCGGCTTCTAAAACAAGTGACCCTTACTTTAAAACTTAAGCAAGTGATACCTTTAATTCAAATTTCCTTTCCTTATTTCAAGTCATTTCCTTGTTTACATTACTAGAGAAAACCATCCTCTTAACCTTCCATAAAGTTATTATAACCAACTTTCCATAAAGCCGTTATACTAACTTTATGCCTTAGACAAATTCATTCTTTTTATAACCAAGAGACTAATACTTTCAAAATACTTCAAGTCTCTTAACTTTATAAATCAAGTTTCTTACTTCGAAATCAAGTCTCTTATCTCTTAGGATGTCAAGAAATCAATACTTTCCAAATCAAGTATTCTATACTTTTAAATCAAGTCCCATAACTTGAAAAACAAAGTCTCTTAACCTTTTAAGAATTCAAGGTTCATAGTCTTAAAACATCATAACCTAAACTCTTTAAATTAAGAAACATATACTTTTGTGCGTTGTGAATAAGTTATACTTGTTTATAACGATCTTATTAAAGCAGCCATGATCTAGAAAATGTAATACAATTTTGTCTTATCTTAGCTTCTATGCAGATGGAGGATTCTACTCATTTTAATTTAATCGATTGTCGATACATTTTCTTTTATTAACGCTGCAATGGCTTGTTCGATACTTATTCTCATTAGTGCAGTAAATTAGCAAAGTCAACTCGACTCCAAATACTTCCTAAGGACTCTTACCAACATCCCCCAAAAGACTTGATAATAACTTAGGATATCTTAGACATAACCTTTATGTAGAGTAAATCAACATACAAACCTCTTAACTTTTAAGAGTAGAAGGAAATATGAAATAATACCACATGTGTATTCCATACGTAGAATCATGCCAAAAGAAGGAAGAGGTTCACATACCTCGCGACGATTATCGACAAGTAGCAAAATGCTCCAAAGTGCTTCAACCTTGATAGCTATTCCATCCTTAAGTAGAATACGCTATACGTAGTACTTCAACCTATATTAATCATAACATGTCTATCAACTCCTTACTTTAACGTAGAATCATACTAAGTGCAACGTCACTAAATTCTACGGAAAATCGGATAGCACTTCATTTGTTTCTACATACTTTTCCACATTTTTCAAGGCCCGAAAATCAATAACCAAACGCCACATTTAAGGCCCAACAATTCAGCAAATACAAAGGGGATTACACGCCTAATAGGACGTGTAAAATTCTGCCCCACAATCAATATAAAACTGTCAAATAATTTCAAGCCCTATTCGGCTACAATGTCACAATAGTTATCAATTTCCTTTCAATTCCTTTTTCAATCCAAGTTGTTATTCCAACATGTTATATACATAATAACAATTACAACAACTATAACTCCTTTCTTCCTTAACATGCGACGATTGTAACTACCGTCCAAATTAATTACAACATTAATGGCTAACTTGTCCATTTTCGGTTTTAACATGTCGACATGATCCAAATCTTTTCAAACTTCATTATATATACCACATGCTCATTTCTTAACTACTATAACATGTAATCTTTAATTACATTAAGAAGATGGAGATTTTTACCTCAATAAGCCCTAAAAATGTCCAAGCGTAAAAGTCGATCCTTAGCAACTTTTAGCTCCTCTTCTTATGTTCCAATCCGCTCCAAGCACTCCTTAGAAGCTCATGAAGAACTCTTCTTCAAGTTCCATCTTCAAAGTTGAAGAACACCTTAGGGTTTCACCTTGCGACTAACGTAAAAACGTCGTTTTTCCGAGATCTTTCTATTGATATCCTTACAATACCCCTAGGAACCTTGGGTTAAAGTCTTGTGAATAATGAACCACAAATGAAAAATTTCTCCTTCTTTTTTCGCTCAAACCCGAGAGCAAATGTTTCATGAACTCTAGTTCTTGAAATATTTTCTAAGTGTGGGAAGCTTATCTTGCTACTAGGATGATTATATAAAACATTGGAGGGTCTAGATTATAACACTTATAGGGTTGGATGGAAGAGATCAAGCCAAGTGGCCCTTGGACTTAGTCAACAATATCAAGCTCTTTACTTAGCAAGACTTGGTCATCTTAACATTGGCCAAATGTGTCACGACCCGAGCCCAGGCCCGCGACTGGTGCCCTACCTGGGCACCCTTACAGGTATACATCAGAGATAATCAGCGGAACATACATAAACTTAACAGGAAATAAATAACAGGCTAGCCGATAAGGCCACCTTCCAAAAATATATATGTAACCCAAAAAGAAGTTACCCCTTTTTTTTTCTTTACACAACCCAATCCACAAGATATGACTATAGACCTCTAAGAATTCTTGACATAACAACTGTGACGGGACAGAGCCCCGCCATACCCCTGAATGTACAAAATCTACAACTGTTACACCCCGGAATTTCAGGATATGTTTATAAGAACGAAGGTCAGAACCCAAAAATGTTAAGATTTGAGACGAATAAAAATTATCGGAATTATCGAATTGTCGGAAAACGAAATATTGCGACGAATGAGAGGGCGACACGTGTCACCCCCCTTAGTGGTCTTGGTCGAATTTGTGCATGGGTAGAATGGTCATTTGACCATATTTATGAAGAAAGTCTTGCTAGACTAAGAGCTTGACAACATTGACCAAGTCAATGAGCCCACATAGCATGATATTTTAATAAAATGCATCCAAGCCACCCATTTGTTTTAATCTTAACCATTCCTTGTGTTATATAAGCTTACTAGTAGTGCAAGACTTTGTCAATCTCAACACTTAGAGAAAATTTGAAATATCTTGAAGAACTCTTAGTGAGCTCTCGGTTTTGGAGAAAAGTTTCAAGAAGAAAATTTTTGTTTGTTGTCCAATAAGCTCCATAATTTAAACCAAGGTTCATGAGGGTAGTGTAAGAGTATCTCAATAGAAAAATCCCGAAAAAAGATAGTTTTCGTATTAGTCGCAAGATGAAACCTAGTTGCTTTTCTAGGTTTTGTTTGGGAGATTGAAGGAAAGTTGGTTGTGTTATTCTAAGGGTATCAAGTGGCGGATTGAAGTGTCAAGAAGAGGCTCTAAGTTTCTAGGGAACGACTTCGGATTTGAAGTTGGACTAAGACTCGTTGAGGTAATAATCTTGTCTCTTAAAGTGTTACAAGATTATATATTGTTGTTAGCCTTACATGTTTTCTAGCATGAAGTATATATGTTGAAATTTCATAAGTGTTATGGATTGATTGTAGCCTAAAACCCGAAATTTCATATAAGCCATTTGAAGTTGGATTACAATTTGGTCGTTAATTAGAATCGTCGCATGTTACTTACTTGAAGATTATAGTAGTTATAATAGATTGCGACTTGATATCATGTTATGCTAACAACTTGGATTGAAAAGGAAATTGGATAAGAATTGGTGTTATTGTATCTCAAAGTTTCCGAATTGGCCTAGTAGTTTGTATTAGTTTGATATCATTTGTGGGGCGGAATTTTACACGTCTAGTAGGCGTGTAATCCCCTATTGCTAATTACATTGTTGGGCCTTAAATGTGGCGTGTTTGGTTATTGAATTCGGCCTTGAAAAAGGTGGCAAAGTGTCACGACACGTTCCGGGGCCCGTGACTGGTGCCTTACCCGGGCACCCAAGTAGTCAAACATCAGAGAGATCATCGGAATATAAAACATACAGATATGAAACAAGAGATAAGATAATAAAACAGGCCAACCAAAACGGTTGCCTTCTTGCATATATACAGAATTTTTTGAACAGTTACATCCTTTACAACCTTGGCGATACTACTGGACCTCTAAGAATGTAACAACAACTATGACGGGACGGGGCCCGCCATACCCGAATGTACAAGAACCTACAACTCGAAACATGCAAAAGATAAGCCTCGGAGAAGCGGGGCTTCCCAATCTGTTGGCGTGATCCTATGGCGAGGATCAACAGCCGGTGTACCTCTACTGCGGCATGAACGCAGCCCGAAGGAGGTCGATCTGACGGTACCAAGTATGTGGCTGAAAATACGAAAATGAAATCATAATAGTCTATATAAAGCGAAGACGTGTATGATAACAAAACTACGATTCACGCATAAAAGTAGTCATGTCAAGTCGGACTCACGCCCTCAAGTCATCCTCATGCCCGTGGAACTCCTTCCTCAGCTGGCGATCTAGGTATAAGTCATGTGATCGTGTAGCTGTCTCGGCCCGTCATGGACTCGAGGTGAAATCGTATGAATACATTCCCGGTCCATCTCATGGACTCGGTATCAAATCAGGTGGTATACATTCGGTTCATCCATGAGCAGCGGTGTCGCATGAAATACATTCGGTCCATCTCATGAACTTCGGTATCGTGTAGAAATACATTCCGGTTCATCCGTGAACGCGTGTCGAGTGAAATACATTCGGTTCATCCGTGAACGCGGTGTCGTGTGGAATACATTCCCGGTTCATCCCATGAACGCGGTGTCGAGTGAAATACATTCCCGGTCCATCTCATGGACGCGGTATCGAGTGAAATACATTCCCGGTCCATCTCATGGATGCGGTATCGAGTGAAATACATTCCCGGTCCATCTCATGGACGCGGTATCGAGTGAAATACATTCCCGGTCCATCTCATGGACGCGGTATCAAATCAGGTGGAATACATTCCCGGTTCATCCCATGAACGCGGTGTCGTGTGGTCATAACATTTAAACGCTCTTTTAAGACAGATTAAGATAATACCATATTTTCCTTTTAAAACAACTAAGGTAACATTATGCCCTTCTTCTTAAACCAAAACACTTTCCTTCTTAAAGTCAAGTAACAACATTCTTTTCCAAAAGTTCAAGTTTGCCTAAATTCAAATATTCACATTTCTTATTTTCGAAAGGTTTCATAGTTCATAGTCTTAATCATTTAATAACATAATTCTCTTTTAAAAACAGTTGAGTAATATATGCCTTATGTGTGAGTAGGTTATTCTTGTTTATAACAATCTTATTAAAGCAGCCATGATCTAGGAAATGTAATACCATTTTGTCTTATCTTAGCTTCTATGCAGATGGAGGTTTCTACTGGTTTTATTATAAATACTTTTTTTTGTCAATACATTTTCCTTTATTAACAGCGGTGGTTCGTTCGATACTTATTCTCATTTCCGAATCAGTAAAACATTATTCTTTTAAAAACCAAGTACTCATTACTCACGAATGAGGTTCCACACTTTTTAACAAAATTCATATAAATTCAATTAAGTCAAGCCTCTTATCTTTTGAGATCAAGTCTCTTAACTTCTAAAATCAATAAACCATTCTCTTTATCTCTCTTAAGACGTTATACCTAACTTCCCATAAAGCTAGTATAACTCTTATGTTTTCAAAACCAAGTATTACTCTTCTTTCAAATATGATTCTTAATTCTTTTGAAATACTTCAAGATTCTTATTATTTAAAACTCAAGTCAAAAGACATCGAAGTAAAACCACGTTCAGTTAACACACGTCGTCTAGTACTATATATATTCTTTTAAAATATCATGCTCAAGAGGAGAGGAATAATCACATACCTCGCGACGATTATCGACTATTAGCAAATAGCTCCAACGTACTGTAATCCGGCTAGCCTTTTCCACCCTTCTAGTAGAATATGCTACTCGCGATCTTCAACCTATAACGGCCATACAAGTCTATCAACGTCTAGACTACTCTGTAGAATATTCTAAGCATTAGGTTCTCTATTTACGGAAAATCGGGCAGCACTTCCCTACCCGTTAAGCTACACAAGTCTACTGTAAATACGATCCATGTAAATCTGATTTAATTCTTCTTTAATATTCTTACGATGTGATTTGATTCAAATCTTTTACGTAATATCCTTCTATTACAGTTCAATTCTCTTAAAATATCCTTCATGTATCTTATATTTATTTCTATACCACTACGTATGTAATTTCCAATTACAATAGAAGGACAAGAGTATTTACCTCGGTAAGCCCAAAATTATCCAAGTTTAAATGTCGATCTTGAGCAACGTTTAGCTCTACTGCAGGCGCTCAACCGCTCCAAACAACCCTTAGAAGTTCTACATAACTTCTTCTTAATACTTCAACCGGCTATGAAGATTTTTCCTTAGGGTTTCGTTTAGTGACTAATGGAAATATAGTAGTATTTAAGACTCTACGTATAGAGGTAACTTTGGAAAGTACTACAATGTATTTGGGCTAAAGTATTTGGGAATAGTAACAATACTTGGAGAGTATTTTTCTACCAAGGGGGTATTTTACGAGAACAACTAGGTAGGGGTTTGGTGAAGCCTTCACAAGGGGGTGGAAGGGGTGATTTGGGCGAGAACTTTAAGAGGAGGAGAGGGATTTCAAGACTTGGAAATTGCTCAAGTGTGGATGAAATAAGTCTTGACTAAGGGGTATTTATAGGCGATCAATGGCCAAGATTAAGCCAAGTGGTGGGCAAGTGTAGGGTGAAGATTTGGACAAGTGTTGTGTGGGTCCCACTTACTCATCAACCACACAAATATCACAAAATATCCTACCAACTCCTTGACCAAAATGAAAGGAAAAAGCGTGCCTTGACGCGAGATTTCCGTCCACTTGAGGTGACACTTGTCACCCTCTCGTTGGTCCAAAATATTTCATCTCTCGGAAAAATCCATAAAAATTATAAATGTTGCGTAGTATTTTCCTTTCGCAAAGTCCGGAAAACGTTTCGTCGGAAAACGATTCTTTTCGCTAGTTGTGCACAAATTTCGACCCTTATGCCTACTTAAGGCTAAAAACTTTTGTACGTACGCCCTCACGTACATACTCTGAAAATACGGGGTATAACATTCTCCCCTCCTTAGAAACATTCGTCCCGAATGTTCCTTCTCAAGACGGATAACGATAAAGTTCCTCTAACAAGTTGCCAACGCCACACCTAGCCATAAAAATAACATACGCGAAAAATAATTAACCCAAGTCCACGAGAAATCATTCCTACATCACAAAAGGTTCCACCCTGGTCTAAAGGATACTCCATTCACATCTTCACTTCACAACAAAATGATCCCTGTTATTCTGCTAACACACGTTCTCTTCTTTCCTCACTCGTCGTACTCTTCTCGAACACTGGAACTCTTTCTAGTATACGTACCATACTTCAGTCATCACTTCAGTTTTCAAAATCTCTGGAGTCACTACTTCCAAACTTGGTCATCTTACTAGCCTCAAATTCCTTTAAGGCCATTCCCGGCCTTTACGATCCGATTCTTGGTCGAACATATCCACGAACTCATACGATGGTTACCTAAACCTGGGCCTAGAACCCTCGTGACCCTACCACCTGGCGGGACCACCAGAACGGCCCACCTAAATCCGGCCTACGGGTTGACGTAATCGTCCTCAACCCGACCCTCGCGTGCCGAACTCTCTTGTTTCTCGATCCGGAACAATCTCACAAATCAAGTCAGGAATACCTAGTGGTATTCTTAGCTCAACTACCCTCTTTCATTTCATACCACTCAGGGACTTATCACACAAATATATCCCACGTATACTATGCACTCTGATAAAGGTCAACACAAACATAAATCTTTTACTCAAGATGGCCTCGCGTCTAAAGGGTTCACGTATAAAGCCACGACCCAAAACCAGATCGTGGTAGTGCTACAAGGCACCCTAGTGATACAACATCGAGAGAAAAACCAGTGGAAATAAAACTTAAACATACAAATAGATATGGATCAAGATAAAGAAAATAGGCCAACCAAAGCGGTTGCCTTTCTGCGCATATATATATATATCGACATTTGAGCGATTACAATCCTTACAACCACCTTGTGGCAGTTACTCTGGACCTCTAAGATTTTACAACAACTATGACGGGGCGGGGCCGCCATACCCGTGAATGTACAGAACCTACGGACTCGAGGGTAACATACCAAAAGATAAGCCTCGAAGGAACGGAGCTTCCAATACGCTGAAATGTGATCCTATAGCGGGGATCAGCGGGCGATGTACCTCTACTGCGGCGTGAGCGGCCCCGAAGGAGGTCGATCTGACAGTACCAAGTATGCGAAATCAAATCGTAAATGAAATCATAATAGTCTATATAAAGCAGGAGACATGTATGATAACCAAACTATAGTACACAAAGTATAAGCAGTCATACCAAGTCAGGGACTCACGCCCTCCAAGTCATCACTTAAATATAACAATGGGTCTCACGCCCACAACATCACTCGTGCCCGTGGAATTCCGTCCTCGCCCGGCGATGCATGATGTAACAACACGAGGGTATACATGAACACGGGTCCGCTACCAATATCTTGAACAACCATATCATGAAGGCGACCGTGGCAAGTGCGAGCCTCGCGGATCCTCTGCGCCACGTAGGCGGCGGGGCAAGTAACCGGGCTAACCACGGATCACGGCCGTAAGTCACGAAGCTCCGTCAAACACCGACTCGTGAAGCTGACACGTGGCAAGTGCGATAGCCTCGCGAGATCCTCACTGCGCCACGTGGCGGCGGGGCAAGTAACGAGCTACCCACGAGATCCTGGCCGTAAGTCACGATACTTCGCGCGAAGGCGACCACGTAGCAAGTCGATAACCTATACGGATCCACGCGTCACGTGGTAGCGGGGCAAGTAAGCGAGCTATGCACTCGATCACAATCGTAAGTCACGATCTTCGCCATAAATAACCATAATGGTCACATGCCCGCGAATCCATCATCGGTGTAGACATGCCCGTAACAATAATAATGGAAGCATACCGTGGAATCTTAGTCGCTGCCGTGCGTCCAAGTAAGTTCTTAACAAGTCAACCGGCCCTCCATCGAGAGATGCGGTAGTATAGAAACACAATTCTTGCACAACAAAGGCTATCACAACAAGTATAGGCAAGTTACACAACAACAAGCATAGGCAAGTTACACAACAACAAGCATAGGCAAGTTACACAACAACAAGCATAGGCAAGTTACACACAACTCAAGGTACTTTCATTTTATGTCAAAGTCCGGGTTTTAACCCTAAAGTACTACGTACGTTAAATTCCTTTTAAAGATCCATTTCTTTTACAAAGGTCACCCGATACCCGTAGTATAAAAATAGAGTGACTAACATTTTTAAGTAAACCAAAACACTTTCCCTTTTTAAAATCAAGTAACAACATTCTTTTCCAAAGGTTCATGTTTGCCTAATTTCAAACATTCAAGTCTCTTATTTTAGAAGGTTTCATAGTCCATAGACTTAATCACTTAAAAGCAAAATTCCTTTTTAAAACAATTGAGTAACATATGTCTTAAGTGTGAGTAGGTTATTCTTGTTTATAACAATCTTATTAAAGCAGCCATGATCTAGAAAATGTAATATCATTTTGTCTTATCTTAGCTTACATGCGGATGGAGGTTTCTCTTGGTTTTAATAATAATTAATTAATCAATACATTTTCCTTTATTAGCTGCGATGGTTTGTTCGATACTTGTTCTCATTTAGAAACGATAAAACATTATTCCTTTTATCTTCCTTAAGTCGTTATACCTAACTTCCCATAAAGCTAGTATAACTCTTAAACTTTCACAAACCAAGTATTACTCTTCTTTCAAAATGATTCTTTCGAAATACTTCAAGTTCTTTATTATCTCACATCAAGCCAATTATAAGTCAAACCAGTTATCTTTTAAAAACCACAAACCATTTTCGTACCTACATAAAGTTGTTATAACCAACTTCTCATAAAGCCGTTATAACACCTTATGTTTTAAACCAACCAAATTCATTTAACACGTATGCGTCTACCGTACTACATAGTTATACACATATCATGCTAGAAAAGATAGGAAGAGGTTCACATACCTCGCGACGATTATCGACTAATAGCAAAACGCTCCAAGTACCACAAACCGTCGGCTACTCCTTAAGCCAAGTAGATCACGCCACACGTAGTACTTGACCTATAAAGGCCACAAGGCGCCTATTAACATCTAGATCTCATCGTAGAATATTCTACGAGAAAATCGGCGACATCCCCCTCGCGTAAATCTCCTCTCTATCGAGGCACGCTAACGCCAACAACTCCAGAGAGGGGTTATACGTCTAATCCGGGCGTGTACAATTCTACTTCACGAATACTACAAGTCTCTGTAAATACGATCTATGTAAATCTGATTTAATTCTCTTCTTTGATATCCTTCTATGTAATTACAGTTCGATTCCTTTTTAATATTCATTCTATATATAGTATACTTCAACTATATATTCCAACAATATGTAATTTCCAATTACTATAGGGGGACAAAATTATTTACCTCGATAAGCCCAAAATTATCCAAGTTTAATGTCGATCCTGAGCAAGGTTTAGCTCCTAATCCGAGTGCTCGATTCGCTCAAGAAACCCTTAGAAGTTCTACGCAACTTCTACTTAATACTTCAACTACTTGTGAAGATCTTTCCTTAGGGTTTCGTTTCGTGACTAAAGGAAGTATAGTAGTATTTTAGGGCTTTTAGTATAGAGGTACTTGGAAATACTACAAAGGTTTTGGGCTAGAGTATTTGGGAATAGTAACAATACTTGGAGAATACTTTTCTATCAAGGGGTATTTTACGTGAACTAGGTAGGGGAGGTTTCTCGTGAGGGCCTCAAAGGGGAGGGTTTCGGCTAGCACAACTAGGAGGGAGAGGGTTGGACGAGCTCACGAGGAGGAGTAGTTTGAGACTTGGAAAATTGCTCAAGTGTGGATGAAATAACTCATCAACTAAGGGGGTATTTATAGGCCAACCAATGGCCAAGATCAAGACAAGTGGTAGGCAAGTGTAAGGTGTAGATTAAGCCATGTGTTGTGTGGGTCCCACTTGGTCATCAACCACACAAATATCCTACCAAACATTGACCAAACATTTTAGGCAACAAAAAGGGAAAAAACGTGCAAGCCTAGAAGCTCCCACAAAGCAAAAATCGTCCAACCTTGGACACCTAAGGGTGACACATAAGCCTCCAATTGGTCCAAAATATTTCATCTCTCGGAAAAATCCCAAAATTATAAATGACATAGCGCAATTTTTCCTTCTGAAAGTTTGGAAAAGCGTTTGCGTCGGAAAACGATTCTTTTCGCTAGTTGTGCACAAATTTCGTCCCTTAGCCTACTTAAGGCTTAAAATTTTATACGTACGTCCTCACGTACATACTCTGGAAATACGGGGTATAACATTCTTCCCCCCTTAGAAACATTCGTCCCGAATGTTCCTTCTAAGTCTCAAAACATACACGCGCCGGTATAGTCTTCACTACTATACTTACGAAACCATACATGCCACGCTGGCCAAAATAACATGCGTGAAAATACTTAAATCCAAGCCAACGAGGAATCTCCTCGACGATGCAAAACCATACCAACTCTTGCTTCTGGTCCAAAGGATACTCCTTTCGCACATTCGCTTTACAAAAATGATCACTTCCACCCTCACGTATGTTCATTCCTTCCTCGTTGTACTCTTCTCGAATACTCGAACTCGTCTAACGATTACGAACTGGGCCTAGCACCTCGTGATCCTACCACTGGCGGGACCACCTCGAGCCCGACCCCACAAACCGGGCTGCGTGTTGACCCGCGAATGGTACTCAAACCGACCCTAATCGCGCCAAACTCTCACGTACCCTGATCCGGAACAATCTTACTTGTTAAAGTCATGGAAGCTACGATTCCGTTTACACCACCGAGAATTTTCCCCACAATTACTCCACGTATACTTATACATTCCGAAAAATATCACTAACAAAATATTGTAATCAAGACTGCCTTACATCTAATGTCTAATATGTAGTATTCTAATGTTCATCATTTTCTACTTTGACTTACCACTTTTCACTAACCAGGCTTCTAAATCGCATTTTAGCACAAAGCTATCCGAACATAACACATCATCAAAACATCAATACATACAAGTCTTTAGAGGGTTAAGGATATACCTGAAAATAGGCGGTTCAAAGGACCGCTAAAACTGGGAACTTCCCGCGACCTCTGGTGGCTGTAGGGTGTATGAACATCTGCCTAGCTATGGAAGGTGAAGAACATAGCCCGATCTCGTAATCTGTGCTATCCCACCGTGCTACACTGGTGGACGATCTCGCCAAATGGCCTGTTGGCGCAAGCGTAACAATCTCCCAAACCAAGATCGACATTCCCACTATGGGCTTTACCACAACGACCACGGCGAGATACGGGTGACCTCGTCCGTGAGCACTCCTACTCCGAACATTCAAACACGGGAGCCACGACTGCTCACGAATATCCCCAGCGTCCGACGGCGGTGGGGACCACTCGATCTTGGCGGAGGCGCATCGGCTTTCTTCTTTGAGGCGGTCGCCTCGAAAGTCACCAAAGGACCTGCTGTTTCTAGCCCTCCTACGCGATCTCGGTCATTCGTCGATCTCTCCGCTCCTCACATCCAAGTCGTAAGCTGCATGCGGGCAATGTCCATGCCGGTGAAGAGCTACACGAACAACTCTCTGCTAGGTAATCATCGAGCCTGTAACATATCGGTGCACTCGATCCTCCATTCTAGCTACTAACGCGAGGCGTCTGAGCCAGCGAGTCGAACTCCACATTGTACTCCCGAACCGTGCGCGCTCGCCTCAACACCAAAATCTATCGGCCGAGCCCTCCTCATGCGGGAGGCAAGAAATGCGCAAGAAATGCCCACGAGAACTTCGTTCCAACCGGTGGAAGCGCATGCTCTCCCGGGGCGGCTCGCGAATCAAACGATCATTGCGGTATCACGCGGCCGATGCGAACCTAGGACCAGCGACTCGGTCTCCGATGCTCTGATCACTCTCGATCCGTGGCGTCGGATGAACTCCTGCGGATCATCCTCGTGCCTCGACGTAGAACTCTGGCGGGCTCTGACTCGAGAAAGTCCGTAGCCTCAAACTATCGATCTAGGGTGAACGGCTGGTGCTACTGGCTGCTGCGTCCGGCTATCCTCATGTCAGCCTGACCACGGCCATAAGCGGGCCAACTCGCGTAACCCATCTCTGCTCCGGTGTGGTGGAGGCTCGGTCTTGTGGTCTCTGTAGAGGCGCCGCTTACCGCGACTCCTCTGCTGCCTTGCCGCTTCGGGCCACGGTTGCCTTCGCGAGGCATAATCGGTAAAAAAATGAAACACTTCGGAGGGTCCAACTTATCACACGGCTCTAGGCACGATCTCGGAATGAGAAGAATGAAACCAATCCTAAATGTCCTATAGCCTCACGATTATAGATGTGGTGCGCAACACATCGATAATCAAGACTATACTGAACGGTCTGTAGACACTCTCAGAGGACTAATCGCTCTGATACCACTTTTGTCACGACCGAACAGGGCGTGATCGTGCCTTACCGGGCACCTAGTGATACAACATCGAGAGAAAAACCGGTGGAAATAAAAACTTAAACATACAAATAGATATGGATCAAGATAAAGAAAATAGGTCAACCAAAGCGGTTGCCTTTTCTGCATATATATATATATATCGACATTTGAGCGATTACAATCCTTACAACCTTGCCCGCATTACTCTGGACCTCTAGATTTTTACAACAACTATGACGGATGGGGCCGCCATACCCAGAATGTACAAGAACCTCTGCACTCGGGTAACATACCAAAAGATAAGCCTCGAAGGAGCGGAGCTTCAATCGCTGAAATATGATCCTATAAGCGGGGATCAACAGACGATGTACCTCACTGCGGCGTGAGCGGCCCGAAGGAGGTCGATCTGACAGTAACAAGTATGCGGCGAAAATCACGTAAATGAAATCATAATAGTCTATATAAAGCGGGAGACATGTATGATAACCAAACTACGATTACACAACGTATAGCGATCATACCAAGTCGGGGACTCGCGCCTCAAGTCATCACTTAAATATAACAATGGGTCTCACGCCCACAACATCACTCGTGCGTGGAATTCGCCCTCATCGCGGCGATGCATGATGTAACAACACGAAGGGTATACATGAACACGGGTCCCACCTACCAATATCTTGAACAACCATATCATGAAGGCGACACGTGGCAAGGCGAGAGCCTCGCCAGATCCTCACTGCGCCACGTAGGCGGCGGGGCAAGTAACGAGCTACCGCTGAGATCACAACCGTAAGTCACGATGCGCCGCGCGAAGGCGACACGTGGCAAGTGCGATAACCTATACCAGATCCACCGTCGCGTAGGTGGCGGGGCAAGTAAGCGGCTATGCACGATCACAACCGTAAGTCACGATCTCGCCATAAATAACCATAATTGTCACATGCCCACGAATCCATCATCGGTGTAGACATGCCCATATAACAATAATAATGGAAGCATACGTGGAATCTTGATCCGCTGCAGATGCGTCCAAGTAAGTTCTCAACAAGTCAACCGGCCCTCCATCGAGAGACGCGGTAGTATAGAAACACAATTCTTGCACAACAAAGGCTATCACAACAAGTATAGGCAAGTTACACAACAACAAGCATATGCAAGTTACACAACAACAAGCATAGGCAAGTTACACACAACTCAAGGTACTTTCATTTTATGTCAAAGTCCGGGTTTTAACCCTAAAGTATTACGTACGTTAAATTCCTTTTAAAGATCCATTTCTTTTACAAAGGTCACCGATACAGTAGTATAAAAATAGAGTGACTAACATTTTTAAGTAAACCAAAACACTTTCCCTTTTTAAAATCAAGTAACAACATTCTTTTTCAAAGGTTCAAGTTTGCCTAATTTCAAACATTCAAGTCTCTTATTTTAGAAGGTTTCATAGTCCATAGACTTAATCACTTAAAAGCGAAATTCCTTTTTAAAACAATTGAGTAACATATGTCTTAAGTGTGAGTAGGTTATTCTTGTTTATAACAATCTTATTAAAGCAGCCATGATCTAGAAAATGTAATATCATTTTGTCTTATCTTAGCTTTTATGCAGATGGTGGTTTCTACTGGTTTTAATAATAATTAATTAATCAATACATTTTCCTTTATTAACGCTGCAGTGGTTTGTTCGATACTTGTTATCATTTCCGAAACCAGTAAAACATTATTCCTTTTATCTTTCTTAAGTCGTTATACCTAACTTCCCATAAAGCTAGTATAACTCTTAAGCTTTCACAAACCAAGTATTACTCTTCTTTCAAAATTATTCTTTCGAAATACTTCAAGTTATTTATTATCTCACATCAAGCCAGTTATAAGTCAAACCAGTTATCTTTTAAAAACCACAAACCATTTTCGTACCTACATAAAGTTGTTATAACCAACTTCCCATAAAGCCGTTATAACACCTTATGTTTTAAACCAACCAAATTCATTTAACACATGTACGTCTACCGTACTACATAGTTATACACATATCATGCTAGAAAAGATAGGAAGAGGTTCACATACCTGCGGCGATTATCGACTAATAGCAAAGCGCTCAAGTACCTCAAAGTCGGCTACTCCTTAAGCCAGTAGATCACGCCACACGTAGTACTTCAACCTATAAAGGCCACAAGGCGCCTATTAACATCTAGATCTCATCGTAGAATATTCTGAGAAAATTCGGCACCTCCCACATGGCGTAAATCTCTCCTCTATCGAGGCACGCTAAGCCAACAACTCCCGAGAGGGGTTATCGTCTAATCGGGCGTGTACAATTCTACTTCACGGTAACACTACAAGTCTCGTAAATCTGATCCTATGTAAATGCAGTTCAATTCTCTTCTTTGATATCCTTCATGTAATTCTGATTCGATTCCTTTTTAATATTCATTCTATATATAGTATACTTCACTATAATCAAGTACTCGATTCGCTCAAGAAACCCTTAGAAGTTCTACATAACTTCTTAATACTTGACTACTTGTGAAGATCTTTCCTTAGGGTTTCATTTTCGTGACTAAAGGAAGTATAGTAGTATTTTAAGCTTTTAAGTATGAGGTACTTGGAAATACTACAAAGGTTTTGGGCTAGAGTATTTAGGAATAGTAACAATACTTGGAGAATACTTTTCTACCAGGGGGTATTTTACGTGAACTAGGTAGGGGAGGTTTCTCGGTAGGGCCTCACAAAGGAGGGTTTCGGCTAGCACAACTAGGAGGGGAGAGGGTTGGACTAAAGCTCACGAGGAGGAGTAGTTTGAGACTTGGAAAATTGCTCAAGTGTGGATGAAATAACTCATCAACTAAGGGGGTATTTATAGGCCAACCAATGGCCAAGATCAAGACAAGTGGTAGGCAAGTGTAAGGTGTAGATTAAGCC
This sequence comes from Przewalskia tangutica, assembly GCA_029844215.1. NCBI lineage: Eukaryota > Viridiplantae > Streptophyta > Magnoliopsida > Solanales > Solanaceae > Przewalskia > Przewalskia tangutica. The sequence goes on from CM056729.1 coordinate 70,051,834, forward strand.
ATGTGTTGTGTGGGTCCCACTTGGTCATCAACCACACAAATATCCTACCAAACATTGACCAAACATTTTAGGCAACTAAAAGGTAAAGCGTGCAAGCCTAGAAGCTTCCACTACAAAAATCGTCCAACCTTGGACACCAAGGGGTGACACGTCGCCTCCATTGGTCCAAAATATTTCATCTCTCGGAAAAATCCGCAAAAATTATAAATGACATAGCCGTAATTTTCCCTACGCAAGTTTTGAAAAACGTTTCGTCGGAAAACGATTCTTTTCGCTAGTTGTGCACAAATTTCGTCCCTTAGCCTACTTAAGGCTTAAACTTTTATACGTACGTCCTCACGTACATACTCTGAAATACGGGGTATAACAAAAACTCTAAGGCTCACACCTTCCCTGTCCCCAAACTTACCCTTAACCATGTTTTCTAAACATAATTTTAACATAATTCTATCTGAACATAATACTTAGCACTTCATCATATCATCTACGCATACTAGTCTTTAGAGGGGTAAGAATATACCTGTACCATCTGCTCCACTCTAATCATAGGCCTGCGAGTGCGTAGATGTGAAAGCGATGATCATCTTCTTGACGGTGAGTGCGTCGTTCGGCTTGTACCCCTCATAAGCGATCTCGTCACATGGCTGGACGGCGGCGGTGAAACAAGCACGATGAAAGGCGACATTCCGGGATGGCGCTTGCCGCATCGTGCGTGAGGGCGTGAATCCTGCGGCTAGAACGTGTATATCGTAACCGAAGCCACGGAGCTCGACCAGCTCGAATACCGAGCGTCCACGAAGGCGCGGAGGACCACTCTGTCTTGGCGGAGGTACATAACTAGCTCTTCTTGGCGGTCCGCCTCGAAAGTTACCAAAGGACCTGCTATCACGGCCTCTTACTGCTGATCTCGGTCGTTCAGTCGACCTCTCCGCTCCTCGCATCGGTCATAAGCTGCGTGCGGGCAATGTCGTTTGAAGACTACACGAACAAGCCTGCGCGAGTAGTCATCAAGCTTTGGTGACGTGGCGGTGCACTCGTCCTCCATGTCGGCTACGATGCGGGGGCGTCTGCAGGGCTAATGAGTCAAACTCCATATTGTACTCGAACCAAATGCGCGGTGCGCCTCAGCGTCAAAAATCGTCGGCGAACCCTTCTCATCTCGTGGAGGCAAGAAATGTGCAAGAAATGCCCCGAGAACTTCGTCCCATACGGTGGAAGTGCATACTCTCCCAGAGGCGGCTCCGAATCAAACCAATCGATCGTAGTATCACGCAGCGATGCGAACCTAAGACCACCGACTCGGTCTCGGCCTTGATGTAACGACGTTCGGGCCGTTCGGTGCCTTACCCGGGCACCCTAGTGATACAACATCGAGAAAACCAGCGGAAAATAAAACATGAGTCATGAAAGCAGAGATATAATAATAGCAGGCCAACCAAAGCGGTTGCCCCGATATATCATAAAACACGAGCAGTTTAATCTTTACAACCACGCTGGCGATCTCTGGACCTGCAAGATTTACAGCGACTATGACGGGGCGGGGCCCGCCATACCACAGAATGTACAAGAACCTACAACTCGGGGAACACATACAAAAGATAAGCCTCGAAGAAAGCGGAGCTTCCCAATCTGTTGACTGTGATCCTAGGCGGGGATCACGGCCGATGTACCTCACTGCGGCGTGAGCGGCCCGAAGGAGGTCGATCTGGCATGTACCAAGTATGTGGCGTAAAAATGCGTAATGAAATCATACTAGTCTATATAAAGCGAGGAGACATGTATGATAACAAACTACGATTCCTGACATAAGCGATCATATCGATCGAGGACTCGCCTCAGTCGTCACTAAATATAACTATGGGTCTCGCGCCCGCGCATCAATCATGTTCGCGTCATGGCGCGTGCCGGAATTCTGCATCGGTGTAGACATGTCCATGATGCAACAATAATACCAATGCCCGTGGCGCGTGCCGGAATTCTACCTCGGTGTGAACCGTCCGTGTGGCGTCAGCAATAATATCTTGGGTGATCAACCTGCGCGCGTGGCCACGTGCCGGAATTCTACCTCGGTGTAGACATGTCCGTGTAACCACAATAACAATATATCGGGTAATCAACCCGACCGCGTGGCCGCGTGCCGGGTCTGCATCGGTGTAGACATGTCCATGTGACATCAGCAACAAGGCGATAATCAAAATGGAAACATACGTGGAATTCTCCGTCAGCGCGGCCGCGTCGAGTAAGTTCTCGACAAGTCGGCCACCTGCATCGAGAGCGGTAACGCAATACCACGCGCACACAAAGGCTATCATCAGCGTAGGCAAGTTTCACAACAACAAGCATAGGCAAGTTTCACGACAACAAGCATAGGCAAGTTTCACAACAAGCATAGGCAAGTTTCACGACTCAAGTACTTTCATTTTATGCCAAAGTCGGGTTTTAACCCCAAAGTACTACATCGTTAAGTTCTTTTAAAGAGATCCATTACTTTTATAAAAGTCACCGATACAGTAGTATTAGAATGACCAACCCGCCTTTTCAAAATCAAGTAACAACATTCTTTTCCTAAGTTCGGTTGCCTAGTTTGATTACTCGAAAACCGTTTTCAAATGGTTTCATAGTTCCCAAACTTAATCACTTGATTCCTTTTTAGAACAATTGAGTAACATATGTCATATATGTGAGTAGTTTATTCTTGTTTATAACGATCTTATTACGTGACCATGATCTAGAAAATGTAATATCATTTGTCTCATCTTAGCTTATGCGGATGGAGGTTTCTACTGGTTTTAATCTGACACGTCATTATTCAATACATTTTCCTTTATTAGCAGCTGCGATGAGTGCAGCCGATACGTTACGATTCGAAATCGGTAAAACATTATCCTTTAAAAACCAAGTACTCATTACTCGCGAATGAGGTTTCACACAACATCCACATTAAAACAAATAAGTTAAGTCTCTTATCTTATAAGATCAAGTCTCTTAACTTCTAACATCGATAAACCATTTTCACTTACGTAAGGTCGTTATAACTAACTTCCCGTAAAGCTATTATAACACCTATGTTTTAAACCAACCAAATCACTTAGCACGTATGCGTCTACCGTACTCGTAGTTCCACAACAATCATGCTAGAAAAGATAGGAAGAGGTTCGCGTACCTCGCGACGATTTATCGACGATAAGCAAAATGCTCCAAGTACTCTGACGCACTAGCCACTTTCCACTCTCGAGTAGAATACGCTACTCTTAGTACTTTCACTATAAAGGTCCATGGCGTCTATTAACCCCAAAACACAAGTTTTATCTTTCTATAGAAAATTGGCGGCCTCACATGACAGCGTAAATCTCTCTCTATCGAGGCTGGCTACCAAGCCACGGGGGTTTACGTCTAACGGGCGTGTACAATTCTACACAAGTCTCTTACTGTCTGATCTATGTAAATCTGATTCGATTCGATTCTTTATTCTTGGGCTTAAGTCAAAAGACATTGCGAATACTAAGTATAGTTCCGTATATAGTATCTTCAACTATATATTCTAACAAACATGTAATTTCCAATTACAATAGAGAACAAGATAATTACCTCGATAAGCCCAAAATTATCAAGTTATAATGTCGATCTGAGCAAGGTTTAGCTCGCTCAGTGCGCTCGAACCACTCCAAACAACCCAGAAGTTCTAACCAACCTGCTCAAATCTTGACCAAGCTATGAAGATTTCCTTAGGGTTTGGTTTGAGACTAAAAAGGACAAAAGGTAGTATTTAGGACTCTACGTAAAGAGGTATCTTTGGAATACTACAAGGTCTGAGGCTAAGGTATTTTGGGCATTATAACAATACTAGGGAGTATTTCTATACCACAAAGGGGTATTATCACGAAAACAACTAGGCTAGGGGTACCCAGGCGAGCATGAGGGGAGGGAGGAGGCCTCGGCGAGACTCTCAAAGAGGGGATGAGTTGGGCGAACTCGACACTAGAGGAGGAGGGATTTTAGGCTTGGAAGGTTTCGTTTGTGGATGAAGAGTTAATGACATAAGGGGTATTTATAGCAAAACCAAAGGCCAACGATGGCGAGATCAAGCCATGTGCAAGGCAAGTGTAAGGCGAAGATCAAGCCAAGTGCACCTAAACCCTACTCACAAAACACTCATGAAAACAATGCAAACAAGGCCAAACAAGGCCTGAAAACAAGGAGGAAGGCGTCCCGCTGCCTTAGCAAATCACTTGAGGTGACAAGTGTCACCTACCGTTGGCCCCAGATGTTCGTCGCTCGGAAAAATCCATAAAAATACAAAGCGACATAGTCGAATTTTCCCTCATGAAGTTATGCAAAGCGTTTAGTCGGCGACTCTGTCGGGTGTTGTGCACAAAGGTAAATTCGGCGAGGGTGCCACGTGGGGTGACACGTGTCGCCCGGTCGCCAGAATATTTCGTCTTAGAAAATATCCAAAATCGGAAATCTCAAAAACAAAGCGGGCCCCAAAGCAGTAAATTTCTCAGTGGGCCCAGCGTGACCATTTCAGAAAATAAAATCTCAAAATTCTAATATAATCTATGAAGTCCAAATACCAAATCTGGGAATCCAATTCCCGTTAACGAACCTTTTTCTTCACAAATAGCAGGAAACTTTTAGTCGAAAACTCACGTCTTTCTTTCTTTTCAAAATTTACTGTAGTACTCTAAATGCGTGCGTCCTCACATACATACCACTGCAACTACGGGGTATAACATTCTCCCCTCGTAGAAACATTCGTCCAGAATGTTCCTTCTCAATCGAATAACGATAAAGTTCCTCTAACAAGTTGCGATGCCACGAACGGCGCGAAATAACATCGTCCTCTTCTTTCCTTACTCGTCGTGCCGCTTCCGAGCGGCGAACTCTCGATGCGTTACCATGCCGGTCATTACTTGGTTCGAAAATCTGAGTCACTACCTCGAACTTGGTCATCTTACTAACCTCGAACTTCCAGGCCATTCGGCCTTTGAACGGCTACGGTCGAGCGCGTCCACGAACTCATCGATGATCATACAAACTTGGGCCTAGCATCCTCGTGACCCTACCACTGGCGGGACCACTGAAGACCCGCTGGCAAGGTTCTGGGTTGACGCAAATGGTCCTCGGCAGGCCGACGCGCCAAACTCTTGTTCCCGTCCGGAACAATCTTACTAATTCACGTCATGAAAGCTACCACTTCCGTCTCCACACTACCCACGGACTTATCACACAAATAAATCCCGCGTATACTACTACTCGATAAGGGTCAAAAATAAATCTTTAACTTAAGGCGACCTTACCCCAAGGTCTCGGTCGTGACATAGTCTAAGGTTACACTTACCATGCCATCGTATCCTCACGACTAAGCGTGTTTTCTAACTCATAATTAACCGCGCTATTCGTACATAGCACATAATAATGAGACCATCATAACAAGCATACCAAAACTCTAGAGGTTAAGGATATACAAGCTACGCTCACTCTAATCATAGGCACGCCTGCAGTTGCATGCTATGAAAGCGATGAACGACCATTGATCCGTGGTGAGTCGTAACATCCGTGCTACCCTTGGTGGACAGTTCCTCGCAAAATGGCCTGCTTACGCAAAATAACAAGCTCCTGGCACGCGACACTCCCGAAATGCGGTCTACCATCGACCACGCGAGGTAGGGGTGACCGCGTCTGGCAACGCCGCACTTCCTGAGCACGAACCGCGGAGCCACGACTGCTCACGAAGGCGGAGGACCACTGCATGCGCGGGGTACAAAACTAGTCTCTTCTTGAGGCGGTCCGCCTCGAAAGTCGCCAAAGACCACGATGTCTGGCCCTCTACGCTGATCCGGTCGTTCAGTCGACCTCTCCGTACCTCGCGTCTGGTCGTGAGCTGCGTGCGGGCAATGTCGTGCGGTGAAGAGCTACCGAACAAGCCTCTGTTAAGTAATCATCTAATCCGGTGGCGTAGCGGTGCACTCTATCCTCGTGGTTGCCACTAAAGCGGGGACATGCAGGCAGCGAGTCAAACTCCGTTGTACTCTCGAGCTATGCGCCTCTGTCTCGGCGTCATCATAAATCGCCGGCGTGCCCTCGCCGTCTGCGGAGGCAAAGTGAGTGAGGAATGCCTGCGAGAACTCGTCCCATCTGCTGGAGGCGCATGCTCTCCGGGACAACTCGCGAATCAAACCGATCATTGCGGTATCGCGCGGCCGATGCGCGCCTAAGACCACCGGCTCGGTCTCGAAGCCTTGATCACTCTCGTGATCGGCTAGCTGCGGATGAACTCCTGCGGATCATCCTCGGGCCTCGACCCGTAAAACTGCGGCGGGCTCTGACTCGGAAGTCCGTAGCCTCAGCTATCTGCTCGGGGTGAACCACTGGTCTTCTGGGCTGGCTGCTGCGTCGGCCTATCCTCATATCGGCCATGACCACGGCGGCCAGTGGGCCATCTCGCGTAACCCGTCTCCTGCCCGGTGTGGGTGGAGGCTCAGTGCTGCGGTCTCGGCGGCCATTCTGCGGCTCAACCTCTCTTTGGGGTGGCGGCGTCCTGAAACCGCCGTCGTCGAAGCCTGACCTCGGTCTTATGCGGGCTGCGCCTCCGTACTCCTCTGTATCTCACTCGCGGCACCTCGGTGCGCGCCTCTGAGGCTCACGGTTGCACTGCGGCGGAGGCATAAGCGGTAAAGCGAGATCGTCGGAGGGTCGACTTACAACACGACTACAGGCACGATCTCGGAATGAGAAGAATGAAACCAATCCTAAATGTCCTATAGCCTCACGATTATAGATGTGGTGCCTGCGCACCGATAATCAAGACTACTGACACGATGCGTAGACACTTTCAGAGGATTAGCGCTCGATACCACTTTTGTAACGACCCGTTCGGGCCCGTTCTTGGTGCCTTACCGGGCACCTAGTGATACAACATCGGAGAAAACGGCGGAAAATAAAACATGAGTCATAAACAAGAGATATAATAATAAGCAGGCCAGCCAAAGCGGTTGCCTTGGTATATCATAAAACACGAGCAGTTTAATCCTTTACAACCACACTTGCGATTACTCTGGACCTCTAAGATTTACAACGACTATGGCGGGGCGGGGCCGCCATACCACGAATGTACAGAACCTACAACTCGGGGAACACATGCAAAAGATAAGCCTCGAAAAGCGGAGCTTCCAATCTGTTGGCTGTGATCCTAAGGCGGGGATCCACGGCCGATGTACCTCTACTGCGGCATGAGCGGCCCCGAAGGAGTCGATCTGGCAGTGCAGTATGTGGCTGTAAAAATGCGTAATGAAATCATACTAGTCTATATAAAGCGGGAGGCGTGTATGATAACCAAACTCTGATTCCGACATAAAGCGATCATATCGATCGAGGACTCGCGCCTCAGTCGTCACTCAAATATAACTATGGGTCTCACGCCATGGCATCAATCATGTTCGCATCGTGGCGCGTGCCGGAGTCTGCATCGGTGTAGACATGTCGTGATGCAACAATAATACCAATGCCCGCGCGTACCGGAATTCTACCTCGGTGTAGACCGTCCGTATGGCGTCAACAATAATATCTTGGGTGATCAACCACGCGCGTAGCCACGTGCCGGAATTCTACCTCGGTGTAGGCATGTCCGTGTAACCACGATAACAATATATCGGGTAATCAACCCGACCGCGTGGCCGCATGCCGGTCTGCGTCGGTGTAGACATGTCCGTGTGACATCAGCAACAAGGCGATAATCAAAATGGAAACATACGTGGAATTCTCCATCACGCGGCCGCGTCGAGTAAGTTCTCGACAAGTCGTAGGCCTGCATCGAGAGGCGGTAACTGAGAAATACCACTTGCACGCAAAGGCTATAAATCTGAGCATAGGCGAGTTTCTGACAACAAGCATAGGCAAGTTTCACAACAACAAGCATAGGCAAGTTTCACACAACAAGCATAGGCAAGTTTCATGACTCAAAGTACTTTCATTTTATGCCAAAGTCGGGTTTTTAACCCCAGTACTACGTCGTTAAGTTCTTTTAAAGAGATCCATTACTTTTATAAAAGTCACGATACGTAGTATTAGAATGACCAACCAGCTTCCTTTTCAAAATCAAGTAACACATTCTTTTCCTAAGTTCGGTTTGCCTAGTTTGATTACTCGAAGCTTCCGTTTTCAAATGGTTTCATAGTTCCCAAACTTAATCACTTGATTCCTTTTTAGAACAATTGAGTAACATATGTCATATATGTGAGTAGTTTATTCTTGTTTATAACGATCTTATTACTGACCATGATCTAGAAAATGTAATATCATTTTGTCTCATCTTAGCTTACATGCGGATGGAGGTTTCTTGGTTTTAATACACGTCATTATTGATACATTTCCTTTTATTATTTGCGGTGGTGCAGCCGATACGTTACGATTCGAAATCGGTAAAACATTATCACTTTAAAAACCAAGTACTCATTACTCACGAATGAGGTTTCACAACGTCGCATTAAAACAAATAAGTTAAGTCTCTTTATCTTATAAGATCAAGTCTCTTAACTTCTAACATGATAAACCATTTTCACTTACATAAGGTCGTTATAACTAACTTCCCGTAAAGCTATTATAACACCTATGTTTTAAACCAACCAAATCACTTAGCACGTATGCGTCTACCGTACTACATAGTTCACAACAATCGTGCTAGAAAAGATAGGAAGAGGTTCGCATACCTCGCGACGATTTATCGACAATAAGCAAAATGCTCCAGTACTACAACGCACTAGCCCTTTCGACTCGCCGGTAGAATACGCTACTCTTAATCTTTCACTATAAAGGTCTGGCGTCTATTAACCCCAAAACACAAGTTTACATCTTTCTATAGAAAATTCGACCTCACACACACATGCCAGCGTAAATCTCTCTCTATCAGTAGGCTACCAAGCCAACCGGGGTTTACGTCTAACAGGGCGTGTACAATTCTACACAAGTCTCTTTGCAATCTGATCTATGTAAATCTGATTGATTGATTCTTTATTCTTGAGCTTAAGTCAAAAGACATTGCAGAATACTAAGTATAGTTCCATATATAGTATACTTGACTATATATTCTAACAAACATGTAATTTCCAATTCTGATAGAGGACAAGATAATTACCTCGATAAGCCCAAAATTATCCAAGTTATAATGTCGATCTGAGCAAGGTTTAGCTCATTTCCGTGCGCTCGAACCACTCAAACAACCCTTAGAAGTTCTAACCAACTTCTACTCAAATACTGACCAACTATGAAGATTTCCTTAGGGTTTGGTTTGAGACTAAAAAGGACAAAAGGTAGTATTTAGGACTCTACGTAAAGAGGTATCTTTGGAATACTACAAGGTCTGAGCTAAGGTATTTTGGGCATTATAACAATACTAGGGAGTATTTACATACCTGACAAAGGGGTATTATCACGAAACAACTAGGCTAGGGGTACCCGCGGCAAGGCACATGAGGGGAGGGAGGAGGCCCCGGCCAAGACTCTCAAAGAGGGGATGAGTTGGGCGAACTCAACACTAGAGGAGGGAGGATTTTAGGCTTGGAAGGTTTCATTTGTGGATGAAGAGTTAATGACATAAGGGGGTATTTATAGCAAAACCAAAGGCCAACCAATGGCGAAGATCAAGCCATGTGCAAGGCAAGTGTAAGGCGAGATCAAGCCAAGTGCACCTAAACCTACTCACAAAACACTCGCGAAACAATGCGCCAAACAAGGCCAAAGCAAGGCACAAACAAGGGAGGAAGGCGTCCCGCACTGCCTTTAACCAGTCCTTGAGGGTGACAAGTGTCACCTACCGTTGGCCCAGATGTTAATCGCTCGGAAAAATCCATAAAAATACAAAGCGACATAGTCGGAATTTTCCCCTCATGCAAGTTATGCAAAGCGTTTAGTCGGCGACTGTCGGGTGTTGTGCACAAAGTAAATTCGGCGGGTGCCACGTGGGGGTGACACGTGTCGCCGGTCGCCGAATATTTCGTCTTAGAAAATATCCAAAATCAGGAAATCTCAAAAACAAGCGGGCCCAGCCAGTAAATTTCTCCGTGGGCCCAGCGTGACCATTCAGAAAATAAAATCTCAAAATTCTAATATAATCTATGAAGTCCAATACCAAATCACGGGAATCCAATTCCCGTTAACGAACCTTTTTCTTCACAAATAGCGGAAACTTTTAGTGAAAACTCAGTCTTTCTTTCTTTTCAAAATTTACTGTACTCCGTGCGTCGTCCTCGCATACATACCACGCAACTACGGGGTATAATACTTGATCACTCAGCGATCATTCAGAATAGAATGAACTCGCGGATCATCTCGTGCCTCGAAGTAGAACTCGCGGTCTGACTCGAAAGTCCGTAGCCTCAAACTATCTCGATCTCTGGTGAACCATGGGTACCATCGCTAGCCGCATCCGCCTATCCTCGTGTCTTGCCACTATCACGGCCAATAGCGGGCATCTCTTTTGTACCAATCCTCTGCTCCGGTGTGGGGAGGCTCGGTGCTGCATGGTCTCGGCAGCACCGCTGCGCTCTAAACTCTCTTTGGGTGGCGGCGTCACAAAACTTCGCCCGTCTGAAGCACTATCTCGTAATGTCGGGCTGCGCGCTCGCACTCCTACGTATCATACTAGCAGCCCCTCGTATTTCCCACTGCCCGGTTGCGCTGGCGGAGGCATAATCGGTAAAACGAAATACGTCGGAGGTCCAACTTATAACAAAGATCTAAGGCACGATCTCGTAATGAGAAGAATGGAAACCAATCTTAAATGTCCTGCGACCTCACGATTATAGATGCAGTGCGGCACGATAATCAAGACTCTACTAGACATGGTGCAGAGACACTTTCAGAGGATTAATCGCTCACGATACCACTTTTCCACGACCGCTCAGGGCGTGATCGTGTGCCTAACCCGCACCCAAGTAGTCAAACATCGAGAGATCGGTTAATATAAAACATCTGAATATGAAACAAGAGATAAGATAATAAAACAAAGCAGGCCAAAGCCGGCGGTTGCCTTCGCATATATACAGAATTTTTTTAATTTACATCTCATACGCGCCACAAAGTACATCTAAGAATGTAACAACTATGACGGGACGGGGCCGCCATACCTCAATGTACAAGAACCTACAACCTCAGGAAACATACCAAAAGATAAGCCTCGGAGAAACAGGGCTTCCTAATACGCAGAATCGTGATCCCATGAGCGAGATCAACAACCGTGTAATTCTATCTACGGCATGAACGCACAGAAGGAGAGTCGCAGTACCAATACCAAGTATGTGGCGAAAATATGAAAATGAAATCATAATAGTCTATATAAAAGAAGGCATATATGATAACAAAACTTCGATTCACACGACATAAAAGTAGTCATGTCAAGTCGTGACTCACGCCTAAAGGTCATCCTCATGCTCGTGAACTCCTTCCCCACCGGCCCTATCTAGGTATAAGTCATGCGATACGTGTAGCTTTCCCGGCCATCTCTATGGACTTGAGGTGAAATCGATGGAATACATTCCCGGTCCATCTCATGGACTCGGTATCAAATCAGGTGGTATACATTCCTGGTTCATCCGCGAACGCGGTGTAGCATGAAATACATTCAGTCCATCTCATGAACTCGGTATCGTGAAATACATTCTTATCCGTGAATGCGATGTCGGTGAAATACATTCAGTTCATCCAGTGAACGCCGTGTCGTTTGGAATACATTCCCGCTCATCCATGACAGCGGTGTCGAGTGAAATACATTCCCGGTCCGTCGTGGGACGCGGTATCAGTGAAATACATTCGGTCCATCTCACGGACGTGATATCAGTGAAATACATTCCGGTCCATCTCATGGACGCGGTATCGAGTGAAGCCATTCCCGGTCCATCTCATGGGCGCGGTATCAAATCGTGGAATCGTTTCGGTTCATCCCGTGAACGCGGTGTCGTGTGTCATAACATTTAAACGCTCTTTTAAGACAGATTAAGATAATACCATATTTTCCTTTTAAAACAACTAAGGTAACATTATGCCCTTCTTCTTAAACCAAAACACTTTCCTTCTTAAAGTCAAGTAACAACATTCTTTTCCAAAAGTTCAAGTTTGCGTAAATTCAAATATTCACATTTCTTATTTTGAAAGGTTTCATAGTTCATAGTCTTAATCATTTAATAACATAATTCTCTTTTAAAAACGGTTGAGTAATATATGCCATGTGGAGTAGGTTATTCTTATTTTATAACAATCTTATTAACGACCGTGATCTAGAAATGTAATACCATTTTATCTTATCTTAGCTTCTATACAGGATGGAGGTTTCACTGGTTTTATTATAAATACTTATTTGTCAATACGTTTTTCTTTATTAACGCTGCGGTGGTTCGCTCGATACTTATTCATTTAAGATCATTAAAACATTATTCTTTTAAAAACCAAGTACTCGTTTGTCACGACCCGAACCAGGGAGACATGTTTGAGTGCCAGTACTGCACAGGCACCACTGTATACGTGAGGAGAATAGCGACCCGGAACACGCTGACATAAACATAGGT